>VWZG01011231.1:734863-772401 GCA_013396735.1 Grallaria varia | reverse complement strand
AAAAAAAAACCCCCACCCCCCCCCCCAAAAAAAAAAAAAAAAAAAAGAAAAAAGAGTGCGCAGTTAAAAAGGGAGTTTGGAAACTCCTTTGGATCTCTCACCATAGTTTTGTTGCCAGCAAGCTGGGGGATGTAGGCTGACATGCATCCTGTTTCTAATAGCACACACACTGTTTCTTTATTTAGAGCCTCTTTACCAATATCAATTAAACCCCAGTTAAATTTGACACATCTTAACCTTGCATTGGATCCAATTCATTGCTACAGCAGAACCCATATGGCACTGAGACAGTTGCAGGCCTCAATTCATTGCTTATGTAGAGTTACTGGCTAAATGCCAAGCAGTAATCACTACTTTTTGTTAATAGACATGTTTGCTTTTGCAGTCGTTTCTATACACAGTGCTCTAGATTAATTAGAACAAAATCTGTCATCCATCTAAGAAACAACCAGAACTCTTGGGGTTTTTTGCCTCTGATTTAAAGAGGAATGAGTACTGGTTACCAAAGATGATGGTGGAGGAGAGTTACTTTGTTTATTCTAGAATAACCTCTTTTGTCAATTGAACACACATGTTTCTGCTATTTTTCTTCAATAAATAAAAGAGAATGAGGGACAATTGTTGGTAGTCTAAACTTCACATACAACTTGAGACAGCAATTCCAGAAAGACTAATTGTGATTTTTTTAAAAATTGGGTTTTGAGAAAGAGCAAGACAACTACTGCTAAAGAAGTCACAATTCTATCTGTTTTCTACAATTAAATGACACTTTTTACCTAAAGAGACATTCAAATTATAGAAGTGCGTGTGGGGGTGGACCTGCAGAATCCTGCAAATATTTCTGAGATTTGGCTGATTGGGGTTTCCTTTGGCTGCTTCCTGCTTACAAGTTGGAAACAATATCAGCCCTGGTAGGCAGGCATGTAAAAAAAAGGGAAAAAAAAAAAAGAGAAAAATTGTATTTCTTGCATTACTCGTGTTGCATTTAGGAAAACTTCAACTTATTTTTATACAATTTTGTCCTTCCACCCCGGCTTGAAGCCTGAATAATTAACATTGCTGGGGCAAACTAGTGGATATTGAAGAGTTCTGGTTAAATCATTAGCATTTTAAGATCACATTATATTTTATCCAGATCTGTCATGGTGGGATACATACATGGTGCCCTATGCTTAGTCTGAAATGTACTTGAGGGAAACACTTTCAGGCTGCTGCATTGAGCGATAGAAATATGATAGATTTTTTCATTACAAATTCTTGTATTGGTGCCTACCATCATTAAAGTAGTTTAAGAAACCGTTTTGAGACATATTGTTTAGACAGTTGTGCAGTTTTTTATCTCCATAAAGACATTTTGTGGTGTTTTTTTTTAGGTTAGCTACTTTTATTTGCATGCATTCACAGTAAACTGTTTTGGTTACTCTGATTTGAAAGTCAAGCTTTCTGATCTCCCGTTCTTACATTCATAAATGTGTCACATAGGACCTGATTAAAAATCCACTGGGGCTTTCCATTGGATTCATTAGGGAGTGAATGGTGTCCATTGTCCTGATTAAAGACCTCAGACTACTGATTGTCAAACAACAGCTTGCTTGGCTGTTACTTCTTAGTGCTTTGGAATGACCTCATGTTAAAAAGAAGAAACCTAATCATGTTTAGTGATTAATGGCAATCTCCAGCTTTCATTTAAAGTAGCAATGCTATTTATAAACTTTGAGGTATTTCTGTTTACATAAGTGATTTAATGTGATTTATACCTTAGCAGAGGATCCCATTAACAGACACCCTTACCTCTTCCTCAGTATTCATGATTTGTGCTCCATATATGTTACATAAGAAAATGTGTGTATACACATACATACGCATATAAAATAAATAATTTCTCTTTCCATGGAGGGACAGTAAAAATATCTCTATTTTCTGGAAGTTATAGTCTCGTTCAAAACTTTTTCCTAATGTTGAGTTAATGTTTTAGTATTCCAGTGCTGTTGGTCCATTGTTCGGAACTACAGCTTTATCAGCAGAATGTGTGGCAGATGGTTTACATTTGCATTAGCCTTCTGGAAAAAGAATCGGCTCCCACCAACATAAGCTTCAGCTTTTCTTTTCAAAACTTACACCGAATTTGTCAGAATGGCATTTTTAGAGGAAAAAACCCCAATCTGACTGTCTTTGAGTTTCCTTTTTGAAGAGAAAAAATGAGTCCTGTTCTAATGCAATGCCTTCATCTGCACATTTATCTTCTGTCCCCTCCCCCAGTGTTTGTTAAAATGATTTAAGTATTTCATTATGCAAAATGACTTTTATAAAAAGACCTTCCTTTTTGCCCCACAGTCATTCTTAATTTCGTTTGTCACTTGTTATAGAGTGGAGTTATGTGAAGCTAGGATATATTATTTGTGCTAGTCTGTATTGGATAATTTATTACATTAAGAAACCAATAATTTTCAAATATAATCAGATTTAAGTTTTTAATAAGATTCATCCTCCCATTCACACTTGCTTAATTTAAGGATATTAAATCTGCTCAGGAATGAGCTGCCTCTCAAAGCCTCATGTGCCTATTAAAGGATTTTATTCCTGATGTGTTAATAGGATTTCATTACATTAGCCCTATAGTCCAGATACACCACAATTGTTAAACTTGATAAACCAGACAAACATGTACTAAAAGAGTGATGGCCAGCTCCTCAAAACCAAAAAAATAGTTACGAGATGTTAATATTTTAATATCTCTTCAATGTAACTAAAAGTGTGTTTAATGCTGGAATTTTAAATCCTGAATGTTTAACACAACATAAATACTTTTCCCAGAAAAAGAAAAAAATCAAAGCTAATGCAGAAATTAATAAGCCTTTCTAATGAGTGTTTATATTTGTTTCCTATTTCTGATTTTCAGAGACTAATTTAGATAAACTTTCCATTTTTCTCCTATTATGACACCCTCTTGTTGTGTACAGACAAAAGCTGCAGCAAGTCATTCTGGAAATTCAGCACACTAAACACTGCCTCAATTTCTTGTTTCCTGTTGCTAATTAGGTTAATGGCATGGTGACAGAAACAGACAACAATGGCTTGGAACAGTTTGCAGAGAGAGGGAGAGAAAGTAACGCACAAACTCTGTAGTCTGTAAATCTCATCAAGACCTCCTTTTGCAGCACTGGCATCAATTGGGAGGGCTGGCTCTTGTCAGAATGCCCGAATGCTCCGTGCACAGGAGGCAACGTTTCTGATGGCTGTGGACATGCAGAGATAGAGGGAATGACGGGGTCTGCAGAGAAGGAGAAAAAATTAGCAATATGCCATCCAGTTGGACATTTTGCTTCCAAAATTAGATTGACGTGTGTTATGGCACATTTCCATTGGTAATCACACACACTCAACATGTATTTCAAGATTTAGGCCCTGAGTTTTTCTCTCACTTGTGCAGAGCTAGACTTTGGGCCTCTCAAAACATGATGTAGGCTGCATTTATTTGGAGGAGCTAAACATGTAAAGTAGGCTTTCATTTCAAAAAAAGAAACTTTCTGGCACTTTTCCTTGCCATGATAGCCTTGGAAATGTAAACTGATATAAACTGTTTTTTGGGTTAGAAAGGAAGTAGAAGCAGGGTTCTGCTTTGCCCAGCACACAATTGGTGATGAAAGCCGTAAGGCTTCGTGCTGGCTCTCTGCTGGTTCCCCAGCCTGCCAGAGCCTCTCAGCTGCAGCTGTGGGCTGGAGAGCTGATGCTCTGCCCCAAAAGTGGGAAGGGGAGGAGCAGGCTGGCTTCAGGGTGGAGACGTAGGAAGAGGCATGAGACAGTGAGCATAGGGTCTACATGTAAGATAACTCCATTCTTACTAGTCTTGTCGCTCTAAATAAATGGGCTTTCGGAAACTTCTGTTACTCTGGGGACTCCAGCTTGTGACTGAAAATACCAAGGTCTATCTGTGGTGGGACAAGGATAAGCTGAGCCTCAGCTGAGGTCAGCTCTTGTTAAGGCTTGAGGCTAGGCTGCCTTTGAACCATCTACCTCAGACTTTGGTGTCGGTCAATGTAGGAAGTGACTGTGGAGTCCCTGTCCAAACCTGCAGCAAGAAACTGAGACATGTCATAACTCCACCGTGCCAGACCTTGGCTTCCTGCAGAGAGTGCAGGCTAATAAGCATCTGTAACAGACAGTGTAAGTAACAAGGAAATTGTGGTGGTCTTATGATCCCTGAGGTGGCTTTTGCTTTTTCATACACTTGTAATCCTTAGCTAGCCATGTCATTCCTTGTTTATGTTAGTCATTAATAGTTTTTTAAGATAGCATTATGACTTTCACATTTATAATTTGATAAATTCCTGACAAAATTTTTCAGGCTTGGTATCCACTGTTTGAGCAGGATTATTGATTGCTTTGTTTGTCTGCACTGATATCTATCAAAAGATGTGTATGTTTATTAAAGACAAAAGGTATCCTGCTTAAAAATTAGTGCCTGTAAACCTGCAGCTTGTCCTCATTTATACATATATTCACTTTTTTTTTGTTTATCTGCAATACTGTGTGAAGTCTTTCCTAATTCATCTGGAGATTTATGGCTCTGTGGTATTTTTTTCCAGTTAGGTGCCCGTATTTCTTTTCACATGCATCTCCCAGGCATTTAAAGGAGTGTTAGCTGCCTTATATTGCCAATAGAAGCAGAAGCTGAAATGGTAGCTGCCAGCAGGGATTAACTGAGTGTGCCTTTGTTGTATCAGATACCAGGAGAAGGAACACAGATGTCTGCCAGGTCTGGCAAGGTAGTCACCCAGCTCTGCCTTTCCAGTGCTCCTGTGCTTCGTTGTTCTGTTTATAAATTATAAAAACTGAAATGATATACAAGTTTTGTTCCTGTGAAAAGTACTGAGATTTTGAAATTCACCTCCGAAAGTTTCAGGACTGCTCAGTGAAGCAGGAAGGATGACCACCCAGCAAGATCGCTGCTCTCAGGAGTCATGGGGCTTGTTTGGGACATTGGGGCCATGCCTTGTCAAATGCCAGAGAAATGCTAACGTGGAAGAATGTTCTGAAATTCCATCTTAGGTTGTAAGCAATGCCAAGGAATTAAAACATAGAAGTTTAATTGCAGAGGAAAAACAGGAGAGCTAAGAGTAGGAGGATGCATTTCACAGGGACTCCCAAAGGAGAACTGATATACAGTTTGAAAAATAATAGCAGGGCTGAAAAAGAATCAGTGTTCTCAGGCAGATACAGCAATAAAAATTAGGAAGCATTCTCAGTAGAGACAAGGATTAGACTATGGGCAGAAATAGCTCACTGCACACACCGTAAAAAAGTAGGGTGAGTTTCACAGCACGAAGTACAAGGTCCTCTGGTACAGGCCTGGTAAGGAGAAGAGAGAAAAACCCTTTGTGGAGATATTTGTGATGAGACATTAGGGCCCTAAAAGGAAAGATTCCTGTAGATTGGGGTGGGTGGAAAAGACACCCCCTGACACTTCCATCACTCCCTGCAGGCAAACATCCTATCCTTGCAAGATGTAGCATGGCTTGGGAAAAAAACAGCAACCTGGCATACACTGCTGGTAGAGGCTGCTGGCAAACACTGCAGTCTTTAACATAGTTTTGAATTTACTCTTCATATCCTTTTTATGTCCATGGATGCTGCCTCATATGTGTGGTTTGGTGGGGAGAAGTACCCATTTGCACTTGAGATGCTATTGTCATTCTCGTGGTCTGTATCACACACGCTTTACCTCTCATATTAGACTATCAAGATCGTTTTACCTGTCTCTTATCCTTTCAGTGCTTCCTTTTAATGTACTTGCCAGGCTCCTGCATGTCTTTAGCTCTTTCTGAGTATTCTTGTTCTTACTTCTAGTAGGACCTTATGGAGTACAGTAGGAAATTCATGTTTCAATTGCTTTTTTCTACTTCTCTCCTTGCCACTGCCTGCACTCATCTTATCTGGCATGTTGTTATGACCTGGTTATTAAAATTATTAGAGATACCTCTGCCAGAATTAAGGTGCAAAAAAGACCGTATGTCAAAGTCAATAGTATGGGTTTTATTTAGCAGTAAATGTGAGGCAGAGAGAGACAGAAGGAAATAGGAAAAAGGAGGGGACAGGGACGAAAGAGAATGACAGAGAGAGATTAAACAGAAAATACATCACCACTCTGTGGAACTTGACAGTGTCCTGTAGGTCCTCTTCTTCTGGTCTTCTTGGTAGTGAGGGTCCCAAAAAACAGAGTCCGATGGATTAATATATGTTCAGGTACCTCCCCTGGAGGAGGGAAGTTTTACAGTCACTTGCGACAGACTCTGAACTGGTTGCATCACTTGGATCACCTCTGGTGGTGGAAGGACTCAGGAATGAGTCTGGGGGGGCATTTTGGGGATCTTCGATGGTTTATGATCCCTTTTCAGCTGCCTCTTTGTGAATGTCCCATATGTGGGTGGTCTTCCTGGAGAGGGGAAAGATTTTGCCATGCCACACCCAAAATGCTTCTTTTCCTCTACCCACTGAGACCAGCTAGGGCTGATTCTTACCACAGCTGCTGAGTTTGTCTTTCTTTGTGGATACATTCTTCTTCCCAGAGCCTTGTTCACTTCTCCTTAGACTTAAGGTAATGGGACAATAGACTTATCTCAAGTTCCTGTCAGGGTCTGAGTTCCAGTCAGGAGGCCTATTCGGGCTGGAAGGTGGGGTGGTGTGCTTTGGGTAGGCAGTTGCTTCTTTGCAGTTTGAAAAAATGTCTTTCTATGATTTTGACAATGTTTAAGACATTAACAACACATCAGTCTATCACAAGTGTTTTCTAGCTGATGTTATTCTTTCTGATGCATTTATTTGTGGTGGTTTTTTGGGGGGGGGGTTGTTCGTTTGTTTGTGGATTTTTTTTGTTGTTGTTTTCTCTTGTTCCTGAGTAACCTCAGCTGCCATTTGGAGTCCTTTCCACCTTGTTCTTCTTCAAAGTGGTGCTCTGTTTGGTGTTTCCTGCAGGATTTGGGCAGAAGCAGGTGCCCAAAGAAGCAGAGCTCCCTATATCCTGCCCTGCCGGGTACCTGGTCAGGACTGAGCAGCAGTTGCCATTTCTGCCTCCACCTCACACTATATTTGTTGCTGGCGAGTCAGCTTCTATTCCAGTTGCTCCTGAATTCTCATTCTTCTCCTTTTCTTACAAACTTAAATTGGGGCTGAGGAAAAGGCCACACTAATAACAAAAGTATTAATTTCTCTGCATCCAGAATAGTTCTCTTCAATGCTACCGGGCACTGTGTCATCTTGCTTGTGTGGTTCATGAACTACATGGTAATTTTCTTTATATTTAATTACCTCCAAATGTCTCCTGTGCTTCAGGGTACAAACCATCTTCTGACTAATTAGGGCTTTTTCTCTGAACAGGCTTTTCCCAGTAAGTCTACAAAGAGGTTCTTGTGCTTTCCTTTGAAGCATGTGGTAAGTGGCCTCTGCTAGCAATAAACAGATTGCTGGGCACTCTGCTCCCAAAGTTCCTCCACAAATTTACACAAAGTAAAGTTAATATGTGTAGCTGATTGAGCAGACTTGGATCAAATCTTTGGCACGTAGTTGTAATGAAGTGCATGTTGGGTGAGCTACTGTCCTTAAAAGAAAATAAATATATTTTATCTTAAGACAGTTATACCTTCTTTCATGACAAGTGTACACTGTGTTAAATCCTGGTTCAGGCTCTGTCAGACAAGTGTCCCTTGTTACGTAAAAACGGTGCAGGCATCAGAATTTCATCCTCCGTACTGCTTGGTCAGTGATTAAATCATTGTGTGCTGCATGTGAAAAGTGCTACAGAGATGTTATATATTATTATTGATTGTGTATATAGTGGTCAATAGCAACATATTGTGTTTCGACTGCAAAAATGATCATCATAATTAGATAATGATTTTCAGTCTGATTTCTCAACAAAATGAGACATTATGTGATTGCTCTCTCTATCTGACTGTTCTCCCTCTCCCCGGTCCCTGTCACTTGTGAACCTGTAGGGTTCAGACAATGTCAATCTGGTTTGATTGAGGGTGGAGATTTCAAAGGCATTAAGTCCTTATATGTTTAGATAGGGCACCTGGAAACCCTCCTGAAACACCAGCAAGGGCAGTGCTGTGTTAAACCAGATCAGACATCAGAACTGCCTGCAGGCACTCAAGAGATGGGAAGAGATGTATGCAGGAGAACATCTTCACTGATGCTGTTACTCACTGAACAATTTAGAGGACTTTATCAAAACTTCGTCTTTTGATTTAAGAAGAGATGATGTGTCCTCTTCTCTCTGTTAATTATCTGAAATGATGAGATCATATGAAGAGCTCAGTCATGGTTACCACTTGCTCAAAAGCAAAACCTGATATTATTTTTCTTTCCTTTGTAGATCAGGCTATCCATTTCAATAAATGAACTAAACACTTAAGCTAGGCTGCTGTAGTCACTCTTGAAAAAAGTAAGAGACATTTAATGCACCAAACAGTTTATGATGTAAATGACAGAAGCTGTGTCCCCTTAGGGACAGGTTATGCCAGGCTTCCTCTCACAGTGATCGCTTTCTACTAGGAACTACATCTCCAAAGCCTTTGTAAAGACATTAAACTAACTCGTTTTCTGAAGCTGGGTCATGTCCAAGTGTATGAGATTCTTCAAGCATGAAATTCCACTTGACCCCATTAAGGTTTCCTTGGAATCTGATATGTACAGCACAGAGTGGATAATGTTCATAACTCATTTAACATTACCCTTGGGTAGTGCCAGTGGAGAAATCCTGTCTAGTCTAATGCAATCAGAGCTGTGAATATGAGGAAATTGAAACATCTGGCCAGCTTTCTCTGTTGTGCCCCAGGAGGTGTGACATGAGAGATTCAGGTCAGAAAGAGAAGGGACAAAGGCATCTCTCTAAGGGTGCACGTACTACAGAGAATAGATGTCCCAGCAATGTCACCAGCAGTACCAAGAGGTGCCTTGGCTGGGGATGTCACCTCATCTAATTTCTTACACCTACACTGAAGTTCAAAGGTGCAACTACAGTTCATATAAACTTGTCTAAGCTAACCTGAGAGTAGGGATCTGAACACAAATACCATGATGCTGTAGGGAGGTGGAACTTTTCTGGGCTAGCTGCATGGATATTTGAATCCACAAAACATTGTAGTGGTACAGAGGGGCAAAACTCTCATGAAGGGGGTGGATGTTGCATGCTGAGGTAGACCCAAGGGTAGGGGCTCACTCTCTCTCCTGAGATTGCCGAGGATGTGGGCAGGACAACAGCCGTGCAAAGCCTCTGCAGCCAGTGACTCTGGAGGACCTAGCTCCTGTTGCAGGTGAGTGTATGCCTCTGTGGGTACGTCTGACCAGACATTAATTCTAAGTGGACACAAAAAAAGCCATTGCTTTGGACAGCTGTTTTCCTTCTGCAGCAAAATAGCTGTGGCCCTGTGCCTGCTTTGCCTATGCCGAGGGATGTCTGAGCGTGGCAGTTGTGGGTGGGGATATCCTGGTGCCTGTTCCCAAGCCCTTTCCATCGCTCCATGGTGGGAGAGCAGTGACCCAAGCCTCCAAGGCTATCCTCTCTCTCTCCATCTCCAGTACTCTCCCTCTTCCTGTGCCAGGCACAGCCAGGCCCCAGCTCTGCAGCCACTGGGCATGAAATAAGCTTTTGGGAGCATACAGAGTGCCTGGAGGCAATGCAGACCCATCCCCAGGGACTCCAGTTTTGCCTGTCATGGTGCTTTGGTTAAGGAGAATCCCTCCTCAACTGTATTTCTTTTAGAAGCTGCTGAGATTTATAATTTAATTTTCTCCATATTTCACATTTTCTCTATCAGAGTAGAAATCTAATCTATAAGATCACATTAAAAGAGAGACAAAATTTCTGGTTATTACTCTTTTGAGTGCAGAGGTATTATGTCCAGAGGATACCTGGGGAATTTATTCTTTTAAAGCTTTTTTGTACTTTTAAGGGCTAAGGAGACAAAATAGCTTTTATGGGAGTAACCTAGAAAAGTATCTTATTATTACATGGAGAAGGCAGTTTGTATGTCTTTGTGCGAAAGTCTGCCCCTGAAGAAATATAATTAAGTATAATTAATTTACACATAAAGATTAGAATTAAGGAGGTACAACAAAAGTCAGCTATGAAATTGAAGGCTTTGTTGAGTGCATCTCTGAAAAAAGGAAAGAAGATCTATGTTTCTCCTTCTTGTCCCTTTTGCAGGCTACTTGAATTCAAAGTTAACCTCTGATCAGGACCCTCATATTCACATAATATATCTCCTCTGTATTCTTGGAATTAGTTTGGAGCCTACTAGGCTGATGTATTCATGTTCCCACACTCTACTGATGCTGGGAAGAAGACACCATGAGGGCATGTTTAATTAGTTCCAGAAACTATTTTCATTACACTTGAAAATTTGTTATGCTTTTATTTAGTGTCAAAACTCTAAGCTTGGTCTTGGGCCCTCAACTTTGCAGTGCTCAGTGGGAGGGTCTTCAGGCTGGTTTCTTACTAAAGGGAACAGATATTTTACTGGAAGTCTTCAGGACACACTACCCATCTCTATCAGGAATGTTTTTGCAGTGGTTTTTTAGCCTATGCTGGACAATTCTAATGCTCTTGTGGATTTTGTCCTTATGTTCATACGTATTTTTAAATCATTTGATTAAAATTTCCCTAGACAAAATGCTGAGTATTATTTTTCCATTGTTTATTTTTAAAGGACAAGGCAGTGTTCTCTGCCTGCAGACACTGAAACTTAGAACACTGCCATTTCCTTCTCCATAATAAGGTAATCTTGCCAGAGTTGCAGTTGTTGTGATAGAAGCAGTTCCTTCTAAAACTGCTGAAACTTACTGCATGCTTTGAAAAGGAGGAGAGGGAGGGAATGGTGATATCAGAGTTCAGCTTTTAAAACCAGTAAAATTTTTATTGGATATCTCCTGAAGTGGTGCTCTAACAGGGATTGATGACTAGATATTTCTAGTCTTTGCATTTTCTAACTCAGTGAGTCTCTGTACAGAAGAGACCACAAATTTGGTCTCGCACGAGAGTGATGATGGACAGACTAGGAAATAAACAGTTTGTAAAATTCTCCTTCACTGAAGTTTCGGGAATAGTAGTTTTACTTCAACAAAAGCCACATTAGGTTAGCTGGATGTGATGGTTTAGCTGTATTGCCTTAATTAAAGCAGTTAAATTGTTTATTCAAAAGGAACAGTGTGTCTGGGATATGTGTTTGGAAAGAATGAAAATCAGCTTTCCACAAAGGATGCTTTTTTCTCGTTTGAAGGATGTTTATAGCCTGATCCCCATGTATTCTTCCTTTCTGAACACATCCAGTTTTTTCAGTTATCGCTGGCCATTCACAAAATGATTGATAACAGCACAAAAACAAATAGTTATTTAACCATTATAAAAAAAAAGCCTTTCAAAACAAGCCTGGAAGAATGGCTCACTTTGTAAGAGCAGGATTTTGCGGGGCTGTCTGTATCAAAATTAACCTGCTTCCTTCCGTGTCAGGGAGGATGTAAGGGATGGCTCTCGGGGCTGGCAGGTTACTCCTGCCTGTCTGCCTGAAGTTACTCCTTCGAATGTGGGCCAAGTTGACACAACTTGAAATTTACCCTCAGGCAACACTCAGGACCATATTTGATGATTTTTGGGCTCAGTCCTACTCACTCTGGGCATATGTTCACACAATAAAAATATGGTTCCCTTCTCTGACTTGACACTAATTGCTCAGCCAAGAAGTGAAGGATTCTGACACTGATTTAAGCACGTACTTGAAACCATCATCCTAAAGCACAAAAATCAGAGGCAGGTAACATATACTTGGCTACACTTTAAGTGCAGCAGGATACCTTAAACACGTACTGAGCTGCTCTCCTGAGGAAAGACACTTTCTGGGTCCTCGCTATGACCTGTCATTCCTTATGTAGACCTCACTTGTCAAAAATGATGAGACAACATGCGGGAACACCCATGGCATCTATGACTTTTCCACGTCATCAAGAACAATGAGAAGTCTAGGGTCATCAGTGGGGCACTTTTTGGAACAAGTAACATTCTTTTTTATCCTCTCTGCATCTCGTGGGGGATTTATCTTGTTTCTCTTCCCCTTATGTTAGCTAGCTGGAACCTTGGGACCGCCACATAATGTCTGGAAACTTTTTTTCCAGTGTTTTTATTTAAAGCCACCAAAATTCACAAACAGGAAACTAACTCTGCATAGACAACTAGTCAGCTCCATGCTGCATGATAACTAGGTCTACCACAAAGACTGGGAGTGCACACAGGAGCCACTGCCTGGAGAAATGGGGTTTAAATACCTTTTCTTTGAATTATTTTATTAACTGTGACTTTCACTCTTTGGTTTTTGACATGTACATTTTGTGGTCCTGAAATGTATGTTATTCCTTGATTGCTCTATATGAGGGATGTGTTTTTGTTTCTGACCATCTCCCTAATCTTCAGCACTATGGCCATCTTCAGGGTGGAGGCTCTATTTTCTTTCACATTCCATGGAGAAATGTCAGGAGCATAGGTCCAAGAGGCAAATCCTTGGGGTTCTCCCTACAAGTACCTACTTTGTGATGACTTCTCAGCTGTAGAGGAGACTGAGGGGAGACCTCATTGCAATATACAACATCCTCAGGAGGGGTAGAGGAAAGGCAGGCACTGATCTCTTCTCTGTGGTGACCAGTACCAGGACCCGAGGGAAGGAATGGCCTGAAGTTGTGTCAGGGAAGGTTTAGGATGGATTTTAGGAAAAGGTGCTCCACCCAGAGGATGGTTGGACACTGGAACAGGCTCCCCAGGAAAGCGGTGGCAGCGCAAAAACTGACAGAGTTCAAGAAGCATTTAGATGATACTCTCAGGCGTGAGAGATACTCCTGGTGTGTCTCAGGGTTAAGTCATGTGCACGGCTAAGGGTTGGACTTGATGATCCTTGTGTGTCCCTTCCAACTCAGCATATCTTGTGATTCTGTAATTAGTCACTTCAAATGACTAAGATGAAGCCTGACTACCTGTTTTTAATACATGAAGTGTTAACTGTGTTGACTTCATAGTATTTGATCTCCTCTATCAGGACTAGCAAGTCCAGTATCCTACAGAAGGCTAAGTATATTACCCTTCTCATTAAAACTCGCATTTTTCTTAAGAAAGGTAACAACTGTTTGAAAAGTTCTATTTTTTCCATAGTACCATGTTGTTTGACATCAAACCACCTCTCATCACTTTTTAATAGCTGCATCCTATATCAACTGCTTCATTGTTTTCCTCTGGTTTCAAATAGAACTGAGAAGTCTATAATTATCTCTGTCATCTCATTGACCCCTGTTAAATATTGACACAAAAGATTTAATATTAACTATTGTTAGTAATGGGTGAAATGCAGAATTGATGACTGTACAAGATTTCTGGCCCTAAAGCAGACCAGGCAGGCTCGCAGTACTCACTGATGGGGTCCTGGCGAAGAGCCGAGGACCTGAACACCCGAAGAAGTCACAGCTTGAAAGAAGACTTGCCTCCAGTATGTAAACCCCTCTGTCAGTTTTAGCCATTCCAATTGCCTGCTCACTTTTTATTTTGACAGGGTCTGAAAACTATTTAGGAGTCATAACAATGGCATCATTCCTCCCAGGTGAGCCTGTAGTTCTCTGTGGCATTTCATGGTTTCAGGCATTTGTACTGAAATCTGGAGCACAAGGCAGATTCCCTTCTGATCAGCCTCCCTGGGTGATAAATGTAGGGCTATTCGTCAACAGTGTTAGGAGACAACTTGCAAGTGAAGCAGCTCTAGTTCCATCAGTTTGGAAAGTGAAATCAGATCCCATAGGTACCATGTGTGGATGAAAAATAGACATGAGTTTTGTTCTAAGGTTTCCTTCTTTTATATTGCCCAGGATGTGTGCATGAAGCATCCAGCATCACCAAACAGGTACTTTTTACATCCTTTCCATGTTCCTGTTCATAGGCTTTTACTCTGATTGTCCTTTCAGGGGCTATCCTACTTGTCAGCTGAACAAATTAAGGCACTCTTGCATTGGAAGGTCTGCAATCACCAGGTTGACCTATATCAGCCAGTTTTATTACTATAATTTCTTCACATGACCTCTAGCTCTTGCATGACAGCCTTCTAGTATGTGGATGTTTTGTAGTGGAAAGGTGCTGAGTGAGGAAGAAAAAACTAGCCATTCACCTAGAACATGAATCATAAAGAGCTTTCTCAGAGCTGTCCATTCTTAATTTCCTGTGGACAGCCTGTTAGTGACATTGCTGGTGAAAAGCCAATATGATCTGTGTTGCTATTTCAAAACAAATGCCTCTTTATCTGGTAAGATTATGTGTGCTTTCAGCTTTCCAGGCAATTCTACCAGGAAAGAAAAGAAAATCAAATGTCATTCTTCTTTTTTTGCTTTCATATTAATTTCCCTACTGTTGGAAGCAGAAATGCCTAAAAAAATACGTAACAAATACAAAATAATGGTAGTAATAACATTACATAGAAATATCTTGTCTGTAAATCAGTGGTAACAGACAAACTGTGGTCCAAGCAAAAAAATGTTCAAATGGCTGTATTGAAAATCAATGTGCATTTGTAAGTGAGGTTTGGTTTTTTAAATCCTTTGTGTTCATTGCTGGCTTTGTAGTGATGACACTTGCAGGGAATGCTGCAGCTTTATTTCCAAGAGCTGGTCTTAAATTGCTGGAGCAGGTAACTGAACTTCCTCCATTTTCTTTTTCCACCCGCCCAAACTAGCATCATTCTTGAGTTAAAGGAAGCTGGGTCGCAAATGCTTTTGTAGTTTACAATATTGCCTGTGGTACAGGCAAGTTAGCAAATGCAAGTAGGACATCATTTCCTGTGTATGGCTGGCAATCATCTCCCCATCCATAGAGGAAGATGTAACATAAAGCAGGAGGATGAGAAGGAGCCTGGTGCTTAGCTGTGCTCCTCAGGAAACTTGCTGTATTTCCATGCATATAACACTTCTGACTTCTTGGTGGCGGCAAGTTTTCCAGCAACAATGTAAGAAATTATTGTCCCTGGTGATTTTCTCTCCACACTGAAGAAAAATACACTTGTGCCTCAGCCAGTCCAGGAAGTGCAGCTTAAGTTGATATCAACACCAGATTTGCATTAAAATAGAGTTTGAGGTCGGCGGTGAAGCTGTTGGTGTGAGAACTTTCCTCTATCCCTCCTGCAGAGGGGTGAGAGGAAACAGTTGGAGGTGGGACTCCTGGTGAGCCACTGTGGCTGAAGATCCAATTGACTTCAGGTGTGAGAAGAACAACTTAAGGGTCCCTCAGCTGAGTGAGCTTGTAAAAGTCACAGGTTGTTTCTAAGGCTGCAGCTCCTTAGACTGAATCTTCCAAGAAAAAGTAGGTTGCTTATTTTTCTTAATTTGGTCTTGTGTTTGTGTAAGTTAGCTGTCTGTTGGAGTACTGTCTTCCAGCAATTTCCACTTCTGCCTGTGTTGGCTTCTGGCAATGTTTCTAGTTTATGCAATCTGGTGGGCTTTCAGGGTTGTCTTTTCTCAATAGAGATCTCTCCTGTTTTGTTACTCCATCCATGTGTATGCTATAAACATCAATGACCTTTCCCTGTGCACATCTATCGGCTATGTGTGGGTCTCTGGAAATGCTGAATCACAAAACTGCTGTGATCAGGTCTGTGTGTATTTTAGAAATGGAGTAATAGAAATAAGAGTAAAAAACATGTTGTCTAAGAAGTGTGGTAATTGTCAAGAAAAAAGACTATTCTAAACTTTCTAAAACATATGAGAAGACTGTCCATTTATGACTGAAGACTAAACTGGGGAATGCTGGTTTCATTTGACTTTTGCCTGATTATCTAAGCAGTTTTATAGGTATGCCATATGCTTACGTTATTTATACTTTCACATTTTGTTATGTGTATATTATTCCATCTGTCTTTTTTCCCCTTCAGTCTTTACCATTCTGCATAAGGATTGCATTTGAATAGAAATCTGTGAAACAAGTTAAAACACCTGTTTCACTACTTGAAGTACAGTATGATGTGGTTTTCAGACAGGAGTTGTATCTAAATTTTTTTCTGGTTTTCTTACAAAGTACAAGATTATGCATTGGGGACAGCAATGCTAGCTTAAGTTATGACCTACTGACTTGTTAAAACAGACTAAATTAAAAAGAAAACAAAAATGTTTGCTGTAATCAAATCAGCTTGTGTTATCTTTGGTCACTTTATTGGAGCAATTTTATATTAAAGTGGTAGTACTCTGTGGGCATAAAGAGGTAGGAGTTAAGGACAGCAGACTTGAACGCTTCAATGATGAACATGGCACAGAAAACCAGTGAAGAAGAAACCCATTCAAATATGGTGAATTTGATTTAAGAAGTTTTTCAGGACATATGCAAAATAAGATGGAAAGTGTCACATAGTATGCATTTTTTTCAGTGCAGAGGGAGGGGAGGAAAAAAAAATCTTGCCTCAATTAATGTGCTGAATGAACCAGTTCTAAGGGTTCAGTTGAGTGTTTTGTAGCTACAGCTCCACCAAACTATTTTGAAACTCCCTTTGTGGCTAAAATACCGAGTCTCATCTGATAATCTGCAGGGTTTTGGATATACCTTTTCTACGTGATGCAATTACTTGAGCTAGCTGTAAATGGAGTAGATAAAATACTGGAAATACTTGAGCTGCAAAAACATAACATATGAGCTACTTAATCCCACTGGGCAAACAAAATAATACTGCTTATTTTATGCAAGTTAGCTGCTGTCTAGACATACCTGTAGTCTCCTAAACCACTTAGTACTTTTGAAAGTTTTACCATTACACTCATCAGTCATTTTATATGCTTTAGAAAGTCATGAAATGGCTGTTTAATTATGCAAAGTGAAGGCATAATTAAATTTCACCAGAACTGTGGGAATTTGAATATGATGAAATAAAGTGGGTTTAGTTTTACAGGCTCAGTGTGCCACGGAGGATTTGCAAAGCCTTTCGATTTTTTTTCATATCTATAAATCTCTCAGGGGGAATGTAGAGTTTGGGTCCAAGGTGAGTCTCTGGCTTTATGCCAAACAATAAGAATGTAAGCTTATAAAAGCTTGATGTTGCTAAGCACAACTTCTAGATTACATTTGTTTTGCTCTAGAAAAGCTGCCAGTGCTGTTAATATGTACATCTGGAACTTTCTGAAACCTGATAATGGGAACAGTGGTAAAAGCCAAATAAGTCAAAAGAAGCAGATCTACAAAACAACTTTCACAAATAGTATTGTGAAACTTGGTCCCTAGGCACGTGGCCTGAGAGTGCAGTACTGCCTCCTCACAAACGAGCTGCTAGCTCAGCTGTTCTGGATAATTGAGCTGCTTGTCTGAAAAAATGGATGTAAGGGATTGGCTTTTCCATGATATTTGGAGCTTCAAACCTTCCTCCTTCAGTCTTTTAATGCAGTACCTTCTGTGTATTGCCGGTTGCTTACCAGGCAGGGTACTGTGGTAGTGATTTGGTTTCACTTTCTGGTTTAAGACCCATTTTAGAGAAGACAAATTGAAACCAAAATACAATTAAAATTAAGTACTAGTTCAGGTATTGTTGCCTTTCAACCAACAGGGCAGAGACCGAGGAGGGAAAAATGGCTGAGACAGAATGAAAATGTGATGGAAATGTAGTATTCCTCATCTAGGTCAGGCTTTTCTGAAGGGTGCATAGTGATGGTATGTGCTGGCTTTTCTGTCTTCAGCTGTACTGCTATAATCTTAAAAGATAAAAAGAGAGCAGGAGAGATGCTTTGTACAGTTGTGGGTCAGGGTCACAGCCCAAGGTCCATCTGTGACATGGCTGCCTACTAATGCAAGTATATTGTACAATGATATAAAATATATACATTTCATTATATAGATGGTAAGAGCAAGCTTTAACACATATCATGACTCTTATTTCTTCTGATGTTGTCTGATTTTAACTGTTGAGTCTGAATTTTTCAACCAGCTGTCTGATTTGAGCTGGAGTTTTTTTGTTCACTTCAAAAGAAGTTTGAATGTAATTCAGCCATTTCCAGAGTGTGCCTAAATGGAAAATTGCTGTGTTTGTTTCTGTATCTCTCTCTCTCATGGGTTGTTTCTTGTGTAATTTTTTTGTTGTTCAGTTTTTGTGGGGTTTTTTGTTTGTTTTGTTTTGGGGTGGGGTGTTTTGGTTTTTTTTTCCTTTGGAAATTTTCTTTTAATCAGGAGAGTTTGCAGAATCATTTCATTGAGGGAGAAACACAGTGCATTCATCCAAAATCCAGCACATAACTTTTAGTTGGAGGCCTTGTTGTATCTCCAGGACCTCACAGGATTAACAGGAATGTTTGCTGGGAGCTGTGCTAGGGTTCAGCATCATTGTTATCTCACAACTTGCGCTAGTATATACAATAAATGGGTGATATTTTTCTGCCATATGATTAAACTTTGAAAAAATTTCTTTGGGGTTTGTGTATGAGCTATAATTCCTGCAGGGAGCTTATAACCAAGCTTGCAGATGACTAAAGTGATTTGTTTTTAGAAGTGCTGAATGGGTAGATAGCAAGACTTCCCACTTGGCTCTTGCTTGTCTGACTTTTTTTTTCTTTTAATTCTCTTTTTTCCCTTTCAAGTATTATTTTTCTCTAGAATGCAGAGCAGATACTTTTTAATGTTTTCACTCTGTCTGGGCAAGCTCTCCAAGGGTGACCTTATAAAAGAATCATCTTGCTTGTCTATGAAAAGAGCTTGTCTACTGAGGAAATCACTTGGCTTGAAGAGTTGTGATTGTATGTAACTGAGATTGTATTTAACTGAGATTCTGCAGGAGAATGAAAAAAATTAAGTACATGCTATTCAAACTTAAAACTGTAGTAAAAACAGTTTATCAGGAACTGGTGTTCTTTTCATGCTGCCAAGTATCTGTTTATTACGCTTTTGTCCATCTGTGCAGGTCTGCTGCTCTTGGAGTTTCCTAGTAAAATGAACAGGATGTTCTTCCCCCTGAAATCCATGTTCTGATGAAATCTGCAGATCAGCACAGATTAGGGTATTGATATTACCTTGTCCCTTTTCCCACAGGCATTGTTCAAGCACCTGTGTTTTCCTTGCAGTACATGAGGGTTGTGTTTCAACATGGGAAAGGGGAAAGAGGGTTTGAGGCAGAGCTGGCTGTAGGGAGAGACAAGAAGAACTCTTTATACTGGAGAAGTGTTCCAGCAGGGAAGAGGACCCGAACAAATTGTTTTTTGTTAGAAATGTATTATAGAGAGGAAGTCAAAATAAGCAGTGAACAAAGTATTTCTCTTTTCTGAATCCTCTGAAGGAGGAAAAATGGGTGTTAAGCTTTAGTCTATGGACTGGGATGTTCAATGACACAAAAATACAACTTTATAAAGTCAGAGTGCGTTTCTGATTTGGTCTGTGGTTACCACTAAAGGCTTTATACTAATGCTGTTACTGGGGGCAGCTGCCTTATAGCACTGCCTACTTATTTATTCACTGTAGTGACAGTTACATTTTATGCAGCAGCTGCTGAAGCCAGGAGTATTCAGCAAGGACAAAATGTGATAAAACTTCAATGAAGTTTTCTTCTGAAATATTAAGTTTTAATTCTTTATATAGGAACAAATACTTTTCTACTGCTACTTAAAACTTTTCTTTGTAGTATAATCAAAGAAATTCAGTAGCTACTAGTTAGGAGTGTCAAATTTAATTTATAGCATTTGACCTCCTTGTATATGTATCTGTTCTAGATATGTGACCAGTTTTGTAAAACCTAAAGGCAGGAAAGTAATTATTATGGTAGAAACAGCCCACCTCATGTTATGAACACTTTCAGCTTTCCTTAATTCCCTTTAGTGTAATGAGGACTTAGCCTCGGCAGGGGAAGGAGAAAACCCTTGTGTAGTATACAAATGATTTAGGAAGCTCTTGACACGTACAGAAAATTAAATCTGTTTTGGAAGGCTTATTGATTGCTTCTGAATTTTAACTAAACAATTGATGGGGAATGGACAAATTCTGTCTTGGAGGATACCAATGAGATTGTCAGGTTGGTAAGCAAATGTGACCAGGATGTCTGTGGCTTTCGAGTCTTTATTTTGCTGTTATTTTTTCATGTAGTCATTTTTGTTTGGCTGCAACCTAGATCTGACATATCTGTGGGTAGTGTGTGGGATTTTTGTTTTTTTTGTTGTTGATGTGCTGTTCTAGTGGGTTGTTGTTTGTGGGTTTTGTACTTTGGGTTTGGAGGTAGTCACTTGTACTTCTGTAACTGAAAGTCCTGGGCTTGGTTCCTGCTGGCAGGCAGGCTCTAGTGAGTGGATTCAATACATTTGGTTACCAGTGTAAAAATCTGCCTTTGCTTGGGCTGCATTCAGCCTGGCTGGGGGAAACTATAATGAAGTAGCCAGGAATATACTTGAAGGGTCTTGTGGCTAGCTCCATACAGACCTGCTCCTTCCTTGTGGCAAAGCTAATGGTGCAGTGGGCCAGTCTGCTTCTGGGAACAGACTCCAGAGTAAAACGTTAACAATTCATTGTCTCTTCCCCCTTTGCACTAGGAGTTTGGCTACTGCCCAGCAAGGAATGGCACTTATAGAAAAAGGTCGTTGGTCTGTTTCTGTGAATATGTCATGTCCTTCACTTTAAAACTGATACTAACCAATTTAGTTGTATTATATATACTTATTTCCCTCTCACAACTTTGAAGGGAGGTGTCTACAACTTCTGGTGAAGTACCAGTAGTACACTCTGTAGACACTAAACAACCCTTCCAAGGCAATAGATGCTGTGTATATAATCAGATCCTGCCATAAGTTGCTAACAAAGACTTTTCAAACGTTCTCATGGTTGAGGCATGGCAGTTCTAAGAGGAAATGCCTTTGATTCAGGATTTGCTGTCTGCAATAAAGAAGGCAGAATTGATAAGTGCATTTTGTGTGTTGAAGGTCCATGAAAAGCAGTGATGTTTTGTCTTCACTATGTATGACATAGGACACCAGTAAAGTGACCAGGCAAAATGCTAATGTGCTGTCTCAAGATGTTACCCTCTCACCTATCATTTTGCATGAACTATTACATAACTGTAGTGATGGAAAACAAGCTGCTATATTTAGCTATATTTTTAATATACATCAGTAACAGACATATGTTTCATATGTTTAGCCATAATTAACACTTTTCCAAATTTGTATTTTCTAGCTTTTTCTAAGTGCTTATTTTTGTGCAGCAGACATAATGTTATATTCACAGAACTGGTCAGAAATTTTTCAATAAAACAAACATCAGAAAGTGGCAATTCATTGAAACTTTGTTGATGAATGTGGAATTTTCCATGAAAAACTTTTTTCCAGAAAACCTTTGATGTGTCTTCAGTGTGGTTTCTGATCTGAGGAAGAAAGAGACTGCTACCCTGGGCTGTAGTATACTGAAGCTGATATGAGATGTGCCCCTTTTGGCAGAGCAGGTAGTTGATCCTGGTGAATCTTGTCTCTCTGTCTTGGTTCCGTCACAATAGGGAATGCACAAATATTAAGTCTCAAACAGATCTCATGTAGATCTAATCACAGCAAAATTTTATTAAGGTTCTGCAAGTAATAACCCCCCTATCTGAACTACTGCTGGCTTTGCTGGACAGCTGGCACCAGATGTTGCGCACAGAACTCATGGGCGGCACTGAGCACTTGTAACCTGCTTCTGACTTCATGTGTAGGTCCTGGCTCCTCCTTCAGCTCAGCCACATTTTGGAAACCAGACCTAGCCTCCACACAGACCCGATCCCTGCCAGGATGGTACAGGGATGATTTTGTATGAAAGGGCTTTCTCCTGGCCAGGAGTCAAGGGTGGAATAAACAGCACAGTCTTTTGCTAGTCTCTTTGAAGGAACTCGGGGCGGAGGGTGGGAAGTGCCCTGCCCTGCAACCTCATGCTCATTTAATTACTTTTGAACTTTGGATATCAAACATAAAGCACCAGACCTGGTTGTCCTTACTCACACTGGTCTCAAAGAGCATAAATTCACAGGAGCTGGTGAGAAGTTTGCTAAGCTCATTTATCTACCTAAAGGTTTATAGGATACAGGGGCACTAAAACATCTTTCTTTGCTCCTCAGCTCATGATCTGTAAAAGGCAACTGCCTCTGTTGATTGCTTGCAGGTCCCAAGGAAGGGCTGCATTCAGGGAAGGGTGGGACAAACTTGTAAGGATGCTTGTAAGCTAAAACGCAGGTCTACATCAAGTAAAGCAATCTCATTCTTGCAAGGAGTTACTGACAGAAATGGTCTAATTTCCCTCGAGTGCATATTTTTACTCTCTTTGTTTTCTGACAAATAGCTGGCAATTCTTTCCCTATGGAGAAATTTCTTGGAAACAATTTTGTCCTGTCTCCTCCAACACAAAGTGTTTTTGCAGTGGGGTCCAGTGGAGCCAGAATTTGATGTGGCTGTGCTGCCTGAGGTGTTCAGAAAGGTATTTGTTGCCTTTGCTAGATTATGGAAGTGGCATTGCTGCTTGTCATCCTTACTGAATTTTCCTTTAGGACTGGAGCTGATAGTTCCACATTCTGATACCCCAGGCACGTAAAAACTTCTAGTTGTTTGGATCCCCATGTCTTTGCTGTTCTCTGTGCAGCTGCTCTCCTACACAACAAAGGCAAAGAAAGCATCAGCATCTCACTTTTGACTCCCCTCCTTGTTGCAGAAGTTTCAGTAAATCATTGTGATATTCTCTGCCTGCATTGCATTTGCCTTTAAAAAGAAACAAAACCAAAAACAACACACACACCCCCCAAACAGAACAACAACAACAAACTCAAAACAAACAAACATCTGAACTCTGTAACTTTGAAATGTGATGCCGCAGTTTCTATCATTACCTTCCCTGCACAGGGTCTGCTTTTGAAACATACATTTTCACTATGGTGAAACCATCTGCTACGTGTGGGGAATTAACAGTTCTAGGCATAATGTTTCTTTATAGCTATCTAGAAATGTGCCCAAATAGCACAATATAATCGAGTATAATAGGATTTAAATGTCTGTTCAGTGTATAGACCTGCAGTAAGGCCATTTTTGCATAATCTTGAATTGGTTTACATTATATTGTATTGAATTTCATTTCAGGTTTGTTTGGTGGTGTCATACAGGACCTGCTGTTGTTATCACCTCAGATACATGTGTTTTTAATAATAGTGTTCTGAGATTCAGATATAGTTGATTTTACATGAACTGAACCATGAATGTGTTATAAGGTGCCTTGCATTTACTGGACAGTAAAAGCATACGTGTGGATAGTTACTGTAGAGTAGTAAATGTGCTGTAAATTCACCCTTAACCTCCCAGGTGGAACCTATTTGTGAAGCCATATCTAAGGGTTGTCAGGAGTTAGAATAATATTATAGTTGTTCTTTTCATAAGTCCATAGCATTTATAGGGCTCTGAGCACACTGTGTATTTCTTTCATAATTGCTACTTATCTTTAGAAGCTTCTGTTTTTTCTCTCCTTTCATTTCAGCATGTCTCATGTACAAACTAGGGTATGTTCTTTTCAGACAATATTGAATTACGTATTCATGGGCATCATACAAAATGGGTTTTTTTCACCCTCAGTAGTTAGTGGCAATTCTGTGTATCTTTAAACCTTAGTTCCCTTTGAAATATTAACTAATTCCTAGCCCATCACTTGTAGGTAACTATAATCTGTAATTTGTGGAAGTTAAAATTGAGGCAGAGAGATTAACTTGCTGCAGATGTCAGTGATACAGCAGTAAAGCATGAGTTAATCATTGCAAACATCCTTGTAGAACTACTAGTGTAGAATCTTGGCAGGCATCTAAAATGTGTGGGGCTTTCCAGCTCCCAGTCCCTAAGTTGCTCCACTAATCTTCATACCATCCCCTCTGTGGGTTTTTTTGTGTCCCTGATGATGACTGTTCATCAAGAATGATGTATGCTAAGCTATTAGATACACTTCCATACTGTCAGAATATAAAAGCTACTGATGTTGAAAGATGTGGAGACACCTTTTGCTCCCTCCCTCCTGTTTCTGCTAGCCTGGTTGCATATTATCAGTGTTGAAAGAAGTCATGAGGAAAGGAAGATGAATGTGTGTCTGAAGAAAACTTCAGATGCTGGAAACCTGATAAGCTTCTAATGTCCTTTTGTTTCCTGACAAGCTGTAAAGGACCAGAAACCTGTTTTGAACATAGTATTTCTAAATTTATGAAATGCTGTTCCTTGAGAAAAAGAATGTTGAGGCAAAAATATTGGTTGTGAAACACACTTTATCTCTGTTTTTGTTCAGGCTGGTAGTGCCCAGAAAAAGTAACTGTTTCCCATGGATCCTTGGTGTTCTGTGCAGACTTATGGGGAAACATGACTCTATTCTCAGCACAGCAGAGCAGGAGTTCTCTTGCATACCTGTCATCACAGATCAGTCTCTTTGTACCAGAAGATTGATGTGCTTTCTATGTAATAGTAATAATTATTATATAGTAATTATGTAAGATTTATCTTCATATATTTTATTATATTGAATCTCCTTGGACTGTGACCCATTTTTCTTCAACAAAATTATGTTCCCAAGAAAAATCACGTTTTACTTTGTTTCATAACACCTCCCTACCCCTAGTGCAAACACCATGATTTTTAGCAGGAGTGGGATTTGCAATTGTTGTGAATGTTCAGCTTGGCTCCATGCTGAGTGGGTAGAGAACATTTCTCTCCATCTCTATGAAGAAAGGAAAGAAGTACAAAAGTCCACTTGGAATTGGTGTCATTGAGAGTGGGAAGGATAAGGCTAATACTTAATAACAAACTATGTTAATTTTTCATCTGTGTAACTGAAGTTCTTGGAAAAGAAAGACAATTTTTGGAAGAGTTTCCACAATGTATAGAACACAAGTTAAAAATATTTTTATATCCAAAAGAAAGGCCTGAATCAACTTTGTGCTTTTTTAAATTTGAAATCAATAACAAAAACTGGTTTTTCTTCTCAGGTTCCCCTAAAGAGGAGTACTGCCATCCTTTGAAATGATATTTTTTTCATTTTTGTCTCTCTTTGGATACTTTAGATACTGTGTTGGACCTAAGCAGCATGAAGCACTAAGCATTTCCAAAGGTTCTGTGACTTGTGGGTAATGCTGGCTGGGCCACAACGTCATTTGGTTCTGCTTCTGTTGTGTCTCTTGGCTGTGAGCTGGTATTACAGCTGTTGAAGGGAAGCTTAGGTACTTCAAATGCATTGCTCTCTGGGATTCACAGGACAGCTTTTTGGGAAGGCAGTGCTGTGAACTGAACAGTTTCAAGCCCATTTTGTGAAGCTGCTGAAGGTGCACCAAAATGCTTAGATGTTATTCTCCAGTGACAGATTCAGGTGGGTACCCTAGAAGCAGGAGGCTTTTTATGCTGTTCTTTCCCTCCCACCAGATTTCCCTGCCCTATAAGAGTTCTTCACTTTTTCATCCCTCCTCTGCTTCTGCAGAGTTGTGCAGTGGTCCCACAGGGAGAGTGGTGCGCGGCTTCTGGCAATGCAGCACTTCCAAGGGTGAGTGCCAGACTGGCTGGGAAGTGCTGAATTGCATGCACCCAACAATTCTGAACAGTTTGCTTTAACATTTCATGACAAAGGATGTTACTGAGTTACATAAAGCTTTGTGGCTCTCAGCTGTTTTCTTAGGGTTTCTTTTGGTTTTTGTTTTTTTTTTTTTTTTTTCTTTCTAGTCAATTGTTCAGTCTAGTAAGGTGGTTGGCCACAACCCCTCATGTGCTGATCAATGTAAATGGTAATGGTAGCCTGACTGACTGAAGTGTAACCATGTACACAGATAAAGTTGCTGCCAAACACATATGGCTTTCACATCCTAAGAACTCCTTTATTCCTGCAGTGTCCTACAGCTAGAGTTAGGATGGACGAGTGAAAGAAGAGAAGCAACATAACATTATCCTTATCGAACAAGATGGAACACTTCTGTTTATTCCTAGAGATACATAGGATTACATTTAGGACTCTTAAGAGAAGCAACCTAAAGTCAATCCCACTTTCTGCTACCAAATGGATAGACTGTCTCTTGATGACAAAGACCCTCTGACAGGCATCAAAGCAAGTGAAGCTTGCTGTGTCACGCTTTGTAGAAAATAAGATTGATAGAATGAGTCCAATCTCATTCTCTCTTTCTGCTTTTTTTTTTTTTTGTTCTGCTGCACAGCCCAGAGGACATGATGGTTATTGGATGTATTTGTTTGCTGTGTCAGATGAGTGAAAAGTTTTACTTTGATGCTGTTGCTTTTTCTGAGCCCCTGCTAGTGCTGTGTTCAGTAGTCTTCCTTCTGAGCCTGCTGGTCTGTGTGTGAGCACGTGCAGAATTTGCCTGTGGCTACTAGGCATAGTGAGAGCTTACTGTTATTGCTGTCTCATCTCCATGACAGATTTATTTTTCTCTGCATGGTTACAGTGACTCTTGCTTGTGTTCTGTCCTTCTTGGTGTCACTACCCTCCCCTTCTTGAGTCTCATCTAATGTAGGCAGTGCCCTGCTCATCAGGTTACAAACCAGGCCAGGAAAGTTTTTTCTGCTGCTGTTGGATTCCTTGGCTGTGTTCCCCCACTGAATACCCTGGCTTGAATTTCTTGACTTCTTCTCTGAGGCCTGCAGCATCTCCTGCAGCCATCAGTGACCAATGCATAGGTGCCTTGCACCTTGTTCTGCTGCTCCTCTGCTTCCTGCAGCTCCTTGAGGAGCTGTGTGACTTGCAAATTCAATTGTCTGTGTACTAGGTCTGTGTATTTATGAGCAAGTAAATAAACTTGCCATGAAATGCTGCTGTGTTCGTTTGTGGTCTTAGTGGCTTGTCTGATGGTTTTCTTCTCTCCCTGGCATTGTGTCCAGAGTGTTTCCAGTCTCTTTCCAGAGTGGGTCCTGC
The DNA here is from genome assembly GCA_013396735.1 of Grallaria varia. Lineage (NCBI taxonomy): Eukaryota > Metazoa > Chordata > Aves > Passeriformes > Formicariidae > Grallaria > Grallaria varia. The sequence goes on along the minus strand of VWZG01011231.1, from coordinate 745,493 downwards.
CTGACTCATTCCTGGGATTTGGCAGGACGTGCGCCGCTGAAGCAAACCTATTGTATTTACTTGGTGGTGTTCTCTGTCTGCATGGCTCTGCAGGGAGTGTGGGGGTGTTTCCCAAGGTTATCCCAGAGTGATGGGGGGAACCTTGGTGCTCACTGGAAAGGGAGATAAAATAGAAGGCAAGCAGTAATGATGGCTGATAAACTGGAGTGTCTTACAGCCAGAGGCTTGTTTTTGTTCCCAGTGAGCCAAAAGATAGGCTCAGGCCTAGATCTGCTTTTTAAAGCCTATATGCTAGATTATAAAAGGGAACCCAAATCCCTTCTAAACAGGGTTCACTGGCTTTCAATTTAAAGAACATCTGAAATCCAGAAGTCTGTCACAACCCACACCCAGCCTGGTTACTGCAGTCTAGTATCAAAATACACCAAAACTTTCTTTTCTTAAAAATCAGCCTCTGAGATTCATCGCAGCCACTTCTGGCCAAACTGAAGATCCACTGGTGGCCAGCCAGAGAAGGAGCTGAGAAGTGACCAGATACCTAGTTTAAAGTACTAGATTAGAATGAAACTGCTCAAATAACTTAGAAGAAAAAGAGATTCAACTCTTTGTGCTAGCTGCGTCTTTGTAGTAAATCCAACTCAAACTAGTTTTCCCATTTGAAAGCGCTCATTTAGCTCTGTACCTAGTCATTTAATGCTTACTAGTGCATTAAGTGAAAGAAATAATGTTACAGGCAGTTCTATTCTTTTGGTAAATATACATATACTGTCACAAGAAGGGCTAGTCTCCAAAAATGTTATCTTTATTTTGCTGTTTCCACATCCTAGAATGTCCAGTAAGTCTAGACAGTACATTAGATCTTATTTAAATTGAACTACTTGGTACATGTTGCTTAAAACAAGTTCTTCCCAAAAAGTGCTGCCTGCTTACCATGAAATATCTAGGGTAGTGCCTGGTGCTGTGAACAGTAAATAACAGCCCGGGTAATGGAATTGATTCCTGCTCAATGAAGAGACGTGAAGGAGTTAAAACTTCTCAAAAACAGACTGTAGATGTGGGAAAAATCCCTTCAAAAATTTCCAGTAGACAGATTCAAGTAAAAGCAAAGCACAGATTTATTGGAGAGCTGTGCGTGCAGGGTGCCTCACCACAGTGTTTCCACAGGGGAGCGCACACTGGAGGAGCAGGCTGTGACATTTATAGTGTCCTCAACGCCACCCCTTTCTTCTCACTGGTCCATTTTTGATCCACAGCCCAATTGGATGTTACTGGTCCATTTCTTGGTCTCGGATTGGCGTAGTCCTTTTACTGGTCAATTTTAACTGCTCCGTTCACTCTCGTTGGTCCAGCCGGACACCCTCTCTTGCCCTATCACCGGCCGAGGTTCCCTGGCAGTGGCGTCAGTCTGTCTGTCCTGCCTAACAGACTGTCCCGCCTTTCTCACCTTGCTTCCTGCAAGAGAAAATTCCCTTCCCCCATATAACCAATATAACCTGAACAGTCAAAAAAGTGTAAAACCTTAGAGCTTTAAACCTTAACTTTTAGTTCCCAAACTCTATTAACCACTTTGTTCCCCTTACTCACAGCAAACCCTTCTTTTCATTTCTCACAGTAGATGGAACTGAACTGTGCTGCTGCTGAACCTCTGAGATCTATTCGTTTTGACAACCTCAGTTGTTCTGGTCCTTCTCATCATCTGTAGAGTTAACAAGGACTGATAAGAGATGGAGGCACCACCCAGGTTTATATTTCAGAACTTGTAAATATCTCACAATACCATTTTTCTTACAATCAGATACATTAATTTGTCAAATGTAGATGTTCCTGAATATTCACTTGGTGCAGAGGTTTAACAAAGGCACTGCAATAATAAACATTTTTAAATCAGAGGATAGAAGCCAGGGGTTGTGCCGTGTGCTCAGCTGTTACTTATTTTCAAATGCATGTTCTAATTTTACTGAAATTGTTGATGTTTTTTGACCAGTTTCTTCCTTAAAAATATGATTCATAGGCAACCCCCTCCTCCAGCTGTATTTCCATTCCTTTTTGGAGTGACTTAGTAATTTCATACTAGCAAGTCAGATACCTGAGGGTGAATTTAATTTGAAATAAACCTTACTCTTGGCAGAACAATTTTTACGAGGGGATCAAACCATGTAATGTACAATTTTCTCAGGCTGCATGTCACCTGGAGATGCCTGCAACTAAAATTAAGTAAAGATACTCATTCAAGCAAAAAAAAAAAAAATCTATGAAGTATAGTGTGGACAAACTCTCCAAAGTAGTAGTTATTCTTGCTCCTGCTATAATAAGATGGAGCACACAAATATCACTTGATTAACAGCTGCAGTATTAATTTCCCTTTTTGGTTGCTTGACTCACAGCAAGAATCGTGTCAATGCAGCAGAGAAGCAATTAAATTGATTTTAATCTTTGTCAGAGAAGATAACATGCCTTTTTCTCTTCTCATTTAAATAATTAAAGTTTCAGCAGGTATTATTTCTGGCTTTAAAGAAATTGGTATCTTAATGTAATAGAATCCTTGTAATTATACACTTAATGGATCTTAATAAGTTAATCATGGTTTTTCATTTAAAATGTTTTTTTTTTTTACTTATTAAACTTTTATTTGCTTTGATGGTTATGATTTTAAGAGGGTAGAAAATATTTTAAAAATAAGTACTAAAAAAAGCCTCACTTTTTTTTATTCATATTCCTACATGGTCTTTCAAGTTAATTTTCAGTATTTCAACACATGCTTTAAAAATTCTTATCCAGTGAAACTTTGTTATGCTACAGTTAATTATTTTGTTGAAAAAGCTTTGTATAATGAGGACAAACAAATATTCTTTTATCTTTGTTGTAGTGCAAACTCCAGTTCAGCAGGAGTATAGCAAATATTTCTTTGTCCTCTTTGATCCAAGCTGTTAGACAGTATTTGGGGTCCTCCAGGTTATTCCCATTAGTCAGAAAAATGGCTCATGGAGTCAGGTGTTCCTTTGATGTGATGCTCTGTGTAGCCGGAGCATTCCCTGTGCCCAGTAAGGAGACATTGTCTTGTTTTGCGGTCCCAAACTTTTGTATGTTCAGACAGCACTTTACCCCAAAATCTTTCTCTTGGTAATGACTTGATGTGGCAAACTATGTTTATTTCTTTTGTTTTGAATTTCCCCCCAATCTTCTTGCAGTGGGATTGCCAGCAGTCTTATGTTGAGTGTTCTGGTTTTTTGGCTGAGAGAGCCTTAACGCTTCTTGCTGAGAAAAGGCCTGACCCAACAGCCAACCACTTTTCTCTGGAGCATACATGGGTGCTCCCTGCTACATAATGACCCACTTCGCACAGGAAAGGCCATAGTGAAAAATTTGTTTGCTTTTTAAAAGGGGTAGATGCCCCAATCTGTCCAGGGAGGACTGTCCCTGGGGAGACTCATGGCTCTTGGACTGAGTCTTGGGATTCCCCTGTCCCTTCCAGAGTCTGGAGCCAGCCCTTGGAGCCATGGGTAGCATGTACTTGCCAAGGGTAGGGGAATCACTAGAATAGAGCTGACTTTTGCTTTGAAGTTGCAACCCATGTATCTTGTGGTTTGTTTTATAGTGGCAAGGAAAGAGAAAAGGCAAAAATATTGAGGATTAACTACTTTGTAAGGTTTAATACAAAGGGCCCTAGAAATATTTGAAAAATGAAGATGTTTCCATCTGAAATCTTTAAACTTTTAGAATTAAAATCATATAAAAAGAAATAGCAACCGCATGAAATTTCATTTTAAAAAGTCATGAATGTACAGCTAATGTACTTTGTATTTAATAAACAAAAATTGAAAACTTCTCTCCCTGCTGTGTGAATTACTAGGAATCAGCAAATCATTGAAACTGATATTTTCCCATGTAATAGATTTGGTCGTGCTCTCTGAGAATTCCCATTTGTTCAGTGACCTCAGTAGAAAATAATTTGTTTGCAATTAGCATCATTCAAAGTTCTGAATTTCTATTGAAGTTGGTTATAGCCCAATTTTTTTTAAAGCTTTTTTTTTTTTTTCCAAGTATAAACTATGGTGGTGATGAGCAACACCACAAGTAAGCAGTAGGGAGCGCACCAGCATCTGATTTATATCCATGCTCAAGAGCATCAGTGTAGTTAATTTTTTTTTCACTGGATATTAGGGTTCTTGTTATGATTTTTATTCTTTGTCTGGAAAAGTACTTCATATTTGCTCTTTTATTTGAATATATATAAAATCATTTCTTCTAAAATACCTTGTTATCTGTGCATTGGAAGCTATATTAAAATGGCAGATTTCCTGTTCTCCTGATGTCATCACAGGCAATGCTCAACCAAATTTTAGTAGGGGGATAGACTTCACAGATTTAAAAATGCATGAGTGATGCTTGTGTGTATCCCTTCATCCCAGGATGAAGTAATTAAAAAAACCAGCAGGAAAAGCAGAGAAAGACACTTGTTTGCAGTCCCTCTCGGCCTGGTTCTGATTTCTCTGCAAGTAAAGTTACTGCAATGCAATTGCTGGACTCTCAGGATTTTCATTGCTTTGTTTAAGAAAGGCCTTTTTTTATCTTTTGAGCTCTAAATATGGCTGAGTCTGTTCTTACATATGTACACTTCAGGGAGACAAATATACTTCCGTATAGCAAGTATGCATTGATAGTCTGCTGTTCTTTCACCTCCAGTTTATGAAAGGAATTGGTAGGTTTGATGTGGGAACACTTGAAGGAGGAATTCCTTTTTTTCTATGCACAAATAACTGCTATGTTATTCCATGGCTTGGGTGACACCTCTGTGTTCTGCATAGGTGAAAAAATGCTCATCATTGAACTTAAAATCTGTTTCATGGGGTCTAATATGACCAATTAACTTAGTTTCGTCTCATTTACATCATTGTGCTGTATGGTGTGCGTACAGTCAGAGATTTAGTCCAGGCAGAAATTTTATGAAAGAGAATTGCAAGTAGGGAAGCAAGGGAGAAACAGGGTGTGGTTAATCAACAGGGGTGGGGTTCTTGGTAAATACATACTGTTTACCCTGAATAGGGAAAAGATTTATAACAGATGCTGAGTTCTTTAGCACACTTGGCAGCATAACACCCTTGATAGCAATAGAAGTATGAACAATATAAGTCACATAGCATGTAGGAAGGGATACTCTAACTAAGAACCAAGTTGGAAAAGATACTTCTTGTTGTCTTGCCTACCAAGTCATTACTGAGGATGTTACAGGCAGTTTGCAGATAAAAGATAATACTGTCTAAATGGACCAACATAAGCATTTACTGTCTTTATTTCCCCTCTTTTGTTTTTCCTCTTTCAGAATCTCTTCTCAAAATGATTGCAACTGCTTCCTAGCATAAGTTTTCTAGGGCAAATCTACTCTGTCATGTATTCCCAATTGCATCCTAAGTTTTTGAGCAGAAATATAGAGATATAAACTTTTATCTGAATACATTTGGAGACATTGTTTTAAGAGTAATCATTCAGGCCTCTTAAATGTCAGCCAGAGGGTATTTACCACTAGTACTACAATGCAGGAATTATTGAATATGCTTAGGCTATGCCTTTGAACTCCATTCTTTTTTTATGGTGAATGGAACCGTAAAGGCTTTTGACTTTACTAATGTACATGTTTCTGTATATTTGTGTAGTTCCTTGTTTGTGTAGTTCTTGCTGTGCCTTCTTACTTTTAAGTCAAATCTAGAAGCCTTAAACTGAATTCTTGCTTTCAGTAAAAATTTCTGCAAGTCTGGTATAAAATGGTTTGTGTAATGAAAATCACGTGGTAGCAGACATCATTGTACTGACATGCAGTTTTGTAGCATTTGATTAGGTACAGTTAAGAACTGATTTGGCAAAACCCCTTCACTCCTTATAAGACAGTCATAAAATATTGTCATCAGCACAAATCCACAGCAAAAGCCTTTAATGACTTCCTTTTATGAAAAAAATTACAAGCTCACATGTAGTATATAGAAACCCTTCAAATCTTCATCACTGGGTGTATGTGTGTGTGTTAATAGTGCCTTCAGTAATCATGCTTGACACTCTGTTAGTAGAAGGCAAAATATTCCCTATATTTTGTCACTTCATTTATTTAAATACTTGACCTAGGAGTCAGTGATTGAAATCAGCTGGTGTTTCTCTGTTCAGAATGAAGCTGTACTATACCTTACTGCTTATGTGTAGCTGAGCTGAAGAACTTCTGAAGAAAGAGTTTTAAATTTTTTTCCTAAAGCAAATTCAGTTGTCCAGATGGTAGCATAGGTTAAAAGCGATTCTCAATTGTAGATGCAATAATTTCAGTCTAATAGCAGTCTCTTGTATTGCCTTCATCTACCTACTCAACTAGTTTTAAGATGTAGTTGGAGAGATTGATAGTTTTCAGGAAAATGTGTATATGATATGGCTGCGTGATGATGGGAGTGTTTACCTGATGGCACAGGCTGTCCTTACCCCTTCTGCCTTCCCAGTGCACTGAGCTTTGGGGTAAAGCATGTCCCAGGCCACTGGTAGTACCAAACACTTCTGTGGAAATTTAGTGCTTGTAGTACTCACAGTATGGATGCAGTTTACACTGCAGTAAATGTGTGCTCCACAGTAAGCATGGCTGCCTTATTTTACCCTCCTTGTGAAATGGCCTGTTCTCAATATTGTAAAAGGGATTTTAGAAAAGCAGTGGGAGGATGTAACATGGTAATAGGTGTGATGAAGGGCAGGAATCTGTTAAAAAAAGCCGGAATTGTGGTTGCAGTGCAGAGGCCTTTAGGGCACAGTAGTTACAGTAGTGGGAAGATGTGAGCCTCTGGAGAAGAAGTAGAGAGTATGTACTGACAGTTAGGCTTGCTTTCTCTGCTTTTGTTTATTTATGTGAAGTTTTGCTAACGGTCACTGTTTTCTTTGCCTAATATCAAGAGTTCCTATCTTTTTGTCCTGCAGTACTTTGGTTGGTTGGAAGGCAGGGTAAAAGTGTGAGTGCTTCTGTTAGTTGCACAGGAGACTTTCTTGCATGCAGCACTGCAGGCGATGGCTGCTTGACATCCGGAGTTACGCACCCCATGTGATCCACCAACTTTTGTCTTGTGTAACCTGGAGTTAGTGTCATGGTGTATTCCTTGGTGATGTGACTCTCTTGTTCCCATGAAGTTTATCCTCACTTGCGTGTCTGGCTTCTGACACGTGACCTTACTAGCAACTGTCAAGTTCTGATACTGTTTTCCATTTGAAACAATCAGCTGTCCAACTTGGCCCATTTTCTTATCTCATATGTACTTGGGATCCAGCAGCCACTTTAACTCACTTGGAGCCTCCCAAGCAGGACTCCATAGCCACTTCGACCCCCAGAATAGTCACAGAATCACAGAACCAATTAGGTTGGAAAAGACCTCTGAGATGGAGTCCAGCTTATGACTGAACACCATGCCAACTAGATCATGACACTGAGTGCCATGTCCAGTCTTTCCCTAAACTCCTCCAGGACGGGAGATTTCACCACCTCCCTTGGCAGCCCGTTCCAATATCTAATCACCCTTTTTGTGAAGAATTTCTTCTAATGTCCAACCTAACCCTCCCCTGGTGCAGCTGAAGACGATCCTCTTGTTCTATTGTTAGTCCTAGACTCTCCCCAGACTTGATGCTTGATCTGACAAAGGCATGCTTACCTTATAGCTTCAGTTATGCCTCTTCAGGGAGAACAGAGTAAAATAGGATAGAAAACCCCTCTATCAAATGAATTTCTTATTTGCAAAGCTTAAATGAAAATGCAGGACTTGTAGGATAGTGAGAAAGTGATGGAGACTGCAGGCCCTCTTTTGTTTTTACCTTGCTGTGAGTCTTTAGTTTGGTGCATTTCTTCCAGCATGCCTGTTGTGATAGTGGTGGTAGAAGGACTTTTCTTTCACAGGGTGTATATGCAAAACCCCTGCTGTTTCATTCTCTGCTATTTCACTTCTGGAGGCCAATTTTCATGCCCACTCCCACTGTGTTTATACTGTGACAATAACAGAGCCATAACTAGCTGATGGGTGATGAGCTGTGCTGTGGGTGACTGTTTGGTCCTCCGCAGTGAAAGATAAACCACAACTGATAATCCAAAAATAAAAGGAAATTCTGGATTTGACAGATACAACTCAAATACTATTGCAGTAACTTCTGCAGGCTCATTTTATGTATCAGTTTGTCCACTTCAAAATATACTGCTTTCTGTATCATTGAGAGCACTCTGTGATACATAGTCTTTGAAAATATCGAAGAGACAGCTGTACAGGTGCACCTGATTGACCTCTCTCATTCCATTCATGCTATTTTGTCATATTGTATCATTTTTTTATTAATCTCTTCACTAGTCAACTTTTCCTTACACCTCTGTGAACCTATTCTGGTTTTGCTTTGTGTCTTTCTTTTTTTTTTTTTCCCCTTTAAATAATTGACCATGAAAAAATATGGTATTGTGGTGGATTTGGTTGGGGTAGACTTAATTTTCTTCACAGTAGCTGCTATGGGGCTGTGTTTTTAGATTTACCCCAAAAACAGTGCTGGTGACAGTAGGATGTCTTAACTATTGCTGAGCAGTGTTTACACAGAGTCACGGCCCTTTCTGTTCCTTGGCTCACCAGTGAGGTGGCTGGGGGGTGCAGGAGAAGTTGGGAGGGGACACAACTAGGACAGTTGACCCCAACTAACCCAGGGGATAACCCAGACTATATGACATCATGCTGAGCACATAGAGCTGGGGGAAGAAGAAAGAGGGAGTTTTGGAGTGATAAGTCTTCATGATCTTGTTTAGTGGGCATGGTGATATTTAGTCACAAAATCACAGATTATGCTGAGTNCTTCACAGTAGCTGCTATGGGGCTGTGTTTTTAGATTTACCCCAAAAACAGTGCTGGTGACAGTAGGATGTCTTAACTATTGCTGAGCAGTGTTTACACAGAGTCACGGCCCTTTCTGTTCCTTGGCTCACCAGTGAGGTGGCTGGGGGGTGCAGGAGAAGTTGGGAGGGGACACAACTAGGACAGTGGACCCCAACTAACCCAGGGGATAACCCAGACTATATGACATCATGCTGAGCACATAGAGCTGGGGGAAGAAGAAAGAGGGAGTTTTGGAGTGATAAGTCTTCATGATCTTGTTTAGTGGGCATGGTGATATTTAGTCACAAAATCACAGATTATGCTGAGTTGGAAGGGAACCATAAGGATCATAGAGTACAACCCTTAGCTCTGAACTGGACCATACCCAAGAAACACAACATGTGCCTGAGAGTATCATCCAAACACTTTCTGAACTCTGTCAGGCTTGGTGCTGTGACCACCTCCCTGGGGAGCCTGTTTCAGTGCCCAACTACCTTCTGGGTGAAGAATCTTTTTCTAATATCTAGGCAAAACCTCCCGACATAACTTCAGGCCATTCCCTCAGGTCCTGTCACTGGTCACCACAGAGAAGAGATCAAAGCCTGCCTCTCCCCTTCCCCTCCTGAGGAAGTTGTAACTGCAATGAGGTCTCCCCTCAATCTCCTCTTCCCCAGGCTGAACAGACCAAGTGATCTCAGTCGCACTTCATACAATTTCCCCTCCAGGCCCTCTGCCATCTTCCTTGCCCTCCTTTGGACAATCTTCAATAGCTTAATATCTTTCCTATATTGTGGTGCCCCAAACTACACACACTATTCCAGATGAGGCTGCCCCAGAGCAGAGCAGGACAATCCCCTCCCTTGACTGGCTGCTGATGCTGTGCCTGATGCCACCCCAGGACATGGTTGGCCCGCCTGGTTGCCAGGGCACTGCTGACTCACATTCAACTTGCCATGACCAGGACCCCCAGGTCCTTTTCCTGGTACTGCTTTCCAGCATCTCATTCCCCAGTCTGTCTATTGAACTTCATACTGTTGGACTTGGTGATCTTGGAGGTCTTTTCCAACCTCAATGATTCTGTGATGGTGTTTGTCTTTCCAAGTCGTCATTGCGCATGATGGAGACCTACTTTTCTGGAAATGGCTGAACATCTGCCTATTCATGGGAAGTACTGGATGAATTCCTTGTTTTGTTTTGCTTATGCGTTACTTTTACTTTCCCTATTAAAATGTCTTTCTCAAGTCACAAGTTTTCTCACTTTCCTGATTCTCTCTTCCATCCCTCCTGGAGGGAGTGGGTGAGTGGCCGTGTGGTGCTTAGATGCCAGCAGGGGTTGAACCATAACTGGTATAAAGATAAAGAATAATGATATAATAGCTCCAGTTTTCTCTTATGGAACCTGATGATTATTGCTAATGTTGGGAAATGAATTTTCAGAATTTACGATTCTCCAGGAAAAGAGGGAAGAAAAGGAGAAACAAGAGTTGGGGCATGCAGGTACTAACAGAGAAGTAACCTCACCAGAGTAAATATTCTTTCTCATCTTATGTCATCTAATTATGACTTGGCTGTCTGCAATTCTCTATGGTATTTTACTGTATGGGTAATACAAGTCCAAGTGAGCCCATTTCACGGGTGAGAAACAGATTAGCTTGAATTTTCTTTTCAGTCTCGCTGTCTCCTGCAACACCATGTTGTTTGCACCTCATGCTCTCTTTATCACCAAAACTATTCCTGCTTACTGCTTGTTAAGGGGTGCTCACATGCAAGGAGGCAGG
>VWZG01011231.1:675305-734625 GCA_013396735.1 Grallaria varia | reverse complement strand
CCCAGACTATATGACATCATGCTGAGCACATAGAGCTGGGGGAAGAAGAAAGAGGGAGTTTTGGAGTGATAAGTCTTCATGATCTTGTTTAGTGGGCATGGTGATATTTAGTCACAAAATCACAGATTATGCTGAGTTGGAAGGGAACCATAAGGATCATAGAGTACAACCCTTAGCTCTGAACTGGACCATACCCAAGAAACACAACATGTGCCTGAGAGTATCATCCAAACACTTTCTGAACTCTGTCAGGCTTGGTGCTGTGACCACCTCCCTGGGGAGCCTGTTTCAGTGCCCAACTACCTTCTGGGTGAAGAATCTTTTTCTAATATCTAGGCAAAACCTCCCCTGACATAACTTCAGGCCATTCCCTCAGGTCCTGTCACTGGTCACCACAGAGAAGAGATCAAAGCCTGCCTCTCCCCTTCCCCTCCTGAGGAAGTTGTAACTGCAATGAGGTCTCCCCTCAGTCTCCTCTTCCCCAGGCTGAACAGACCAAGTGATCTCAGTCGCACTTCATACAATTTCCCCTCCAGGCCCTCTGCCATCTTCCTTGCCCTCCTTTGGACAATCTTCAATAGCTTAATATCTTTCCTATATTGTGGTGCCCCAAACTACACACACTATTCCAGATGAGGCTGCCCCAGAGCAGAGCAGGACAATCCCCTCCCTTGACTGGCTGCTGATGCTGTGCCTGATGCCACCCCAGGACATGGTTGGCCCGCCTGGTTGCCAGGGCACTGCTGACTCACATTCAACTTGCCATGACCAGGACCCCCAGGTCCTTTTCCTGGTACTGCTTTCCAGCATCTCATTCCCCAGTCTGTCTATTGAACTTCATACTGTTGGACTTGGTGATCTTGGAGGTCTTTTCCAACCTCAATGATTCTGTGATGGTGTTTGTCTTTCCAAGTCGTCATTGCGCATGATGGAGACCTACTTTTCTGGAAATGGCTGAACATCTGCCTATTCATGGGAAGTACTGGATGAATTCCTTGTTTTGTTTTGCTTATGCGTTACTTTTACTTTCCCTATTAAAATGTCTTTCTCAAGTCACAAGTTTTCTCACTTTCCTGATTCTCTCTTCCATCCCTCCTGGAGGGAGTGGGTGAGTGGCCGTGTGGTGCTTAGATGCCAGCAGGGGTTGAACCATAACTGGTATAAAGATAAAGAATAATGATATAATAGCTCCAGTTTTCTCTTATGGAACCTGATGATTATTGCTAATGTTGGGAAATGAATTTTCAGAATTTACGATTCTCCAGGAAAAGAGGGAAGAAAAGGAGAAACAAGAGTTGGGGCATGCAGGTACTAACAGAGAAGTAACCTCACCAGAGTAAATATTCTTTCTCATCTTATGTCATCTAATTATGACTTGGCTGTCTGCAATTCTCTATGGTATTTTACTGTATGGGTAATACAAGTCCAAGTGAGCCCATTTCACGGGTGAGAAACAGATTAGCTTGAATTTTCTTTTCAGTCTCGCTGTCTCCTGCAACACCATGTTGTTTGCACCTCATGCTCTCTTTATCACCAAAACTATTCCTGCTTACTGCTTGTTAAGGGGTGCTCACATGCAAGGAGGCAGGGGTCTCTGTTCTCACTGACTTCTGCTTGACAGATTTTTTTGATCAACAAACTGAATGAATTATTGAGGAAAAAAATGTGACATGCAAGCAAAATTCCCGGAATAAGAGCACTTTATCTTCCCATAAATATGACTTAAACATTTCTAGCTTTGTAAGTCTAATTTAAAAATAAATCAGTGCTTTACTATTTAATTCTCTTGTGCTGTTGATCTGGGAGACTTCAGAGCTACAACAAAAATAAGGTAATAAAAGCAGACAATGACTTTGGTTATGTATTGTGTATCATAAATATTTGTGTCTCTGACTGGTTTCATTTTAGCTGGCTGAGGAAATATAACTTGCTGAAGGCGGTTACCTTTGTTCAAAGACAACTGAGACAGCACCAGCACTCAGTAATTACAGCCATACAGCTTCCAGGAGGCTCCTCCTTCACCAGACCTGTCGTCTCATGTCCCCATTTGTAACACTGTTCATTATATTCAACCTGCTGCTGTCACTCCGGAGCTTTCAAAAGGTATTCTGTGGGCTATCATGCTGCAGGACGTGGATAATGAAATAGTTAGACGTGACTTGTATTATAATCGGCTCACCTAACTTTCATTTGGCTTGAAAAGTAGACATAATAAAAGCTAGAGTGAAAGGCATTTTATGTTTTTAATAAGGAGACTCATATGGTATAACCTGCTGTTTCTCTTTGTGTGTCTCTTCTCATGATTTCCTTTTGAGGCACCTGGCAGAAGAAGAGCAGTGAATGTCTCTTAATCTTAAAGCTATTTGAAAAGCTGTGGTGGTAATCAACAGTACTCATCAGTAATTTCCAGCTGCAGTAAGTAACTTAAATTTTTTCATCTACATCCTAGATTTTAAATGGATAATTATTTGTTTGCTGGTGAAGATAGTCCTCTTCATCAAAACCAAAACCAAAATATCTACATACTTCAGAATCATAGAATTGATTGGGTTGGAAAAGACCTCTGAGATCATCAAGCCCAACCCTTGGTCCAACTCCAGTCCGTTTACTAGATCATGGCACTCAGTGCCATGTCCAGTCTCAGTTTAAAAACCGCCAGGGATGGTGAATCCATGACCTCTCTGGGCAGGCCATTCCAATGCCTGATCACTCTCTCTGTAAAGAATTTTTTTCTAATATCCAACTTAAATTTCCCCTGGCAGAGCTTAAGCCCGTGCCCCCTTGTCCTATTGCTGACTGCCTGGGAGACCAACCCCCACCTGGCTATAACCTCCCTTCAGGTAGTTATAGAGAGTGATGAGGTCACCTCTAAGCCTCCTCTTCTCCAGACTAAACAACCCCAGCTCCCTCAGCCTCTCCCCATAGGACTTGTGTTCTAGTCCCTTCACCAGCCTTGTTGCTCTTCTCTGGACGTGCTCCAGCACCTCAATATCTTTCCTGAACTGAGGGGCCCAGAACTGAACACAATACTCAAGGTGTGGCCTCACCAACGCAGAGTACAGGGGAAGGATCACTTCCCTGGTCCTGCTGGCCACGCTGTTTTTAATACAGGACAGAATACCATTGGCCTTCTTGGCCACCTGGGCACACTGCTGGCTCATATTGAGCTTCCTGTCAATTAGTACCCCCAGGTCCCTTTCTGCCTGGCTGCTCTCCAGCCACTCTGTCCCCAGCCTGTAGCGCTGCATGGGGTTGTTGTGGCCAAAGTGCAGGACCCGGCACTTGGCCTTATTGAACTTCATCCCATTGGAATCAGCCCATCTCTCCAATCTATCCAGATCCCTCTGCAGAGCCCTCCTGCCCTCCAGCAGGTCAACACTCCCTCCCAACTTGGTGTCATCAGCAAATTTGCTGATGATGGTCTCAATCCCCTCATCTAAATCATCAATAAAGATGTTAAACAGGACTGGACCAAACACTGACCCCTGGGGGACACCACTGGTGACCAGCTGCCAGCAGGATGCAGCCCTGTTCACCGGCACTCTCTGGGCCCAGCCCTCCAGCCAGCTCTTAATCCAGCAGAGGGTACACTTGTCCAAGCCATGGGCTGCCAGCTTTTCCAGGAGTATTACATGGGAGAGAGTGTCAAAGGCTTTGCTGAAGTCTAGACAGACCACATCCACAGCCTTACCCTCATCCACCAGGTGGGTCACCTGATCATAAAAGGAGATCAGGTTGGTTAGACAGGACCTGCCCCTTCTAAACCCATGCTGGCTGGATCTGACCCCTTGTCCATCCTGAAGGTGCTGTGTGATTGCACTCAGGATGATCTGCTCCATAACCCTGCCAGCCACTGAGGTCAGGCTGACAGGCCTGTAGTTGCCAGGGTCAGCCTTACAGCCCTTTTTGTGGATTGGGGTGACATTCGTCAATTTCCAGTCATGAACAGCACATCTGTTTAATCACTTATTAGCAAATTTGGTTTCAATATCTAACAATAGGCTTGTAAAAATTCCCCTACCCTTGCAGTGTCTCCAGCTGGACTGTAAAGGAGCTAAAGGAATTTGTGCTGCTCTGTCCCATGGTGGGACAGAGCCATGCTCCACATCAAGCTTTAGAAATGCTTAGAAGACCAATGAACAGAGACAAGTTCAAACAACGAAACTTGAAACCTGGGTGTGATGATCACTGAAAAACAGCTTCCTAGTGTAAATCAGTACCCTTTGTTGCAGTGCTGTTAGCGTTTTTTGACTAGATGGCCACTGCTACAGATGATCCATACTGTAGCTCCAGGGAAGCCTCATTCTTGCTGCTGCAGACCTGGATCAGCACATGCCCCATAGCACAGATGAGAGGTGGGATGCAGGTCTGTGGGCAGGATAAATTGAAGGTGAGGTGGGAAGGCAATCTCTTTAGGAGCTCCTAAATAGATATCTGATTTCTGAAGTCATATTCATAATAGTAATAGCCCAGTTAAGGGGAGGAAAAGCCTGTCTCCAGAAATAGGCAGCTGTGCTTTCAGTGGAATAGGTTCAATAAATGCAGGCATGACTGATATGACTGCATGAAATGGGAGATGGCTGAAAAATACCCCTTCTGCTCTGTAAAAAACAGAAGTACTGTTGGTCAGTGGTGGAAAGCGCTTTCAGGGGCCAGCAGCTGGTTACCTTCTCCTTTGTTTAATGACATCTGTGCTTCAGTGCACACCATCTTCACCTCCCAGTTCTGGTTACAGAACCAGAGCTGTACTATGAAAAATACTGCTTTCCAACCCTGACTGCTATGTGATGGTATTCAGTTTTTCTCCTTCTAATAGCTATTAATAAGGAGTCACATTTCCTATAAACTTCAGACATCTACTTTGTACCTTCTACTTAGTATTACCCTAAATGCCACCTGAAAGTTTAAATTGATGGAGCACTCTCTTGCTGGTAATATTAGTTGCATAAAGTAGATGGTAGCTTTGGTAACCACTGCCTTCTTTTGACAGTTTCTGATAGATTGGTTCAAGGACTCGTGTCAATACCTTGTTGTGTAAATGTCTTTAGGTCTGAGAGAGGCATGCAGCCACTGGTTGGATTTCTAGCCTGTTTACATTTGTGAAAGGCATGTGTAGGGAAGACGAGTATCTGTGATCATGCAAGAAGATCTTTCCTTTGTATACTTATAAAAGCTCAGAGAAACAACTGGAGACATTTTGTGACAGCTTTAGACAGAGCTAACCAAAAATATTTAATAAAAATAAATTTAAGAAATCTTCTAATTAAATTTATTGTTTAAGAGGAGGCCTGGAACATGAGCCTTGATGGTGGTCATTGGAACCACACTGGCCTCTTTTTCCTCTTATCCAGCTCCTCCCCCTGAAAACCTATTACTTGTCATCCCTTCCCCATTAATAGCTTCCAAGATTTCCTAAACTCCTCTCAGCTGCACTCACACATGACTACTCATTGACCCTTATAATCCTTCCTGTCACTCGCAATGTATTCTTCCATCCTAGCAAAACCAGATTTTCCCTTCCCTGCTGAAAAGCCTTGAGCTGGCTCAGAGGTAGTCCTTAGGAACTTGGTGGACCCAGACATGCCTCAGTGGCCCTTTAACCACTTCCACCTGCTTTGGCCTCTTGTTCTCAGCTTTGAGATTGTCATGGTATGGTCTATTTTCAGTTCATTGAGCCAGACAGTGCTTGTACAGTGTGAAAGGGAAAGCGGCCCCCTGCAGCTATTCAAAGAAGTATTTATTCTTATTTTTAATAATGGGATATTGAATGAAATATGATTTGTTGTATTACGTATTGACTAGTGGATGTAAGAATGCATCTTTTCTACTGTAAGATTTCTGTTGACTAAAGTTTGAGGAAAGGTCGCTGCAGTCAGAGATACTCAGTCCATTGAAGTCAGTGGCACAAGTCTGGTTGAATTCAGTAAGACCAAGATTTAACCGCTAACGAGCTAGTTAAAAATAGCACTAAAATGATCAAGTCACTTACAGATTTATTTTACTCATCCCTGTGTTGCTACGGCTTTATATACTACTTTGTTTGGGAAAGCAGTTTCCCTACAATGGACTTGGTTATGTCCTTCACATCCAAAGGTATTTTTGGACCTTTCCACTGGTGACGGTCAATACGTCTGTTTGCACCTCTACTTTAAAAATAACAGAATCATAGTAGACTCAGTCCCTGGTTTATGTGGAAATGATTTATTTCTCATACCCTGTGCAGGAGGACTGCTGGACACTGAAGTGGACATACTGCATTCTGCTTAGGGTTTGGTCTGAGTTACTTTTTTTATGGACTAATGTTCCTTGGAAATGTCAGTCAGAAGTTTTCATATTAATAACATGCCTGGTTGAATTCAAAACTGGCATTTAATATTGACACTGCACATGAACTGACATGTCATTATACACCTGCTAACCCAAATTTATAAAATAAAAAAATCATTGTGGTTTAAATTCCCACAAAATATTGATGGAAAAAGTGTTATACACTTATGGGAGTAGCTTACTTGCTAATGTGTTTGCCATTTTTTACTGACCTTATTGTGAATGCAACCTTGCTGCAGGCTCCTGCAAATTGGAGTTCTGCTACGGTGTTTCTGTTCAGTTAATACCTGCAGAGCCACATATTTACTGGAAGAGCCCTCTGTTCTTCCTCCCTTGCTTCTGGAATACATTAGCCTAATAACCAAAATGACAGTCTAGAATAATACATCTTTATTTATTGATGTATTTCTTGGTTCTGCTCTGTGATAAGAGGCATAGTGATTTCATTCAAGCAGTGTATGACATTGACAATTTCTCTCCATTTCAGTGTTCACCTACCTGAAGGTAAACCAGCCTGAATCAAGAAGAAAGAGTTTTCCTTTATTTGCTGTGTTAAAATAAAGCTATATTAAGGGAATATGAAGGCTGAAAAGGCATGCTTTTAATAAAGGGAGGAGATTCCAGGATTAACATGGTCAGTGTCATGTTTTAGGACTTTCATACTCATGCATTATGATGTTGCCTTTTGTTAGAATTTGCATACTATTTCAGTTTTACAGTAATGCTAATAATACAATTTCAGTTTAAAATAGTTTTCATTTATGAGAGAGGTAGGTCTTGTAGGGAATACTGATTTCTGTCATTTCTAAGCCAAAGATGGTGGAATGATTGAAAGGCTACAACTGAGTGGTAGTTGTTTGGAAAATAGTGGGGTTTTTTTTTTGGTGGTGTGATGTTTCTTATCTCCCAGAGGTAAGAAACTGAAAACTGGAAATGAAGTTACTTCATGGCAGACCTTCCAATGTAAAACAATTAAAAACTGAAAAAGAAATTAAACAGCTGCATGGAATTACTGTCCAGCTTGGAAAAAGAACATCAGTGCATTGGAACTTTGACTTGAGCTCTTTAGCTTCAATTGTTCTTTCTGTCTTAATCTGACGAGGGTATTTGGTAATTTTAAGCTCAGGATGTCTCTGAGTCTTATAGCATTGAATTACAATTTTATTGTGGCAATGATTTTTTTTTTTAATCTTACTAAAACAATTACACTAAACCTATATATATGACTGTCAAAGTCTTGATTAAGAGGCTGTATGCTCACAAATCCCCCCAGCTAGTGACTTCTTGTTGTTTCCCCTTCCTCAATTACCTGAACTGTAGCTTGGCTCTCCCCTGGAGAGAGTTTCCTTTGCACTGGGTACAGACAGCATGGTGCTGGTTAATTGTGTGTATTTAAGAAGACAAAAATATAAAGAGAGAAAAATGGCTGTGTCTGGAAAAAAAGGTTTTGTAATTTTGCCCTGAATTTTCAGACTTGATGTAATTTTTGTGCAGGGATTTTCTGCTTTTCTGTTTCAGTATAACAAAGTTGGATGACAGCTAGAGAAATGATCTAAGAAAAATTTAAAAAGATAATTTATTAAGCATTTACAAGGGAAAAAGGAGCAACAATTTAATAGAAATATGCCTCTGAGCAGGTAAAGTCATGTTGCCCTGAAATGGTCGTGTCAGCTCAAGGGCTGTGAAGACATACAGGTGAGTTGTTCAAAGCTGTTTTGGACAGTATGTTTCAGGGTCACTAAAGCCAACCTTCTGATAGAGTTAAAAATTAATTTTCTAGCATAGTAACAGAAAGAGAGGAACTGAAATTATGACGTCTGTGTTTGAATTTAAGAAGAACACAGAAATGAAGAACAGTCCTGAGATGCTAAGCAAGGCACGGGGGGCTTGTAATGATCTTGTCGCTTGTGTTCCACAGTAACGTGCAGTTCTACCCTTCTGTGGAGATTTCTATTGAAATTACACGTATCTATTCTGGTCTAATAAACCTGCTTGTAATTAGTTGGACCTGAGTTGGTTTCTGAGATTCACTTCAGAAAGAAAACTAGAACTAGCTGTTTTCAAGTGAAATTAACTTGATATTTGATCACGGAATGGACTGATTTAGAAAAAAAGTCTAATAGTAATTTGATATTTTAGGAAAAAATAGAGAATCTTCAGACTGGAGAGAATCTGAAGAAACAGGACCAAATTAACTTGTTTCTCTGGGCTAGTAAGTAGAAGTATTGCAGTTTGTACAAAAGAGAATGATTTATGTTTCTGTTAGAAAGAACAGAAAAATACAATGCTGGATTTGCAGTGTGGACTGAGTTCAGAAGCACTGGCATATCCACTAAGAGTTGAAAGTAAGAGGCATTTCTGTTCAATAAGTCATTTATAAATAGCATTGAAATAAAATAATGGTATTTTAAGAGCAAACATTATGCATTTTGAAGAGGTAACTTTTAAAATAGTTCAATAGTTTTCACATGATTAATTGCTTTGGACTTGAAACCTAATAGATATTTTTTCTTTCCTTTTTAGTATTGTCAAAGAGAGACATATTATGAACAATAAAGGAAACAGCAAGACAGACTGTTTCTCTAATTCTTTCCAGAATTATGTATAATTTTACTAATGTTATTGTTCTCTACCCTCCCACTCTCCTTTTATAGATGTACATGGATTAATGTGCTAAAATGGAAATTTAATTTGGGTCTAAGCAAACTATTTCCATGGAAATAATAACATTGTTGATGTCCTTTGGTTTGGGAAGTGTTCCAGAAAACACAATCCATCAATTTTTCATCAGTCTAGACACAGGTCAGAAATAATGATCACTTTTGCAAATGAATGCAGTATTAATAGGAACCTTTGCATTTAGATTTTTTTTAAGTGCTGCAGTTTAAGTGGATGTGTGCATATATCTATATATGTACACACATGAATACAAATTTCTTAATAGTCAGATTTTTTTACCTTTTCAGTTTTCTTGAAAGATGGATGATCATGATGCCTGAAATTTTCTTTGAACAGCTTTTAACCTGCAAAAACAGTTCAGCATCATTTATATTTTTAGCCATTTTTCTAGTTCCACTCAAGTGAAAACTAAGAAGCACTGAATATGTAAGTGTATATGATCTTGTATGAGGCTAGTGGCATTCTTGAGATTACTCACAAGCAAAAGTCTAAATAGATTTAACCCATTTGAAGAGTTTAAGGATCAAGTAGTATCACACTGAAAAATTAAAATTTGTATTTTAGTTCCATAGCAAAATGTGATAGGTTTCAGTGATGGATGCATACGGACAGTGCCAGTAGAGCTGGGAAATTATGCTACATCTTGGCTAGAAATGTGCTACGTTTAGTGTGCTTCTGCCTGATTCTCTTGGATGCTTCCAAATGGCAAAACCAACATGAGAAATGTAAACACACCTTAATCTAGTATAATTATTTGTACTTATTTATTGAGAAAAATATTCAAATTCTGTATTGCTGTAACTGCTGGCACTGTTTCATATTGTCTGCACTAATACGTATAAAACTTAATGACCAAAGACCATTGTTAAACTTTTTTATTTATTTTAAACATAAAAGAAGTCAAGGCATTTCCTTAAAAATCAGTGTATATAAGACAGTATTTATAAAACCTTTACAAATTACAGTCTTTACTGATGAGGCATATTCACATTGCTGTTCAATTTATTTACCCAGGAGACCAATTTATTTAGCACCTCAGTGCTAACTGTTTTCATTGACACCCAGGTCTGCTGTGACCAAGCAACTGTGACAAGTGGTTTATTGAACTGTAAACGGGCACTGTCTGACTCTAAACAATGGTTTTATCTAATTATGAAACCCCATGCACCATTTTAGTCTGGTGTTGTTTGCTATACAAACAAGATTTTAATGTTATTGAGAAATTAATTTGAGTCTGGGTACACTGTGCTGCAGTGAAAGGTACTCTGCATTGTAACTTTGTAGGCTGATAGCTCACATCTAAGGTGAACTGACAGAGATGTTCTGTCTGCAGTTTGTTGAATGCTATGAATAGTTGAGAAAGGACAAAAGTGGAATGCCTTAAAAGAACATATAAAGGAAATGGAATAACTGAATGAAATCTATTATGCTTTAAATTAATCTGATGTTACCAAAATGATCTATATTTCTTCTATCAATGTTATTTTTAATAAGTGTACTTATGGAAAGGAAAATTGGATTCTCAAGAAGTAGTTAACTATGAGTCTTGGAAGTACTAACAAAAACTGAATAGACCCACTTGAAAAACACCTTCATCATTCCCCCTATAGTTTTATCAGAAGATAATTGATTGCAATTAAAGCTTTTGTTTTCAGCTGTTGGGAAGTTAGCTCCTCCAAGAGCTTTAGATGATAACCATAGCAAGAATTCAGAGGGTTTACTCTCCTTTGTTGGTGTATTAAAAAGAAAAAAAAAAAAGGACTATATGTGTATATTACAGAACAGAAAACACTGTGTTACAGTTTTAGTAACATACATGAAACATTTGTGAGTGACGACAAATCTCCTTTCCAGTGAGAATTTGCACAAACAATGCTATTTGTAAACAAAATTCACTTAATTCATCTTTGTCACAATGAGCTTTTTGGATTGCTTTTTGGGGCATTGCTTAATGATCTTGTGTAATTGGTTTCACACCTTAAATTCCTATTGGTAGTCTCACTGTGATTTTTCTTATGAATTATGAAACTCTTTAAAATTTAAAGGTGAATTAATATTAATTTAATCAAATATTTCAATATTAAATCTATAAATATTTCATCTTCTACATAGCTATGCAGATTTTTGAAAGCCGCTCCAGTGTCTTATGACAAAATAATCAGTTATACAAAGACTACTTAGAAATTTTTTGGCTCATGTGGTTCCTGCAAAGTAGTCAGGCTGCCTGGGTTGTTCATTATTTTTATTCAGCCTCTAGAGTGAATGTAAATGATGTGCAGGACATGGAGAAGCTAAAGAAAGTTTTCCAAGTCTGATGGAGTCAGTAGTTTCCTTGTGCCTAGCTAGAATACACTTCAAAAGAGCCCTGCATGATTTTGCAGGTTAATCTCTGTTTGCAACAGGGTTTGACTTGTATCAAGCCTGGCATGCTTAGGCACCTGAGGGCTGTCACTGACAAGGGGCTGTGAGGAGGTGGACTGCCACCGATCAGGTCTAAATGAGTCAGTTGCACAGAGCTGATAAAACCAGAGATTTACTGAAGTAGACAGGCCTATGCTAAAACAAGCTCCTCTTTTGATTGAAACTCTGTCTGTCACTTTAATCAGTTGTCTCCCCTGTCAGGCACAGCCAGCAGAGAGGCTGGAGCAGTGCAGGAGATGCAGCTGAGGGATGGTACTGGTGGTGGCTGGGCCAGCACAGGGTGAACTCCCTGGTGCCCAGGACTCTGTTGGGCAGAGGCAGTGCCATGGCATGGGATGGGGGTGTTTCACCACCCAGAGGTAGTCCAAGAGCTGGTAGGTAGTGCTAAAGGAAGACTTCTTTGCCCACGTGATCTGTGCCTTCTCTTGTCTTTAATACATCATTCTTGCACCAACTGCACTTTTTAGAATCTGGAACAGTCTCCAGGACAATAAGCTGTGTGCTACAGAGACTACAGACCCATCCTGCTGTAGAAGATTGTATTCTTTCTCTTCACCAAAACTAAGTTTAAAAATTGCAAAACTATTTGCTGAAGGTAGCAGACTTGCAGGGGAGATGTTACATGTTGAATGTTATTTGTGCTGTTAGTCAGAACTTGATCTCTGATGGCAGGGTGCTGCTCAGTGGCTTGTACTCTCTCTGCTTAGAGGAAGGTAGGTGATGTCAGTGTTACTTTACTATGTTTAAAATAAATTTTATTTTATTTCTACAGAAGCATGTAAGATGCCATGTTCATTTCACCGAGATATTGAAGGCCAAGGCAGGAGCAGAAATGAAAGAGGGGTCAGGAAAAAAAAAGAAAAAAATATGTTGACCCAATGTCACAAAATATAGCTGTCACTTGTTTATGGATGTAGCACTCTAATGCTTCTTGAGTGAACTTCACAGAGCACAAGGTCCTCTTATCCCCAGGAGCGTCTAAGAACAAACTAATAAGTACTGCAAAGCTTTGAGTCTGAGAGCATTGAGAGTATGCTGATGGGCAGCTGCTCCTCCTTCCTGGAAACTGATCCCTGGGATCGAGTGGGCAAAGGAGCAGTTAGATGAGGGAGCAGAAGAGGAGGAGGAGGAAGGCTAGAAGCAAACAGTTTACACCACTTCTTAGTAAGCATCTATGGCTGTACCCCATCCCCGCCTTGAAGAGGTGCTGTGCCTGTCCTCTCCTGGCACTTGATGAGACTGTAAAAACTGTTGGCAAAACCGTGTTGTATCCTGTTCTTCACCAACATTAACACAGATGTACAGCCTGGAAGAGGGGACCTCTTGGGGAAATTCAGATCCAGACAAGAACTGCAAGGAGGAAATACTCTGAAAACCCAGCCCTGCCAGTATCTTCCTCTGCCCTTTTCCATAAGGCACAAAGGTCCTGTGGTTCTGGGTGGTGTTAAACTCTGGTTCTCTTCTGTTCGCTCTGAAGCTTGACCAGCTCGACCAGCTCATGCTGTTCTGCTACAAAATATCATTGAGCTCCAGCATACTAGGCTCTGCTTCCCATCTTGTTGGTGGCACATCCTGAGGGCAAGACAGGGTCGGAATGATCCCTATGTTGTCCTTTTCACTTTGAATTGATACAGTCTACAAAATGACAGTAAAGGATGAGCTTGTTCAGTTCAGGTTTCACTGGCAATGAAAGCCATCCTATAAATTCAACTGAGCAACAGCTCTTGAGTCTTCAGTGGCTTGGACAAGTGGCAGTCAGATCTGGGTATCAGCCAGTTAGCTAAGCAGGTGTAAGTGATGAGAGGAAGAGCAGAAACCTGGGGTAGTGTACAGGTAAGGTCTGGCACTTGTGCTTCTTAAGCAACATGGAGCAGCAGTAGCTTGGGGGAACGTGTTTACTGGAGAAGGGATAGATGGGAAGTACAGCTGGCTGTAGGGGCTAAGCTCAGGCTTTGCATTAAGGAATGCACTGTGAGGATGAATAGGGCAGGTCTGTGGGTTACTGTCCCCAAGAGCTGAGGCTACAGCCTTGCTGGACTGAGTTGACCATTACAGCAGAATGAAATAGAAAGTAACATGTGGCAGATTTCACTGAAACAATGGGCATTCCTTGAGAGCTAACATTGTTACAGAATTGCCAGAGAGGACTGCTGCAAAGAGAGAGGTGATGGGAATTAATGTTTGAATGGGAAGAAATTCAATTAGGATAGGTGATGTGAAAATGTCCTGACAAGGAAAAGGCCATGCAAATATGTGTGTGTGTATTTACAGGTGTTTTATTTGGGATTTCTCATAGGAATATCATCGCTTTAGACCCTGAACTGTTGGCAGAACTGAAACATATTTTTTATAGTTAACATTGGGGTTAAATGTCATTGAAGGTAGTGGGTGTGACAGTAAAGACAGTAACTCCCTTGTATAATGTTTAAGTGGAACAGATCATTGTAATGCTTTGGAGAATCCTGAGGTGAAGCCCCAGCCACCTGAAAGGCTGCCCAGCTGATGAACTGTGCAGTGTCAGGTTTCATTGAGCTGAACATGAACGTGGGAAATCAGAGTTACCTTAGATACCACGGGTGCTTTCAATAACTGGGAGCAAAGCCGCAAGACTAAAACTAGGCAGAGTGTCTAGCCGGAGTGGGGCTCGTGGTAGAAAGCTGACTTGGAAGAGGCTTGGAACAACAAGCAAAGGGAAGAAACTGGCTCTTCTGATGCCTTCTGTGCTCAGAAAGCAGGGCAATGTCTTTCCTCATGGAACAATACCTGAAGCAATGAAATACAGCCTTAGTTCTTCTCTCAGCAGAAGCAGCATTCAATAGGCTAGTACTCGATAGAAGCTCTAGATGAACTACTGGCTTAGGTTTGGTGTCAAAATGGGCAACGTGTTTGTTTCTGTCTCTGTTGTGTTCAGCTTTTCCATCTCTATTATCTTGTTCCCCATACAGAGCTATTGCTGTAAATACATACAAGTTCTAGAACAACATTCTGAAGCAACAATCAAGTGGTGAATCTTTATATAGTATGGAATATTCAGAGTAAGTTTTTTTTGTTTTGGGGTTTTTTTTTGGTCGTTTGGCAATTTCAGTTTTCTAGTCTGTACTTTATATATAGATATCAAAATCTATAGGAATACAACACATAATGAAAAATGGTGAAAATGCATGAAAAATAGCTTTGACCCTAGAAGCCGACCAGCTGCAGCAGGTAGGTGTACTTGCCAGAGCCAGAAGTAGTCTATTGAGTCATGTAAGCACCATGAAGTTAGATGAAGTGCTAATTAAGTATGGTCATCTTAAAACAAGAATTTATGCTTCATGCTTGGCAAGATGCCCACAAGGAAAAGATAGATCTGTCATAGTCTTGCTGACTGTGGTAATTAAGGTTTAAAATACTTCCCAGTCTAAAACAGGGGTAGTTCAGACAGAGCTGTTTAAACAGCATCCCTAATGAACTGACATTGCTTTTCAATTTCAGACTGATATGTTTAACTTTTATTTTGTTATTGGCATCTGTGTAAAATGTACAGAAAAACGGAAAATAGGAAATACTGTCAACACCTTTTCTAGAAGCTGAATGGCTAGAAAACAATTATATGGAATAGCCAGAACATTTTATGTGTAGTTGTAGTACAGAAAGTAGAAAATTAAATTTTGTACCTTGGAGTAGTTAAGAAAAAGGTTATCTTTCTGGAGGTTTTGCTCTTTTCTGTCTGTGAAAAGTGGTTTTATTGCTGTTAATTGGATAAAATGTTTTTGGACTTTATTTAAAATTTATTTCCAAATCTTGCATTTTGTCTCACATCCCAGCCTGTGAATTCTGGAGGTGAGAGGTCTCAATCATTAATTTAGTCATATTGCTTTAAGATTTTGAATAGTGGGTAAATACAAAATACAAGGTCAAGCTGATTGAATGTGCTTCTGAGTCAAATAGGATAAACACAATGTATGTGAGTACGATCTCCCAATATAATTTTTGAATAATGTGTTATCTTCTTAAGTCTCTCTGCTCTCACAGTCTATTTTCTATTCAGAAAGGTCAGTCTGGTTTTAAGGGTGCAAGGTATTCAGGAGCCCGAGGTCATGAACCTTCTCATAGTGCCCTATTACTCTGTGTTACATTTCTGGTGTAATCCAATACTTGTCTCAGAGAAGTCTGCCCTCTGGCATAGTCATTCCAGTGTCACAAGAGTTTAGTTTTCTGTGATCTCGGTGGTATTTAACAATAAGGTCTGAACTGCATGTTTAGCAGAAGCTGTGGGAACATGGATGTCAAGTCCATTCATCACAGATAAAAAAATAAAAATCTCGAGACTGGGCTGTCAGCCAAGGATTAGCTGTGCCCCCAGTGCAAAACCTATTCAAACAACCCACTGATTAGGTCAGCTTGTCCTTCTGCCCTCAGATTTTTTTAGGAGAAACTGGCAGTTACAGTGTACAGTTCTTCGAGGCTGTGTGTAGGTATGTGACTGGAAGACCATAGGCTACTCCTGTGTAGTGTTTGCTTCACTGATGTCAGGCTGACACAATTGCATAAAATTGATACCAAACGGCATGTTCCAAGGAGCCGATGAATGCATGAAGTGGAAGGGTATCAGCAGCACTCTGATAGCAGCTTACAAACATGTTTTTGTTACTCAGCAATTCATTTTTGATGTGACTTTATTTGAAAGGTAAATGTTGGCTGTATATGTTTATTAAAGGGTAAATAAGACCAAATTATTAGCATGTTTTCTAAATATTTTCTCATAATACTTAAAAGATTAATTTTTTTGCAGTGGTGATGTGACTGATATAAAAGCATCTGAGGGGCACACAGGGAAATCAAACACATGCTACAGAAGTTTTGAATGGGTTTGCTGATTTGGTTTGGCTAACGAAAACAGGTGCAGTGTCTCTTTTGGTGGGGCTGTGACCTTTCTCCTGTCTTTGAAGTGATGTTGTGCTGGTGATTTGTGGTGGATGAATTGGGGTGACTTTTGTTATTTTTCTGGTTAAAAAAGTCACAAAGACGTCTTGCAATCTTCTGTTGTGGAAAAAAACTTTTACTTTTCTCTATGGCAGCTCTCAATCAGTGTGGCTGTTCTGCATGGTTAACAACATATCTCCAGAATGCTATTACTATGCAAAGTAATTTCAAATTATTTTGCAAATAAATTGCTCAGACTCTGTTGGATTTCCTGACTTTCTGGAGTTATCTTAAATTCTCAGAACCATTTGGCCCCATTCATTTTCATTTGCAGAATTATCTGTGATATGGAAATCAGTGTTAATTGTTTCTCTAGCCACTATTGTTATTGCTAGCCAAAAGTGACATTTTAAATCTTTGTCTTAGCATTTCTGATACAGAGGCATTTATTCACCGTGGTGCTGTGGTCTGTCTCTGGCACCTTCACTGGCTGCCTTACTCCAGGCTCCCCAGAAGGTCAGTGGGAAGCAGAGCTGGGTGGGATGTTCTCACTCCAGTGTTAAATGCAGGAACATGCTCTCAGTGGGTGGTGTTTGCCTGGGCTTCCAGGCCCTTCTCAAGGTGCTTGCCTGAAACCATATGGCGTTAGTTACTTTGCATCCAGGCCTGACAGATGCTGTCCCCCTCGCTGGCTGCAAGGGTAGCTGGAATCAGCTCCAATAAGCTCTATGGGTATTTAATCATGCTGGCTTGGGAGCTGGCTTTGGATGGGGGTGTAAAGGATGTGGGAGACATGCCCAAGTAGTAGCTCACTGCACCAGCTTTTGGGTAAGTGCTGAGAAGGGCTTTCATTCACGTTTTTCTTCTTGGTCTGAAGAATTTCTATGGTGTGCTCTTAACTTGGTAGTTTGACACATTAAGATTTGTATTTAAAATTTAATTATGCATTTATTAAAATCTTGAAGCAGAGTATGAATATGTAAAATGAGATTTGAAATTAGGTGTCAAGTTAGGGTTTGCTTTAGGGTCTGCAAAATTTGGTGTCCCTAGAATACAGCTTTAAAATCTGTAGCAACCTTAATGAGTTCTCAATATACCTGTAATTCTGAAGCTCTTAGAAAGCAAATAATTTTTCATTTTTGTTCGATAATGAGTAACAGGCCAAGCAGAACAAATTCTGAAATTTGACTTTTTTTCTGAGAATCGTATGTATAGTAAAATCACGTCAATGGAACTTGTTTATTAAACTAATGTAGTGATTTTATCACTTCATTCTTGGTATCTTTGTACCTGGTATTAGCCTGGTATTGTTGCCATGGTAACAGAACACACTGTTCCTTTCATTTGACCTGAAGTTCAAGCCCTGCTGTTGCAGCAGAAATGCCAAGAACACCTCCACTTTTATTAAAAAAACCCTCTCAAATACATGCAAAAAGAAAAATGGTTTAAAAGAAAGGACAATGTGACATGATATTGTGAAACCAAAAAAAGGAGAAGAGCTTACTTTCAACTAGAGGATCAAGAAATAAGAAACTGTTAGGATACATATGTTCCTAGCATGTTCTGTGCTTAGATTGACTTGCTCCCTCACCATTATATTCATTAGTCACAGCAGAATTGGCTACCCTTTAAAATTTTGCCTTTATTTGTTTGCTCTGAACACCTGTTGGGTTTGCTCTCAGAAGAGCAGCATCGACCTGTTCAGTTCCACTTATTGACCAACTGCCAAGGCAGGAAATGGTTGGAGAGATCAGAGGAGATTCAAATTAGGGCCTGGCCAGAGGAGGGCTCCTGCTGCCTGGTGTTCAGGGACTTCTGTGCTGTTTCTATCTTACCTGGTCACTCCATGTGACTTCGGGGTCAGTGACTTTTTTTGAGGCTCTAATCCATAACCCAATGGAATCCTTTTAGTCTTGGCTGAAGCTCTGAAAATGGGGAAATTCTTGGATATTGCTGGAGGAGATACACTTTCCTGAGGCCAGTTAGTGAGATGAGAAGGTAGGAAAGACTATCTCAAAGCCTACTCTGAAAATCAGAATGTGCTGAGATCAGTGGAGTTCGAAAACATATATTGTGCTGAAGAAGTAGCAGCAATGCTATTGCAATCTTTGAAGAGATTATGAACACAACTTAAATCTATGATGCAGTAAAAAGGGAAAAAGAATGTGCTTTCCTGCCTTTGCTTCTATGTACCATGCTGCTCTCAGTTTGTCGCTTTTGTGACTTTAAGGAAGATTTGGGGTTTATATGCCTTTGGTGATCTAAACTGGTCTAGACTGTCAAGAAATTACTGAGGTAATGGTTTATAACCTCCAACTTTCAGTCTGAGAACCACGAAAATGACTTGAAAATAAAAAAGAAAAACGAAATGGAAAAGCTTACAACTTGAGCAGACCTGAAAATTAAGATTTTGGTGCTGTATATGGTACAGGTGCTAATCTGCCTCTCCAGAGACTGCCTTGCCAAGTCACAGCTGCTCTGCTTTTTATTGCTGCTGAACTTCAGTAGGGAGCATTTTCAGAATAATGTGTGTCATCCATGCTGCAGTGCTTGCTGTGCATCTGCACAAGCTGTGTGACATAACATTGCCCATGTCAGCAACTGTTTGGCTGAATCAGGGTGGGTGGCTGGTTATGTCATTAGCATTCAAGAATAGGACTGTGGGACCTCCTTTCAGCCATGGAATACTGTCTTAACCTGGGTTGTTGGCTGTTGACTGAGGACTGTCTCAAGGTTAAAAGAAATATGGGTAAACTTTTGCAGTCTGTATGAAGTGGCCATTTGGGATTGATATAAAACTCCTCTAATATACAAAAAATTGTCAGGACTGGGCAGCAAGCATGAGTTGAATGCTCAACCTTTGATCCTTAGGAATATTAATGCCTGGTTGTGTTAGAAACCAAAGAGCCAGGAAGGGCATGCTGAGGGCAACACGAGCTTGGATGATCCATAAGGGCTAGCAAACTGTGAGACAAGGATGAGTATGGTGGGGGACCCTTGGAATGGTACCCATCCTGCAGTGCCCTCACACAGTGCATGGGGCTGGCCCAATACAGTGATTGGGGTCAGACACACAGCAGTAATTGCCCAGCAAGTCCATGGTGATAAGGCAGGTTGGATGTCCAGAACAGATAAATCCTGTGGTAGTGAAGAAATCTGACCTAGGTGAGCTTTCAAGATCATTGACTGTCCCAAAGGTTTTGTGGTTCAATTTTTACACTTCTGTACACTAGAGGCATGGATCCTCTGTGGATGTGTGGTTGCTTTTCCCTGCCCCTGTTTTGTGGCTTACAACTATGTAGGAGTGTAATCAAAAGCCTAGAGTTACTAGCCTATTGTTGCATTTGCTTGGAACAAAATGATTGGGAGAATTCTGTGTTCCTTGAGAATTATCATTGCCTCCAAAGACTAAAACATGAATACAAATTAGTTTGCAAATATCATTCTAACATCGCTAATTTTCAGTTGAAGAAAATGTGAACGAAGTATAAATAACTTAATTGTTGGCATTCTTCCTAACACAACTGATGCCTTGTGAATTCTGATCTTACGGGAAATAGATTTTAAAAAGAACACCCCACAACACAAGAAGCACAAGCTTTAGGCTTACTTGCCATGCAGTGCGCCCTTTGATAAAGCTGAAACATTCCAAATTAGTCTTCCTTTCTGTTATTGTCATGGTTGTGATAGAAGCTTGTGTTTTATTTTATGGTAGTAAAAAAAGAGAATATAATGTGAACACCAGTGTCAAAAAAGGCTTTATCCAATGTTGTTTGCTTCTAATGTTTCTTTTAGAGATGCTCAACTCTTTCCTTTCCCACTGAAAGTGAGCCACAGATTTCATGAATGAATGTAGTTTAACCCTTCCCAATAGTATGAGCACCCACTATCAGGATGCAGCTTCTGGTCCATGGTATGCAGCTTTGGGGTTGTGGGATTTCAGGGTTGAAGCACATGGAAAGCCCTGGGCATGCAGTGTGAAGACAAGTGTGGGGTTCTTATTTTTTTCTTCAAGTAATGTAAAAAAAACCCAACCAAAACAGCCCTTCCCCTTCTCTTCCAAACCTTTCAGGTTTGGTTTACAGCTTGGGAGTAGGCACAACCCTATTGCTCTTTCAGAAGTGCCTTAAGAGTTATTTGAGACCTTTGCTTGGGTATAGTACAAGCATGACCCTGCAGGTTTCCAAACTGCAAAAATCAGAAGATTCAACATTTTGGTCTGCCCATCACAGCTTGGATATCATCAAGAAACATCTGCTATCAAAATGCTTGACAAAAAATTTGCTTTATGATAGTTTAGCAATGGTCTTAAGTGTCCCATTTTTCACTTTCCAAAGTTAAGCAAATAATACTTTGTAAAAGTTTTTTTTTTTGTGGTGTGTTTTCTTTTTCTTTTTCTTTTCTTTTTTTTTTTTTTAAGTTCTGAACTGTAGTCTAATGTAACTTGTGATTGATGGTTGAGAAAAGAGATAGCTTTGAAATAGCTAATGAAGATATAGTTGACTCTGAATAAAAAGTTAAGGTATGTAACAATATTGTTTGTATTATTAGATAAGCTTTTAATTTTGGTAAAAGTGAATAAATTAGAATGCATATTACTTCTTCTTAGTGTTTCTTTCTCTATTGGAAGGTGGATTTTGCTGGATTTCTGCTGTAATGGATGATCTTGATTCTGTGTCAATCTTGACCAAAGTGTCGTCAGGGTTAGAACAAGAGGAATCCATTAAAGTAGTTTTAATTGAATCTGCTGTTAAAAAGGGAGAAAAATTATCCTTAAAATTGCTGTCTAAACAACTATTTCCTGAAGAAAAAAAATTCAAATGGAAGTTCTTTATTAGTAAAAATGCAACTTTAATTTTGATTCTTATTTTGCTTTTTGTTTGCACATTTTTCAATTAGGAAAAAAAAGGAAGAAAAAGGAGTGACTTGTGCCACAATCCTGCTCCCTGGCATTCCCAAAGCCCAGTCCAGGGTCTCAGCACATTGGTGCCCAACATGACCAGTGTAGCAATAGTCTTTGCTCTTATTTGTATTCAAATGCTTAAGAAACATTATGCTTTATATTTCTTCTCTTGAGTTTTTTTGGGGTTTTTTTGGGTTTTTTTGTTTGTTTGTTTGTTTGTTTGTTTGTTTTTGCTTTTATTTGATGTTACAATGTGATATAATCCATAAACTCTTCTGGTGTAAATCAACCAGGAGACAGTTTGATCTAGAAGGCATTCTTGTCTTTAGAAATATCATACTTACATGGCTGTTTGGACTAATGCATTATTAAAAAACATCAGAAGAATGTAATAATAATCAAGGTATAATATTTAAAACTTCTTTCAGAACAGTTTTTTCAGTGATATCTCTAATTGTTTTTTATAGGAAAAGAACTGCTTTTGATATAACTTAATTTTTCATTTTGGTATGTTTGTTTTGTTTTGCAACATCAGTATTCTAGGCAAAAAGAACCTCAGGAGTGCCTAATGCCATTGATCGTTCTGCTGTGTGGTGTGTGTGAAGGTGTCAAGTAGCCTGTGACATCTGATAATAGCACTCTCTTAACAGCTTGCGTAAGGAATTTAGGATATTGCCACATTCTATAAGCATAAAAAGGGCATATTTGTCAAGATGTATTTTGTCTTATTCATTTATTCTTGTTAAAGGTAATCCAGATAATATCATGTTATGTTTAGGTGCATCTTTAAGTGATCTGCATTGAAGATCTAGTTCGTTCAGAGTGACTTGGTTGTTCTTCCAGTGCAGCTAGTAGAACAGTTCTACACAAATTACATTAACTTTCTAAGCATAACTTGCCTCGTTAAACAAAAGCTGGAAATTCAGATTTGTTCTTTCTCAACTTGACTCTTTCAGGGTATGTGCAGGAAGGGCATATGAAATTCAGTTTTTTCATGGCTTCACTTGAAATTGGGAAAACTTATTTCTTCTCAGCTATAACTAGTTCTTTTGTCAGACTAAAAGAAAATTAAGTCTTGTGTTGAGGTCTTTGTACTTGGTAAAATAAATTCTGGAGGTCATCAGAGCTCTAATAATAATGGTAGAAGTTAACTATTCGCTAAAATAACCATTTATATATATCTTAATTATTTTTCTTTTATGTGATATCAGTTAGTGACAGAGCCCAGTCTCTCCAACACACAGTTATAGATGTGGCACGTGTACTGGCACTGATCATCAGCTGCTGTGTTAGTTCCTTGGGGCAGTGTCGTGTTGTAGGGGGGTCTGAGGTGTGATTGCCAGAACCATCTTAGTCTTCTCATTTCATTCTCATCTAGTTATTTAATCACTCAGTGGCCTGACAGCATATCAGGTGATGGACTGGAGTCAATGATCCCTCACCAGGGAGTATGCCAGGTTGCACACTGCAGATTTAAACAGAAAAAAAATCTGAGTGAAAGTCATGTGTGTCTGACATTAAGGATGGGTCTTTGGGACAAGGAGGCTGGCTAGTGCAGAATGCTGGGATTCAGATGAGCTCTACTTGAATTGTGACTTTTGCATAGGTATCCTATATATACAGATACATGCATATAACTGGGTCAAGAATTTTTTTTTTTTTCAACTGAAAGAAAGCTGTATTGTTACATCCTGGTGTTTTGGGGACAAATATTAGTTTTCCTACTTTAGCTAACAGGGGTACAAATTACTCTTCTACTTTTCATCTGCTTGTCTTTCCAGACCAGCCAGTGTGAGAGGTATCTGTGTATGTGATGCCTCCTTCCTACTGAAATGCTTTGTTTTTAGGCTTTTTATTTTTTAGTTTTTTTTTCCTTTTAAAGACCGTAGCTCTATGCAGTGAGTCATATCCAAAGCTGTGCAAGTGTCAGTAAAATCTCAGGCTGAGGTACAGTGGTGTCCCTGCCCACACCCAGGCCCTGTCCTGCTGCCTTCAAGCTTCTTCCCAAGCTCCGTCATGGTCCATGCCTCTCCTGGCTTCAGGGGGCATCTGCTAGACCTGGATCACTGAGTTGGAGAAGTCCAGTGGTTTAAGCTACTCTTTGAGGTTCCTTCGCATTTTAGGAAGGAAGGGCCCTGAACTCTGCAGGTATGTGCACCCTCTGACGATCCCTGGGGTGTGGGTTGGATGCCTCTGTTCAGCTCCCAGCCTACATGGAAAGCAATGAACCCACAGGAGTCTTTCACAAGGGGGAAAGGGAAGGATTTAGTTGGGGAGGGTGATTCCTGCTACAGCTCGATTATCAGTGGCATTTATGTTACTGTCCTAAAAATAACATTAATAAGACAGTGCTGTAGCAATGACACCACAGCTGGTGGTCCATATTGGACTGGAATATCTCTCTCAGCTCTCTTGCTCATCTTTTCATTGAAATATGTTCTATTAAGGAATGGATTACAATTTTTTTCGTCATTGAAGATGCTCTTAAATTTTAGAGAAGCTACTGTAAGTTGTGCCAGGAACTTTAGTATAGCTGTTAAGTTGGTGGCAGCTGTCAGCCTTGCAGTTTGGGAACTTTTTTGATGGAGTACAAACCTTGAAAGCATTCTGCATGCACAGCTCAAAATATTAACTCTGCTCCTAGCAAAGTGTAGACAAGGATGGTGAAGTTGCCAGATGTCACTTTATTTTGGTATTTATTTCTTTATAGAGTTACCCTATTGTCATCATGCAAGTGTAGTGGTGGGTGGAATGGTGGCTCATTTTTAGCTGCTGATCAGTCCCAGGTCTGCATCTGGAGTTTTAAAATAGTATTCCCAATGCTGATGGACAAATTTTTACCATCTCACAAATCTGACATACTTTTAAACATGGCATGTATTTTCTGTCATGTCACATGTGTGAGCATGGATCGTAGGTTATTGCACCACAATTATGGAGGTGTACGGAGGTCATTAGTTTACCTTTTCAAGATCTACCATGGGTATATTGTGGAATTTTGCTCTTAAGAATAACAAAAACAAGCATTTCCATTATTACCAATACTGTTTGCATTTCCTGTGTCTCGAGATGAGAATTCTGTAATAAAAATTAGAGGTGAGAGGTTTGGGGAAATGAGGGAAATGTGAAAATAACAATAATATGACAGCAGAGGAGTGTAAAAGCCTTCTTAAGGAAACAAGGCTTATGTGACTGCACAGTTAATGTGTCTTACTAACTTCTGAGGTTGCTGGTCGACTTAACAAAATTTGACAGGTGCAGAGAGATCTCAAAGGTATGGAGTTTCTAGAAGTTTTATAAGCCTAAGAGTCTGGAGAAGAGAGAGAGAAAGAGACATTTGTACCCCAGCCATGGGAAGAGCTGCAGGGTGAGCTCAGTTATATGATTAGAGCTTAGAGATTTATTAGAAAGGAGCCCTGCTAAGACTACAGCTGGGCAAGTTTCCTCCAAACTTACTCTCTTATTTCATATCTCCAGGAAATATCCCGGCTCAAGATGAGGAGCAGCAGGGAAGCAGGTTGTGTGGGGCAAAGGTACCCAGTAAGGGGACAGGATACTATGAACCAATCCCAAACATGATTCTGAATGTCTCGGCATCAGTTTGGACTGATGACATCCCTGCTGCATCAGTTTTGGTAAAACTGAGCTTGTGTGATTCTCCTGGCTAATTCCCAATGAGTCAGATTGCACTGGATTGGGAAATTGCCTCTAATGGCAAGGGTTTTTTTATGGGAATCATTGTATTGTAGTCTGCAGTGCTTTCTGCACTGCTGCGGAAGCTGCAGTGTGGAGCTGTGCTGCCCACCCTTACCACTGCTTTCTCCCTGAGTGGGGCTGCCTGAAAGTACCAGACTTAACTGCAAGGGTTGGCTGGGAAAGTTCAGCTTTCCACTTCTATATGAAAACCTATTGGGTAGTTATTATCCTTAATTTTCCTCTCTTTCTTGCTTTTATTAAAATAGGAATCATGAAATGACAGCCACAGCGTGTTTCATAAGTCTTGGCTCCTTAATAGTTCCCCATGTAATTTTGATACACATCCTCTTGGGTCTGGCAACTATAAACCAACCACTATAGCTTTCACTATGGCAGCTTTTCTGTAGAATCTGTTTCATAAAATGGCCTGTTAAAGGTTTTCAAATATTTCCTTATTGTTGCAGGCTTCCAAGGTACCACCCTGAACAGCTTATTATACTTCTGCTCTTTCTGCTGCTCCTTAAAGAATTTTTTTTTTTTATTAGGCCTTGTTCCTCAAGGACAGACTTGCTGTACTAAGCTTGTTACAATTTTAATAGACTTTCCTGTCACTTAGTCTTGTACATGGGCCATGAAACTTCAGGAATCTCAGAGACTTAGTGTTATTTAAAAAGTGCCTCCTGCTTCTTCTCTAATTAATTGCAATCAGAAAGGCTAGTTGGTGGACACATGGTGTCGCAGCTTCTGTGAAATACTGCCTGATGGCTATAAACATTGCCATATGTTCTCTGTGAAATATTGCCATAATCACTGGCATCAGGAACAGCTGATAGGAGATGAAGGATTGGTTTTCTTCTCTTTTTTTGGCTTAACTTTGAAAATCTGTGAAACGCTTCCTGATCCACCTTGGTGTTTCATTTAGTTGCTGCTACCTACAGTGGGCTTGTTTTCTTCTAAAATGTTATTGAAATAACTTTTACCTTTCATGTTACACTGCTAGCAGTTTCTTTGCATACCATGTCCATTTGCTAAAATCCCTGCTTAATCAAAGTAGGCAGTTAAAGGGCATTTTTTCCCCAAAATGAAACAGATAATCTTGTTATAAAGCTAAATAGTTTAAAGATTAATTAGAACTCTCAAAAGCTTGACAGGCAATGAACTGCAAATTTTCATCTGATGAGAAACTTCCTTTTCTTCACTCTAACATAGGCCAAAGGACCATTTTAGGGCTGAGCCGTTTACTAACTCTTGATTTTGAGAAAGTGAAGTCTTTAAATGTGTGATCTTAATTAATGTTAGATTTCAGCCTTTCGTCATAAAAGGGATGATTGTTGCACTTTGTGGTAACATCCAACAGTGTTAGTGCAAACATTCCCTCTGTTAATAGTACTTCATTACACAATAGCAGCGGCCTAGTAAGCATCTTTTAGTAAAGCAGTGTATTCCAGGATTGTACATCACATTTCCAAAAAGCTTTCCTTTGTGCGTTTTGCCTCTGGCATTGTTTTGAGCACTTCGGCCTCCATTATAAGGAGACCATTCATTAGAAGCAGTGATCCTCCGATTATCTCAAAACAGCCAGAAGCCTCAAAAGACTGCTTCGACAGTAAGTGTGATTCAATAAGAGAAAGGCAGTACATTAAGCATGTAAAGTGTTTTTGTGTCTCTGGTTAGAAGCATAGGGTTCTCATGAAAATAAGCAAACAGGATTTATTCTGCTTGTTTTATTAGAATTAGTGTCTTTTAAGCACTGCTTTTCTGTTTCAAATCACTAATTCTAAAAGGGTACTTGCTAGCTCTGAGAAATATTTTGTTTTATTAAAGCAACAAATAGTTTTACATGGCCCTCTATACTTTGGGAGTTGTGGGCTATTGAAGCAAGCTCTGTCTTACATGCACAGCTCAGGCTATTAAACTGTACACAGGTGATTGATCTCTTTAATAAAACCCTGTTTTTTAGTAGGGAAAGAGTGATAAACAAATGTACTTGTTTGTCCAGTGCTTTGGAGATTATGGTAACATGACGACATCAAGAATGCCATTTTAATGAATAAAGTAGATGAAACACATCAATATGGGCTTCGTTTTAAGCATGTCTGAGCACCAATATGCTTTAGGTTAATTTGATTCATACTTTTCATTCATTTGTTACATCGTGCACATTTTAATGGAAAACATTTTATACTTAAGCAACTAAAAGATCTGGCAGGTAGAAGATTCTGGCACTCTCTGCATGAGGATTGGGCAAGTGAGGGATGGCAACTTTGCACACCCTCACTCCTGTGGCAGCCTGTGGCTCTGGCTCCTGCAACATTTTGAAGGACATGTCACAAGCATACCTGAGGGGGGCTGGCTGCAGAGCTGTGTGATGTGAAGGATTGCTGGAGAACTGCCCTGAAAATACAGGACTATACAGATCACTGCAGTCTCGATGCCAAAAATTCTCTGCTGTGTATGTATTGGGTCTGACTGTTCATTCATGTTGACATTTTGCAGGAATAACTCTGCTGATGTCAATAGTTACACTGATTTTTTTTTTTTTTTTTTTTTTTTTTAAACAAGTGAGAGGAAAATCAAGCCCTTATTTCTTTTGCCATCCGCTAAAAAGCACTCTTTCCATGGCAACCCCTGTTTCCATGGTACATGCTGTATTGCCCTTCAGAGAAGCTTTATTAAGAGACACATATACACACATACTGTCATGTGAATGTGGTTGCATTTTATAGCACTCTAAAGGAAAGCTATAGTGAATTGTAATTTTTTTTAAAGTTATAGTGCATTTTTTCATTATACAGTGTGGTGAAGAATTATTGCTGCCACTGCTTGGTGGTGTCACAGGAGTACAACAAAACATGGTTCTTCTCACTTTTGTTTTTTCAAAGATATTCTTCAAATTCAAATTACTGTATTTACTAGTATGTCACTCTCATTGTTTTCTAAACTCTCTTTGGGTATAAGTTGGTATACAAAGTAATCATACTCCTTTTGCAACTTTAAAAATAAGTATGCAGTAACCATTTTCTGCTCCTGGATTCAGTGTGGGAAATGATGATGTAGGCAAATTCAAAGGCTTATCTTCCATTCTAAAAGGAAAATGTGAACCCACAGAAATTTGTGTCTTCTTTTCTGTAATGACACCTATTAGGAGCTACTTTGAGTGTTTAGAATTAGCTAAATTTACAAAAGCAGGATGCTGTATCTTCCTTTTTTGATTATAAAGGTGTAGCTGTAAAACTATTAAAAGTTATATCATCGCTTTTACCTTGAGAGGGTTCATTATAATCACCCTTTTAGACTTTTCTACCTGCTGTCATTATGAGCTGTAAAGGTCTCTGATACTAAGTGTAGTATCAGTCTTTCTCAAGATAAGCTAATGCATCCTATAACAATGTTAAGGTGACGCATACAGAAATATATAAAAATTTCCCTGAATTTTGGAGAGCTGCTTCACATGCTGTAATTGTTTGAGACTGAAGTCTGACAAGTCTCTGCAGCTACATTTTGAAAACTTTTTAGTGTCTGCTTTTCAACTGTTCCATTCCAAACCTTGATTAGAAAATCTGCAGAAAGTGGAACAAACCTAAAAGTATACTTGTTTTCAAACAAGTTTCTTACCTCACATCAAAAGTTTTTCTTTCCAATGATAGCCTTGATAAGAACCTTGCAAAAAAGTCAGAGCGGGTCCTCTATGCCAAATAAACTTTGTGGCCTGAAGCTGCAAAGGTAGGATAGTGGTTTTTAGACATCTCCCCTGGTGCTTGTTTCCCTGACTTGGTCACTGAATTCACAGTTTGAAGAAAAGTATTATTTGAGTTGATATGGAAAAAAATCCCAAACAACAAAAGCTTGGAGAGAGTCTTAAGGATTTGCCACATGAGCAGTGAAATGCAGCTAACAGTACCTCTGATGGTGAGGCTGGGAAAGTTGAAGTAAGGTGGTGAGAAGTGTCAGGAGTTTATTTTGGAGAATTATATGTAACCTTTAAGTTTAATTTGTTAGTATACTGAAAGCTGATGTGCAAATTAGTGGCTTTTATTTTGCTTTCAGATGTGGTAACTGTCCTTTCATCAGGAACAGAGTCCCTTAGCAGAGATTTCATTAACATCATTTGATGAGAATTGTTTTACTTTTATATTAGTTTTTTTTAATACAATGGAAAGTACTACTTTAATGAACAATTTGTTCCCTTTTACAGTGAGCCCATAGAACTCTGAGTTGGTGTTTGTGAAAATGCTGGGGAGACAAGAAAGGATTAAGGTAAGATTTTCATTTATTTATTTTAAAAATCATTGAATGTATCTGTAGTCATACTTTTTGCAGTCTGACTCTTCAGTATTGCAAGTGAGCCATGGAAGTCTGTGATAATGCCTTTAACCATAATTCTATGTAAAATCTCATTTTTGGTTTTGGTAAATCTGGGCTGATTGTTGTGGCTGATCAAAGGAGAGCAGATAATCCTAAGTGTCCTCACTACTGGTAATGCTGAAGTCAGGTACATAACAAGCAATGCTCATAAGGAAAAAAATTTTTTTGCTTTACTCTTTCATCCCCTTGGTGCTGTATGGTGCTCTCCTGTGAATGAGTCTCTTGCCTTCTGTGTGCCACCCTGAGATGGATCAAATGGCACCAAAGCAAGGTGTTAATGTTGATAACCACACTGCCAAGGTGGCTTGGGGCAGAGCACAGGGACGGGCTGTTGGGCAGCAGCCAGGCTGGCAGACTGCCATACCCTGTGCTCCTCGGGATCTTGGTGTATGAGTGCAGTGTAATTTGGATAGCTCAGTAACATTGCAGAGTACTGCCATGGCTTCTCCTCTTCAGAGGACTCTGCAGGTTGGTAACCCAGCCCTTGCACCCAAGGTGTACAGACCAGCTCCCTGTCCCAGGGTGGCCGGCCTCCCAGCCCCTAAATGCTTGAATGCCACCAGGAAGCCATTGCTTGCTTGCTGCTCCCAGGAGACTCCTCTGTACCTGCAGCAGGATGTAGGGCCTGACAAGGTCCAGTCCAACCTCTGAAAGCCTGTGTTGGAGGGCCAGGGTGTATTTGTCAGTGTCACACAGACACCTACCTTCCCTCTGGATTATCTGTGACAGACCTCGGGGTTTTTGTGTAGGAGTACTTGTGGAGAAAAATCTCCCTCCTCGTTCTTTTTCCAGTAAGAGAGAATTTAGGGTGAGAGCGGAGAGCCCTTGTGCCCTGCTATTCCAGCAGCTCATAATAAGGGCAGTGCCTGTGTGCAGTCAGGCACCTCCTTTGGCCAAGCAGGGATGAGGATGGGTCAGGGACACTGCCCTGCTCCATCCCAGACCTCCTGGCAGCACACCTGCCCTGCTGCAGGTGCCTGCCGTGGTGGTGGGGATTGCAGGTGAAGAACCAGAACTCTCACTTCAGTGGTAGCACAGACAACAGTAGCGTCATAGTGAATTCCTCATACTAACAGTGCCCTAATAACAACCAAAAATATGTTTTATGGCAGATGTTGATAACTAAATGCTTATCCCAAATACAGGTATTCAAATAATTGGCAATTCTTATAGCCTGGATCCAGTTGAGATTGCCGAAGGATACCTTGATATTGAAGGTTAAAATCAATAGGGTCTGTTTTGATTATTTTTCAGATGTCAGTTCTGTGTCTAATATAGTGTATTTGTATTGTGGGCTCTCATTCCTGTAAATCTGAGGTCTCCCTTTCTTGAATGAATGAGGAGATAAGCAATTGAATTTGAAAGATACTTTATGCAACAGAAAAGCAATTTAGTTTCTGTTTATCAAAGGCCAAGAAGCTAACTAGGAATTGAATCCTCAGTATTTATGACCCTCATCTTGGCAGTCTGCCTGCACCTCTAAGGAGCTCCAGTTTTGCTTGTACTTCCAGGGCCTTGCACTCGACGGGGTGACTATTCCCTGGCAGCAAGCTGCTGAGACATCAAGGTGGCTCTTGGCATCCTTGGTAATTTTTCAGGATGTCTTCCACGTGTTAGTGTTTCCTAGTTGATTTTTGCTGTAAAAAGTCATTAGGAGGAACAGAGCGGGCATCTAGGACCCACTGTGCCTCTTGAGTCAGAGAAGCAGGGTTGAAGCTAATGCCAGGCAAGCACTAGTGATGTCCTTGTTTTGAGGTCACTTGAGCTTTACTGTGGTGGCTTTCCTTTGCTGGTGGCTCCTCTGGCTGGAGGAGGACAGGAGTGGTGTTGGTGCAGGAGCACGGGAGTCATCAGTTTTGCTGTCATTTATAAGCCTTGTAAAGTCATGTGGAAAGTCCCTAGTAGCTAGTGAAAATGAATGTGTCTGGAAATGGCACAGGTGATGTATTTATGCCTGTAACATTTTAATGCATTGACCTCATAGTTTTGGGTGATATGAAAAAAATAAAGGACTATAAGGTTATGTGGGAAGTTGAGAGTCAGTTTGTCTGCCTGACTGCATTTGCAATGATGTAACTCAGCTGTGGTCTTCAGTGGCATTTTCCTTCTGAGAAGGCTGTGATTAACTGTCATTATTAATTGACTATATATAAACTGTAATTATATATGTTTCATACCTTAAATGTAGCTTTTTATTAAAAAAGAAAAGATAAGAATTCTGGAATTGAGGAAATAATAAAAGTAACAGGCAGCTGGTTATTCAGATGTTCATAGTGAGTTATTGTTATTTTCAATAACAGGAAAATCTTTTTAAGAGGGACTGATCTGAGAAAAAAAATACAATTGTCAGCAGTATAGCTTCACCTCAGTAATGGCCAGGAGCAAAAGAAAGAATATCTTGCTCAGAAACTTGAGAATTTTCTATCTGTCCTCTGCACGTGGACTGCTGCTGCGGGTGTTTTGAAGGCACTATTCAGTGAGGATGACTGAAGCCTGACAGCTGGCAGTGTGACCATGAACGCACGCTGCTGGCTTCAAGTTATAAACCTTTTTTTCTTTTCTAAATGAAGGCCAAAGTTGAGCAAGCATGTTTTCTTTGTCACTTTATTTTTGATTCTGCAACAGCTTTCCTAAAGGCTGTATTATTCTTATCAGTAGTTATTTCTCAATTGCAAAATTATAAAAATAGAAAGCAAAATAAGAAATTAAACTAATTCTAAGAAGCAGAATGATATTGAATTTGTGGATTTTTTTTTTTACAGGATTGAAAAAATAATTCTCTCATGAACTGGGTGTTCTCAATAGAAGGCAGTGTTGCACATCAGCCTCCCTTTTAATTAAAGGATAGCTTTCAAAGTGGTAGCAACAAGTGCTATTTCTTGCTCTTTTATGCACCATCACTGAGAATGCGTAAATGAAAAATTTTTAGCATGAGTCAACACTAGCCAGCCACACTCAGTCACCGTTCAGATTCCTGTTTGAATAAGGTAAATAATATATTATTCTCTGGTTCCTGCTTAAAATTCTCCTAAGGAAAATACAGAGGAAAAAAGTAAAAATTAAAATTCTAGAAATATATCACAGTGCATAAGTGCAGATTTAAAATTGAGATCTGCAGAGTCAATGGAAGCTGTTGCACATTGTGCATCATGTAAATTGCACAGAAGAGATTTCTGTGACAGGTTCTGTTTGATTTCATTTTGTTATTACTGCTTCTTTCTGGTCATCTTATTTCTAGTGGATACTAGAAAAATGCAGGTATAATAATAAATCCCAAATGTAGTGGCTGTTATAAAAATAGCCAATTTCTAGATCTAGTTACGAATATTATTTTTACAGGTGCTGTTAATATGTGAAGGTACAGGAATTTGACTTGTGTCAGAGAGCCCTTAGCATGTATCTGCAGTGAACTATAGAGCTGTAAGGCAGGAAGGGTAGTACTGGAGCAGGTCTTAGAGATGCAGGTTCCTTTTTGCTAGACGATATTTACTAGCACTGCCTCTGCATATAGCTCTGAGCTAGTTAGTGGGGCGCATTCCCTTAGTACTCTAAAGCAAAGGGTTTGGGTATTTTTCAAAGAAAATGAATGCACTTTGCTTATCCTTTGTCAATGGTAGTTACAAATAGAACTACAATTTCAAGTAATAGCTATAAGCCATTACTCTAATGGTTTGGCAAATACCTGTGAGGATAGACTGCAATATTTCATCTGAGAAAGGCCTGAATATTAAATAAATGTAACCTCCCATTGGGTCCTGCTTTAACCTCCTACTGTTTTTGGAAGGTGAATTTGAGCTGAGAGCATTTTAGATTAAATGTTAGGGGTGAGGTTCAGTAAGACTTAGAGAGAAGATTAGCACTTTGTGCTCATAACAATTCTTTCCCTCTTTCCATTATCACTTCAAGCACATCATTGCAAAGCGCAGAATTTGAGTCATGTGTACAGTTGGCTTGTGCTAGTAGCTATGGCTAATGGATTAGTATGTTATGAATAATATTTTTTCTCTTATTTAATTTTTTTCATACTTCTGGTATGTCGGACTGAGAATTGGAATTTCTCTGTTAACTCAGTAGGCTGAACTTCTGAATCTAATCCTTGAGCTGGGTACCCCAGAAAGGAAGTTCTCAAGCCATGACTTATTTTGACTTAGAGGTCAAAACTAATGTTGTTAAAAATGTTTAACTCAAGACTTAAATCCAAGCAGAGCAGGAGACTACTGAATCCAAAGGAAATGCTTCCTATAAATTCTTCTATTTATGGAAAAATACATTTGGCACTAACTGATTTCAGCTGAGGGTAACAAGTTAATGCCAGTGTGAAATATTTTT
Source organism: Grallaria varia (assembly GCA_013396735.1). Classification (NCBI taxonomy): domain Eukaryota; kingdom Metazoa; phylum Chordata; class Aves; order Passeriformes; family Formicariidae; genus Grallaria; species Grallaria varia. The sequence goes on along the minus strand of VWZG01011231.1, from coordinate 701,000 downwards.
GTCTGCTGTGAGAAGTAAAAATGAGTTGTTGATTGTAGTAAGAGTAATCTTATTTATTTATTTTTGATGGTAGTGATAAATCATCGAAATACTTTTCTACATATGGAGAGAGACTTCAGAATAATTTCAGGTTGTTTTATTACAAGCAATAGCAAAACAGCTTTTTCAATATCAAGCCCTTTAATTATAAGGTGGAAAAGAGAAAAACATTTGAAGCTGCACGTAACGTCTGTTTTAATTACTTTTTTTTTTTTTTTTTACAAGAGAAAGCTACTTTGACCGAATTTGATTATTCAGGTTGTAATTATTATAGTAGACAGCCACTCAAAAGGCAATTTGTCTTTCCAGAAAAATCCTGGTTATCAATTATGTCATACAGAACAATTTAAAAATATTTTAAGTTGTTCATGTGCCTTTGTGGCAATCAGAATTCAGTGAGTAGTGAAATAAACTGATAAACCAAACTGATAAGCAAATGTCTCCCACTGAAACTAAATTGATACTGTCCATGTGCCTATTCATTTGCTAAAACCTGTTTCTAGTTCCTCCTCTGATACATTGCAACACCTGGCTCGCACCTCTGGCATCTCTTATGGATAGCTGATTTCTAGAATGCTTTGATAAAAACAAATGGATTTAGTGAGCACCTAACAAACAAATTTATCCCTTGTCTCTGAGTGAAGGATGAATAGCTATAGAGAAGCACAAGAATTTTCTTCTTGTTGAACTATCCCAGATCCAGTAGCTAGCCAGCTTGTTCTGCAGATGGATCGGTAGTCAGAACAGTATGGTTCTGATGCCCGGGTGTTTCAGTGGGGTTTTGGTTTTGAGTTGAGCCAGAAGCCAATCTATCGCAAGAAAAGAAAGCAATAATAAGCATTCACAGATGTCTCAAACACACTTAGAAGCTGAATGTCTTCCTACTGTAGCAATAATAACATAACATTAAGAGGTGAAAGCCATCAACTCAGTCAAATGGAGTTAAAAAAATATTGCATGCTTTCTTTTTCTTTTCCCTTAAGTATTATTTATTACCTTGCAGTAGTAACCATGATGAGCTAAATGCTTTCTTGCAGCCATAATATTCTGGTCTCAGCAAGGAGTGCATAATTTGACAGATGGATGTTGCTGAGGAAGGAGTGCAGAATGCAGACAGGGTTGTGCTGATGAGGTGATGAATATTAGTTAAATTCAAGTAGGGTGATCAGGACTGATTTCATATAGCCTGACCTTGCCTGTTCACTGTTTTTTCTTTGTTATTATGGCCTGCTTTGTTTCAATCACTTTTTTTCAGCACTAAGTGGTATAGCCTCATAGAGCTGCTCTGCATGCATGTCTTCTGATTATCTGTGAACGAGGCAGTGGGACTCTAGCAAGGCTGCAGATGAAACCTCCACCATGGCAGCACTGCTGTGGAGGATGTGCGTTTTGGGTAGAGAAGCTGCTGTTAGGAAAGAGTGACCTTATTGTTCAGATGCAACTGTTGCCAGCTGATGTATTGTCTTCTTTCTATGAGGTGCTCCCGTAGAAGGGGCTTCTTCAGGGGTAGGAAAATCAGAGGTTGCAGTGGGGGCTTGATTGATTTTCAGAGGTACACTGAACAAGTTTGTAAGAGACAAAGAAGAGAACACTATAAGAAGAAAGGAAGTCTTCTCAGAACAGCTGCAATGCCAGTTAACAAACAATAGGAAGAGATGAAGGAAATGAAAAACTTAAAAGTTCTGTCCCACCAACTTTAAGGCATGTAATATAAGACGAGGAAATTTGACTGGTGTGAAATGATAACTTGGAAAAAGAGGCCTGGTGGAAGGAGGATAATCAATGCTGCCAGGCTATATCTGGAAAGATGGGAGTGGCACTGTACAGGAATGTTTTTATAAAGTGCAGCAGCACAAAAAAATATTATGGAAGAAGAGCAGGTCTGTGGAACCACTGTAGGCAGAAATCTTGTGCTCTAATAAAAATGTAGTGCTAAGATTGAGTTACCAGCCCCGCACTCAGACCTGTAATAGTGCTCAGGAAATGTGAAATGAGAATAGAGAAGCTGCAAATTCAGCACAGGCAGCAACAGTGTGACATTTCAGCAGGGGCTGTGGAGGGACTGGATCAGTGCCCCATCATGATGGGAACAAGAGCGTATCCATCCAGACGTGCAAAGTGGCTGCTTCCCAGAACACCTGGTGCATCCAGAAAGATGTTACTCTGAATGTGATCCAGAGTGGTGCACTGGAGCTGCTTGGTAATTGGTAAGCGTCATAAGATTAGGTTGAGCTCCATAGCTGAAGAGGGCAGAATAAACACATGCAGCATGTGGTCATTTGATTTTAAGTGTAGGGTCTGCAGAACAATGAAATAATTGGACAACAAATCCTTAAAGAATTAGTCCAATAAGCCTATAAGCACCCTGCAGGCTACTAACTATACATTTATTAGAATAAAGTTTGCAGAAGCCCTCAAATATGTCTCACAATAAAAAGAGAACACAATCATCCTTGGGAGCTTACATCACTTGTTAGAAGCATCAGGGGAAGGTAACAATAACAAAATGGCCAGCTGCTGGAAATGCGAAAGCCTGCTCAAATGAGCAGAAAAGGAAAGTCCTTAAAATATGGCAGGTCAAATGCAAACAGAAATTTAAAAATTTCATTAAAAATTAGTAAATTACCTTACAAAGGGTGCTCAAGTTATTAATAAAAAGTTCCTTTACTATATCACACACAGGAAGTCAGTGGGACCACTTGACAACAGCAGAGTAACTGGGGGGAAAGTCTGGGGCAGAGATGCTCAATGAATTCTTTGTGTTGGTCTTTGCTGCAGAAGGTGCTGGGGTGATCTTTCATACGAGTTTGTTATTATGTGCGTGATGGTGGTGATGTGGGGTTTTTTTTCATGATTTTTTTTTTAACTGTGTTTTGTTTGTATCTTGTTTGTGTATTTGTTTTCAGCAGGTGGCTCAGAGAAACTGTTAACCTAAAATGTCTGTCCTGGAGCTGTGTTGCTGCCCCATCACTGCATCCAGAGAACTGGTGGGCTGTCAATGTAAGTCCTGTCCATAAAATTGGTTCTATAGGGTAACCTGGGAGTTACTGACCAGTCTATCTGATCTCCATACTTACTGAGTTGGTAGCATCCCTTTGAAAGAATATCACTATTGAACACATGGGTGATCATATGTGCAAGGTGCGGTGCAGCCCCTGGTATCTGTACAGACTGGGGGATGAAGAGATTGAGAGCAGCCCTATAGAGATGGACTTGGGGGTGCTGAAATGTGGGAAAATGGACATAAACCAGCAATGTGCACCCAGAAAGCCAAGTCTGTGAAGTGCTTCCTGGATGTTCCAGCCCTTGACCTCCAGAGTCAGAAGCGGTCTGTACCAAAGGAGGCCTACAAAGGATCTTAATTGCAAACACAACAATGCCATTATTACCATATCTTTTTGAGGATTTTGAAGTTTAGGAAGGGAACAGAGCACAAAGTGGGAACGGGGATACCAAGGTAGGTCTCCAGTTTGTCTTTTTGTCCTCTGTGTGCATACATTAATCAACTAACAAATGGAGAAACAAAATGCAAGTTTATGATACTGGACCTACAAACTTGATAGAAGTACACTCTCTACTAGTTTCTTTCTAAAATGACTTTTAAAAAAAACCATACAAAAATCCAAAACAAAGACAAAAAACCCAACCAACATTATTGTAGTTAATTTTATATTCTTTTCAGAAATCAAAATGTTGCAGATGAAAGTAGCTATTTGTGTGGATTCGTTGGGACTATGATGCATAGAGTGCATAAACTTAATTGCAGAAATATTGCTACACAAATACTATTAAATATTGACCACAAATATATGAGTTTATAGGTAGAAAGAGTGCTTTTCATTCACTTTTGTTGAAGTAATTTTCTGCCCTTTTCTTCCCTTAGGCAGTGATGTGATTGGTTTATAACATTTTGTATGAATCCCAAAGCCACATGATTGAGCAAATAGTTAAAGCAAAATTGACACTTACTAGTTATAAGTTCAATAGAGAGAATGCTGTGTATTTTATTAATGTGAGTATCTGTAAAACTCCCTGGCAAATCACCAATATCAAGTCTATAATCTTCTCTGACTGTTAGAATAGGGCTTTTCTCTGGAAAAATAAATATAAATAGATTGATTTCCACACATACCTCCCCACCCATCCTTCACCAGAGCCTGGATCTGGATGTCTTGTGTGGTTTTGAAATGTGAGGGTACCGATGGATGTAGATTCTTTATAACTGGGGCTGTATAACCTGTATAACTCTATTTGTTGTGCATGAGTCTTCCTATCATAAGGTAAAAGTCAGAATCTTGGCTGTTCTAAAGTGAAATTGAAGTTTTATTTTGAAAAGCAAAATCAAATCAAACAAAAGCAAACAGAGTATCCTCTGGAATGTTTAAAATAAAGTTCGCTCTCCTTCAAAATACATCAATTATCTTCTCTTAAGAGTGCTTGTAAAAAGGTACAGTATATGGAAAATTAGGCTAGATAGATTTTGAATGCTTGTGGGACCTTCATATTATCTCTGATGTTTGAGGTAACTTATGTGAAGCACCTAAAGTTGAGCTTTGATTATGGTTGGCAAGAGGCCAAACCCAGGACCGGCAGTGCCGTGGTGATGTGTATGATGCCTGAATTGCCATTAGATCTGTTGTCTTTGAGGCTCTTTGCAAGATACTTTGTAAAACAGACAGTAAACAGAGAATATTAGTAAGTACTTCCATTTTCCTGGGTACCCAATAGCCTTAGTGTCATCAAAATGAGTAATAGGTTTTGAAAGAAAATAATTAATATCCACAGGTTCAGAAATTACTCTATTAAAGGACATTCTCATCAATTAAACTTAATGGACTGAAAAGTGTTATTGATTGATTTGATATTTTATCTAAACACAAAAAAAAAGGAAAGGAAAAAAGTGATTTGTCTAATTTTATTTGGTGACTATTTTCAGGCCCATTTTGCATATGAAGAATGTTAAACGGAAGTTACATCAGTCCTTTTTTTTTGTCTCCATGAGTCTGCTCATGTAGTATGGCTTGGGCAGGTCTGGTTTCTCTGTGCAGGAAAGCCTTGTGAGATCATTTTAGGAAACTGAATTATTCCTTCAGCTAGAAACTTTCTGCTGCTGCTTAGCTGAGGGAAGCTTGCACACTTCTTGAGTATCATTACCACTGGTTTATTAAATAGGAGATCTGTGTGAGCTAAAGATCAAGTACTGTATTATATGTACTTAGTACATATATGGATTACTTGTACTTTGTTATTTACTTGCTGGACTTCATTCTTCTTTTGGATACTTGATAGTACCTATTGTTTCGCTACTTCTCTCATTTTTCCATTTTAGTTAGGCGATCCAATCACAAAGTGGATTTGGGAAGCGGTAGATAAGGAAACTGTGTGGCATGGCTGCTTCTTGTGTGAGATGTATCACTGAGTTTGGAGACAGGCAAAAGCTCCAGCCTTGGTGACTGGAATTTATTCAGTTCATAACTTCTGGTCCACAGACCATATCAAGGTTTTTTGTAATCTTGTGCAGAAGATTGTGAAATTACTTGTCGGATAGTTGTGACTAAAGCTACAAGAGTTTCTTGTGAGCCAGATTTAAATGTCAAGGTATCTGTGTGGAGACATGTTTGGTAAATGGTGGATCTATGGTAGCTTAGTGATTCATCTTGTGCCTTTTTCTCACCTTTTACTTTTTGCCATGTCACCATGTCAAGCTGTTGCTTCCTTCGCATGCAGGAGGATGCTGGAGGTTACATTTTAATGTTAAATATTACATTTTTATGAACATTTATAATTGTGTGAGAAATCTCACACAATCTCTGTAAATTTCAATTTAAGAATTCTTTCATCAATTTAAGTTATCAGATTCTTTGCTTTCACATAATTTTCCTGGTTCCTACTGTTATTGCCATTTACTTGGCAGAGATGGAAGGAAGGTGACTGTTTCACCTAACTCATGACTTACAAACTCATTCTAAGAAATAAAAAATACGTGCATTTGATTTCCTGGGTTAACTGCATGACCCTGACAACGACCTGTCCCTTTAAGGAAAAGATTAATATGCTTAAAATAATGTGGTTTAGACTTGGATTGGTTTGTTTGTTTGTTTTTAATTGTAGTTGTGTTTTTGTTGTTGTTGTCTTCTTGTTTGGTTTTTTTAAATTCCTATCTGTATCTGGGAATACAGAAGAGAAAGTTAGGAATATAGGTTAACTTGGATGCCTCTTATCAGTGCATTTGAGATGTATTTGACAAAACTTTCTCCCGTATTTTGTAGAGATTGGGCTATTTGTGGTAGGGGCTCTACCAAATGGTGATTTATATTAGACATGCGCTCCTGTTACGCAATCCCTGTTAGAACTAAAATCCCAGGTATTCTCCACCATCAATTTTCCTGTACTTGCCCATCTGGTATAAAAATCTCTTCCATCCCCTGACAGGAGACCAAAGCAGAGCTATCCAAACCCCAGCTCTGCTGTGCTGTGATCACAGGGAGGCAGCTGCTGAACTAAGCTACAGTGTGCTCAAGTTCTCCCTACCAGGAAGCATAAGAGCTCACAAGAAACACTGAATGACGTCTGCTCAGTAATTTCTGTCATTTCTTGTTCCTAAATGCAAGACTGACTGTTACTATCACTTCCGTTTGAATCATGATCCTCTGCCATTATGGCTGTGAATCGTGCCTAGACCCTGCTCAGTTATTGAAAAAAGCTGCTTTAGAAATGATACCTGTTGTTGCATCTGTCTTTGACTACAGCAGTGACCTTGCTCATACCTCCCCTTCTTACAGTTTATTTTGAAAAATCTTTGATCTTCATTGGTGCATTTGTTGGAGTACTAGTCTGCAGACTCACATGTGAGATGTATCAATTGACAGATGAATATATGGAGCAAGCCTAGTGCTAGCTTGTCTTTTGAGTTAATTGATTACCCTGAAGAGTCTACAGCCGGGAAAGGCTGAACTGAGTGGCAGTAACTGTAGACAGTGTTTGTCCACATACCTTTTGTTCCTGCTCCCTCCCCACATTATGCTTGAGACTGACTTCTCTTTTCTAGGCTGCTGGTGTGGAGGCAGGCTTGGTTGGATTTGTTCTGTGACGACATTAAAGACAATGCTAACTTTTTCTGACTTTAGAGGAGAAGTATCAGAGCAGGGGAGATGGACTGTGCCTCTCTATCCATTTGTATAAGCCAACAGAGGGTTTGCTCTTTTCATAGAAATGGACAAACAGGAGAAACTTTACATACTGGAAGCAACATTCAAGTAAATTGTTGTTTACATGTAGGCCATTGGAAAAAGGAATAGAAAGGGAGAAAGGTTATGAGTAAACATCTGTGTATGTCTTTTTTTCAGTCTTAATTTGGTAATAAGCTGTGGAGATAAGAGTTCACCTTAGTGTAGCTGGAAAAAGTTGGTGTATCGTACATATATATGTGTGTATATATATATAGTGTATACACGGAACTGACATGATCATACTTCTCTGTTAAGGAAGTACCATTTTGTGGTAATAGAAACTGTGTCTATATGTTTTATGCTAATGAGATGATTAAAATCTGTGTTAAAGTTGCCTACTGAAGTTCACTTTGAAAATATTGACAATTAACATACGAAAAAGTAAAATTAACTTCTGGTAAGATAACAAGATACTTTTTGCATTAAAATATGCTTCGATCCTGGTTAATTTCCTGTGCTTTTAGAAGTTAAGAAATTGTAATGTTAAGATTTGCACATACCTGCTGTTGTTACACAGGATTAAATCACGAAAGGATTTGTACTACTTTTATTATTATTGGGTTTTTTTTCCAAGCATTTTCATTACACAGCATGTGCTAGTTGCAAATCTGTGAGCCTAGATCGGAAGGCAGAACACGACCACCTCCACTGTGGATGATGAGTGTAAATGGTTTACAGCCGCTTCACATTCTCAGTAAGAACCAAATGCAAAATATTTAAACATTCATAAACACTTAATTTTTTTTTTTGGTCATCTAAGTTTAATGAGAAGGTACAGTACTCTATTTTCATTACCAAATAATAATTGTCTGGCCTTCGGTTGAATGAAATTGATATTAAGAGGCCATAAAAAAAAATGAAATAACAGGAAGAATCTTGCTCTTTAGAATAAGTGAAGTTTATTGATATTTATTTATTTAGTCAAATTAAGTATCCTCTTTAGTTATAGTCCCATGTGTATGAAACTTGTAACCTTTTTCATTGTAGTTTTAGTTTCTTCTATTAACCTTCAGAACCTTGCCATACAGATGAAGGGTATACAGTGCTTTTACTATTTCTTAAGCACTGACACTGTTTTTAGATGATTTGCTCTTCTTAGTGCTACAGGGACAGACTTTGACTTTCCAGGAATTGTTTTCTGTCAGTAGTGAAGTGCCTTTTGTGTCTGGTTATTCACTTCTATTTGGATATGTTTAGTCAGAAATAAAACTGTATACAAATGACTGAAATTTAATCTTTGCAAATGTGGTTTCATTCTTCAGTCCTTTGAATATTGTTCTAAAACCATCTGGTATACTTAAATTCACATTTATGTGATTGCTTTAGAATGAGTATTTTCTGTTAAGGCTATCTCTGAAGCAGACAGTAGTCTTCTTGCAGATAATCTTGTTGAAACTCACATTGCACCATTGACTCTTTGGATTTTAGGCACTAAGGCTCACACTGATGATTTTAGAAACTCCTATTGCTCTGTTGATTCCAGAAATTTAATGAAACTACATAATACAAGTTTTTTTCTAACTGTTCCCATCTATTATAATATCCATATTCATAAAAAAACCCCTTAATGATGGAGCAGATAGTTTCTCTTTATTCGAGAGTCTGACTCAAAACCAGCTTGTCATATTGGCTAAGAGATGAATTTGATGTTGTCTGGTCCATCTCCCTATACAGACACATTTTGACACAGTGTATTTGAGTGCTAATAATGACATTAGAAGATGTTGGAAAGAGATCTAATTTGGCATGCAGAAATGACTTTGCTGTCATCTCCTATTTTCTGCACAATTGACAGCAGATACTTGGGGCTGAATTTTTCTTTCAGGTCAGATTTCCAAGGCAGGAGACTGTCTGTTAGAAACAGATAAGACCAAAACCAATACCGAAGTACTTGTTGGAAGTGTCAGGAGTGCTGAGGATTTAAAAAGGGTGCTTCAGTTTTCTGTTTATGACATGACACCACAACATATATTTCACTAGCAATAAAATCCAACCAACAACCCCATGTCAGTTTTTGAAATTTCTTAGTAGGCAAATATTTTAAGAGTAGTCTTATCTATGAAGAATAATTTTTTTTTCATGTATTGTATCTGTTTTGTCACATTCTCTAGCCAGTATGGTTTACATTTTTTTAAAGAAATCAGAATAGGTAAAAATGCCCTCATCATCCAAAATGGGTGGTTGCATTTCAAGCCTTCATTGTCAGATAAATAAAATATATACCTGTATCCCATTTTTAGTGTGCAAGGCACTCAAAAAGAGTATGAAAACTGTATGAAATTATCTGAGGTAAAACCAAAACAATATCCTTTCAAATATTTCCAAAGATATTTCATATACAGTTGGTTCTCAAACAGCCCATTCCATATCCCACCTCTTCCTTTCAGCAAAAACAGCTAGGCTACTTATAAGTTTCTGTTGGTGGATATTATGAAAATTAACCCTGCAAAACTTTGCTCAAAGAGCACCTGTAAAGAACAACTTGTACACAATCTACCTCTATAGTGCTGCATGCCCTAAGATTTGTGGCAAAGCGCTGTGATGATCCGAGGCCTCCTTTTATGAAGTTTATGAATGTTGAGGAATATCAGGGCTCTACCAGCCTGTCATCTCTATTCCTCATTAACAATGTTTTCGCTTTGCTGATGTATTTTGCCTTCCCTTTCCAAAGTAGGTTGAACTTCCCAAAGTCATAGCATTGGCCTGACAGCAGTAAGTTTTATAATGAAAGTTGTTACTTTTTCTTGTATGCAGAAGAAATGTGAACTAGACTGGTTGTTTTTGAAATGAGTTTTTATAATAACATAAAAGTCATTAATGTGTATAAAAAAAGTCCGAATATTGTTGTAACAAAAAACCCTCAGTATGTCTGGCCTTGTGTCAACTCTCTGTCTGGGAATAGATGATACATGAAGAACAGCAAAGAATGGTTCAAGAGTATAGAATTATTTCTCTCTTACATGTTACAAGACCACTCCCACAAAGTCTGTGGGAAGGTCTTGTGACTTTCTCAGAACTTCCTCAGCCAGAAGGACATCTTTACATGTAACAGCTTTTAGTAATTTTTCTCCAGACACTTCCCTAGTTCAGATATCACCTAATTCCCTAGCAGCCAGTTCCCTCAGTTTAATTATTCAATGGATGAAGCAACATCTCTTTTGATATTACCAGTTTCTCTTTTTGATCCTTGTTCTTGTGCTAGAAAGAGATGGCGAGCAGTGATTTCCCACTCACTGTCTCTGTCACCTGTCACTGTATGCATGTCATTCATAACCTCTGTTGTCTTCACCCAGGCTGAGGCATTGTGATCTATCTCATAATCTTGCAGGCAGAATTTGTTTTATTCCTTTTACCTTTGCTCTTACACTTTCTAGCTTGAAGTACATGGCAAAGTGAAACTATACAAAAGTATTCAAGTAGTAGGTATTATATTTTTATGCAAATGCACTGAGATATTCTTTTCTATTCTCTGCTCCTTTCTTAGTAATTTCTAACATGGCTTTTTGACTGCTACAGAAATTTTGCAACAGTCCTGAAATTTTGGCATTTCAGTTATTCAGTATCATCCCAATCCCAAAGCCTCTATTCTTATTAGTGAAGATCAAATCAGACCACATATATATATATTATATATATATGGAAAATTCTTTCCCTCTTCCCACCTCTCCTGCTCCATGCATATCACTTCATAATTTTATTTCAAATTTAATCTGGTTTTGTATCTAACACACAGTTACTTTGTTCTGTAAATTTCCTTTGTAGTGTTTCATGGTTTCTAAGTTATGAAAATTTTGTTTCACAAGCTTGAGTGCACATTCCTGTAAAAGCACATCCAAGTGCAACCTGTAAATTGTGCTTCATCCTTGAAACAAAAGCAGAAACACCTGTTTGTTTATATCTGTCACGTGCCTTCAAAAAAAACTATTTTGCAAATCGAGTTTACAGTGTTAGAATTTGGAGAAAATGTGTTTAAATTGCACTGGGATGTCAGGTGTAAACTATGCCCTGCAGTGTGAGGATGGGACTCTGCAGGAAGACAGGTGGAGGGTGAATTTTCACAGTGAAAGACACTGTAGATACAGAATTTGTGCTCTGACAATGTGGCAAGAAGTCTTGCCATATTGGACATGGTTTAATTTGGTGTAACAGTTTGACTTCACAACTTAGTCTCATGACTACAGTCTGAAGAGTGACTGGCTGTGCAGTGGGCCAGATGCTGTTGATGTTACTTCAGCCTCTATTACTTGAGGAGTTCATTGTGTGAAAATAGATCTTTGTTCTCCAGAAAAGTATGCTACTTTGAATTTCCCTTTTGTTACTATTTGCCTCAATTAATTTTGAGAGTTTAATACCAATCTCAATTCTTTATTCCAATCTGTAATTAAAATATTCAGAAGGAATTTTTAGAGTGGAGTGGTATTTTGGCCACATGTTTGCAAGCATGTTCCAAATAATACAAAAATACATATATTTATTTTTAATTGGAATGGCGAAAGAGTGAGAGTGTGCAAGAACTGTGGTCTAATCTAGTGAACAGCTTTGTTTCTCAGTTCTTTCCCTGCCAGATCGGGCTTTGAAAAATACTGAAACTATTTTCAGCTTTTAATAAACAATCCAGGAAATTGGAAGTTTTCATTTTGACAGTTTCAAGATGAAGTGTTTTAACTTTAATATAACAGGCGATTTTTCATCTTTAAGGATTTTTTTTCAAAGAGGCAAAAAGCAGTTTCTTGTGGAGATGGCTGATCTCGATCATGGGTGATATCCTTTTGGACTATCAGAGCAGGCAAAGTAGCTTGGCTACTGCTGAAGATACATTTGCTCTGTACAAAAATAGAAAGCTTTTGGTTTGGAGCTGTAATAAAATGTATTTCATAATCACCTAATAGCAGTAAGGAAATAACAGGAAAGGCTTAATATGGAGTTTAACAGTATATAGATTGTCTGTTCTGCAAGTAGCTGACCACATAAGGAGTGGAGCATCTTTCCCAGCAGGAAGAATGGGAGACCTTGCCCCTCTGTGCTTGTCAGCAGATTACAGACCCAAATTATAGCAAATCTGACTGATGATTGTTTTCAAATATGAGACCTGAAGCTGACTTATGCATACTATACCTATTAATTTTTATCCATCTCTTAGTAACAGTGTTTTGAGAATTCTTTTGAAAATGCATTTTTGTAATAAATTGTGAACAAAGGACACCATGGGTAGTGGTGGATTTAGAACCAAATACATGAGCAATTCACTGAATGAACATCTAGTGAAATAGAAAATACACAGGAAGTAAATATTTATCCTTTAGCTGTAAAGTGTATTATGGGAGCAGTTTTTACTAGGCCAGCATTTTGAGCTGGTAAATGATTATCATCTACTACAATGGCACCAATAGATCAAAGATCAAAAAGCTAATGCCATGCTGGGCTATCATTTTACAATCCTATAAATTTCAACTGTATTATTAGGGTAGAAAGCATAAACATATTGAATATTTTTTCATTTGATAGCAAGGAATAAAAATATTTGAGAAATAGTTTTCTCATAAACATGGAGTATGTGACCAGGCTACTCCCTGAAGAGTTAATATGAAGTGCAGAGGGCCTGGCAAAGATGAGGTGATAAATTGGGTGAATGTTCTCTTTTAGTATATTTTTGTTTCTAATGAGACTTAATTTCTTTTGCAAGCATGTATTTACAGGCTTTTTTGTTACTGTTACCTTGTTTGTAGTAAATTTTGCACCATGCCGTGAGAGTCAAGGAACACAAGAGCCAATGATCCAAGTTGCAGTAAAAATAAAATCCTAATAACTATTCATACATCTGTGGTGAGCTGAGGCTACCCCTGCCTGTGTTCAGGCTGGTCTCAGGCAAGCTCTGAGAATCTCTACACAGAACAGCCAGTTCCAAAACCTGGTTATTCAGCATGCTAAGAATCAATTTTCTAATTGTCCCAGTTCCTGAAAGTGGCTTGTGCTGTGGCTGGGACCTGACTTGTCAACTGAGCATCCCATGTTGCCTCCTCTATCCTTCACCTGTGGCTGTGAATTGGAATCAGTGCTCTGCTGCTGCTACTGAGGAAGCGAAGCGGCCTCTCTTCCCCTTTCTGGGTTGTCTTTTACCAACTAAATAACTGAGCTTAACAGCAATGGATGGTGCCAGCGCTCCACAGCAAAGTTTCATCTGCCATGTTAGTCTTCTGCTTGTCACTGGAGCAGTTGCCTTGTTAATTGGAGGGAAAACGTTGTCACAGTTCTTACTTTGCTTTTAGCTGTGGTTCCCTTTTCCCCTTTTCTTCCATTTCCCTTTTCCCTCCATTTTCTTCTATTTGCCCTTTCCCTCAGTTTCTTTGAGCAGTCAAAACCCATACAACATGCTATTTTTAACCAGCTGTGTGGAAACGTATTTTAGTGTTGAGTGTATCTACTTGAAAAGGGGCTCTCCTCTTCTTTCTCTGCAGTTAAACTAGAAAAGTTTCTTAATGTATGTGAAGTGTGAGTCTAGACAAGTTTAAAGGGTTTTGTTTCTGATTATATTCACTTGTGATCAGTCTTGTGTTTAAGGTGCTTGCTGCAATGCCTTAGCTTTCGTCAAGGAATCTGTAACACCTCTTTCCAAACGAGGTGTTGTAGGATATGTTTTTTCTACAAAACCATGTTTGGTTTAAACCCAGCGGTCCCTAGAGCTCCTTAGGTTACTCCTAGGTTGCAGTGTCTGGGGAAGAGAAGCCTGCAAGAAGAAAAAGATGAGATGAACCACTTTTATGGGACAGTGATTCTCAAAGTGAGGGTCATGTCAGCTCCCTGACAAGTCCTGGGATAAGTCTGTTCCATCATCAAGATAGCTGGGCAGAACTTGTTCACACATGGCCCTGCTTATTCCCTTTCCCCTCTGCCTCACAGTGGGACCTGCCGAGGTGCTAAACATCCTGCACCTGATACAGAGGCTGGGAGTCAGTTGGGTTAGGTGCTGCCCTTTCCCTTGGGAACTGAAGTTACTGCCCATGTTCTGCAAGAGTGGAAGGCCTTCCTTCCCTCTCTTTCCTTTCTACATATTCTATTCACCTATGTAGGACTGAGCACTGCTTTTGTGAGGGATGTGTTGGAAAATTTTGACAAAGCTGTGTTATCTGGATATTCCTCTGTAATCTTTGGAAGCTTCAATGGGAACTTACTGCTGGCCTTTGTACTTTGATGCCTAGATCCTTGTTATGTGGATGCCCTAAACTTTCTGTCTATACTAAGGCTATTCATTCTTTCAATATTTTGTTTTTTACAAAACTATTATGGCTTGGACTGCTTTTCTCATGACTCATGAGAATGGTAATTGGTAGCCCACTAATATTACTGCCCACAAAGGTTTGTAATTTTAGAAGTAATCACTTCATGGCTGATGTAAATTTTGTAATGAGAAATAGTAGATTTATGACTGCAAGGTTTCTCACAGAGTTTTACTGCTTTCTCTGTTAGGAAAACCCATCATGAGATGTCTGCCTCAAATGTTTTGTGGGCTGTTTATGCTTGGAGAATGTTAATGCAATCATTGAAACAATAACTATGATTTCAGATAGTATAATTGTTCCCCTTTCCTTCAATCTAGACACACAGAGAGTTGCCAGTGAGGTTAGGGATAGGTTTGTCAGAGGAATTTTCATTCATAATGTGATTGCAACATCTGGTCATTGGGTTCTTGCCCCACCTTTTAAGTTTATCCCACGTTTCTGGAATAGGTAACTGATTTCTGTACATATTAGGTGAGAAGAGTTGTTTGGAAGAGTACAGGATGCACCACCTCTGTCATGGCAATAACTGATTTTGAGGGTAGTTTTTACTGCTCTGTTTTCGTGTGGAACTTGTCTAGGTAAAAATACTGCTGCCTGTGGTACTGATGTTCTTGGGCAAGATATTAGGGGGGAAACTGCAGTTCTAAATAAAGATCAGGCCTCAGAGATGTGAATTTCACTGACCTGCTGAGGCTGAGGTGTTTCTAGGCATGCCCTGCTGGATGTGGATATTTTGGGACCTACCTTGCTTTTGTGATGAAAACCATAACATCTCTGGGGTTAGCTGATGTAGCTTTTGAAGATTAAAATTCTTATTTGAGATATAAAATACACTACAAATTCCAGTATTAGGTACCTGTATCTGTGGCCAAGGTTTACTATAGGCATGTGCTCTCCAGTGATTTGTTGAAGTGGTTCTTGACAATGTGGCTCTGCTGCATTGTGTCAGGCAGTAGGCACTGCCTGGGGGCTCAGCAGGTCCTCAGGCTGGTTCTGAGCAACTGCTGGGTAAGCATGACAGAAGGGTGCTTGGCTTATCAGCTCTTTCTGTTACTCCTGTGTAATGATGAGCTAGTATGGCCTGGGAGCTCTAGACAAATAACTACATGAACATTACTGTTATTGCAGCTAAAGGAGAAGTTGCTGTTATGTACAGTTTTATTTTCAGTTTATTTGCTCTTTCAGTGTGAGTGGAGTATGTGTATGCTTTTGTATTTAAGCGAAGATAACTGCTAAGCTTTCTATTTTAATGTAGCATCATTTTGCCAGCTCTATACCAATAGCATATCTCAGCAGAGAAACTGCTTAAGTCAGCAAGGTCTTTCCTTCATGGGACTGTGTCTATAAAAAGAAATAAAAGAATAAGAATGAGAGAATGATCTTAGAAACTTCATTCTCTGAAGCAGCATCATGTAACTTCTAGTGCCTTAATTTCTCAAATATTTTTTTCCTACATGTACTCTAGAGCTGCTAAAGGCATCTCTTTTGTGGACCATGCGCAGCAAGATAGAGAGGAAGGTCAGAACTCTTCCTTGTCCTAGTCACTCACTAGTCCTTTTGCATCCTGCTGTATCTCATTTTGCCCCAAAGCCTACTTTCAAGGACCTGACTGAAGCCATCGTATCACTTCACTGCTTCTGTGAAGCCACATTGTTGCATGCATTAGCATTTCTTTTAACTTCCTACTTTCTGCACGCAATAGGTGTATTCTGGGTGGAAACGTGCTACTGGAGAATCAACTTCGATGTATTGGAGTTTTAAATCTTTGTGTGATTTAGCATATTTTTGCTTTTTAATGTAATTCATTTCTACACTGCTGATCTTATTCTGTATTGAAATAACACATTTGTGCATGATTCAAGTTCATTTCTGGAAACCAGTTTCAATAACTTTCATTTATTTAAACTATTAAAATAGTTTAAAATACAGAGAACAGTACCACTCTCGCTTTCTATTCAAATTGCAGCTCTAACCATTGAAATAGGCTTGAAATAAAGTATCTTGGGTTCTGCTTGACCTGATTCAATGTAACACTTAAAAAGTAGAATTACTGAAAAGATAGTCAGATTCATTCCATATTTGGCTCAGGCTATTGAAATGGGAATGGTACAAGTTTGCCACAGCTATTAATATATTAATCCAGGGTATATTATATATTGCTTTAAAGTCTTATCGGAAGAACTGGATATCCTTTTGTAATGTGTTCCTTTGCTTTTTCTATACACTGATATTTTGTAGATGAGCCATTTCTCAATATGTAAAGTCTAAATGGCCCTTCTTATTCTATCTAGTATGATGTTATTGAATGCCTTACAAAGAGGCTGTATCCTCTGCGCATTAAGTTTGAGTCTGGTGATTATTACAGAATCCAGACTTTTCAGATGCTAAATATGTGCTCTATCTTGCAAGCTAAAGTTGGTAGACTCCTAACAGTTTTGTGCTGTTGAGGCTAAATGGCTCTCTTATGTCCATCCTTCTCTCTTTTGTCCATATGGTTTCTGTGTTAGGCCCTAATTCTTTGGAATATTAAATATCTGTGGATCCAGATGGCTAGAAAGTACAGTCTCTATTTTCTGATCAAGGCTCTTGTTATTTTGATTTTGCCTATAGAATATAACTGTAGAAATAATAGTTCTTAATATGGTGATATCTTATTTTGGGTCTTCAACTTTCATCTGTTATTTTTCAGCGGTTAAGATGTGTGCTAGAACCTTGGGTTGCTTAAGTTTGCTTCTACTTTTTTTCTGTGGGTGGATTTTCAGATGCACAAAGGAAAGTTTTTAAATCATCTACATGAACAATAATTTCTGTGATATCTCCTTGTTTCCATGTAAGTATGTAGATCAAGAATTTTTCTATTAATTTCTTCTCTTCTGATGAGAATCTTGTAAAACAATCACACAAAACCCGGTGAATTAAAAAATACTTGCCTGCTTCCATGAATATTCTCTCTCTTTCTGTCTGCTAATTTTTTATTAATTTATTTTTAAAAGAAGTTGTTCTGCCCCTGTGTTGGCAGCGTGTTGATGAGAACTTTATTTCCATGGTCTAGTATCTAGTCTAAGTTAATTAAAAAGGTCCACTCCTGTTTTTCTGTACTGAGTTCATTCAGTTCAGCACACTGCCAGCAGAGGCACAGTCTCCTTCAGTCTTTCACCTTGCCCTGTGTTGAGCTTCTGATTCATCAAGATTAATAATAAGTAGAGAGCTCCTGCATAGAGGGAGGAAGGTATGGATTGTCATTAAGATGTTGGATTATGTCTTAAGAAGTCTAGTTTTGCTCCTTACTGTCACAGCACCTAATAAAATTTGGATGGATAAAACTATTTCTAGGCTACATCTGATGCATGATGGTGCAACAGAGCCCTCACTTGTTTAAATATGTAAGACCTCTGAAATAGGGAACGTTAAAAAAACTTAGTGGGGTGCCAAGAAAAATTATCTTATTTTGGAAGGGATGCAGATATACTAAAAAAAAAAAGAAAAAAAGAAGAGGAGAAAGAGCTAATAAACACTTAGGCTAGAACTAGTCAAAAAGATTCATTAAAGTGATCAGGAAAAGCAAATTTTCTAATTTGATTTTTTTTTTTTTAAAAGTGTTTAAAATACAGAAAGTGAAATGTATGCAGATTAGTCTGTTTCTGAAAAAAGTTATTAAATACAAGTGTCACATGGTTTTATTTGGTTAGGTTTTTCATAAAATTGACTGAATATCTATGTGAACTTGCTGAAAAAGCATGAGAACTCTGTAAACCCTTCCCTAGGGTGGTCCTTTTCTATAAATTTTGTGGCTTCTGCATAGGTGGGGGAAAAATATTCATTTGATCCACATTTTCATGCACCAGTTCCAGAATGAGGGAGAAAAGCTTTCTTGTATCTGAATAGGAAAAAAACCCAACTCTGTGATAGCATTGGAAAACTTAGTGGAACCACCACTAGGAAGAGCATAAGTGATGCATAATGGATGTAGTTGAATACAAAAATAAATGAATGGAAATAATATTATTATGTACCTTTTATGTTTTGGTTTAATCTTTTCTGAGATTTCAGGTTTGTGTTGCAGTGACTGGTAATATTGCAAGTTTATTATTAGTAAAGTTTTAATTGTATCCATACAATAAGGAAATGGGCACAGAGATGCCAGAACTGGCAAACAGAAAATTGAAGTGATGTTGTGGAATGAAATAAGGCTTGAATTCGTTTAAAAATTTAAATTGCTTTTGAAAAATTAGTCAGCAAAGCCATGGACTTATCTCATGGATAAACTGGACCTTACCTTGTAGATTCCTGTTAAAGCCTATTTTAAGAACACTGCAATACCTTCTTCCTTTGTGCTGTCTAAAAGTGTGAAAAAATATGCATGCAACCATAAACCAAATTGAAGATGTATCTTTAAAAAAAAAAAAAAAAGGTAGCCAGATGTTTAATAACCCAAATTACAGTTATTTGAAGACCCTTCTCCCCAGTATGGNAAAAAAAAAAAAAAAAGGTAACCAGATGTTTAATAACCCAAATTACAGTTATTTGAAGACCCTTCTCCCCAGTATGGTCTTTGTATCCCTTGTTACCACTTGCAAATTCCAGTTCTTCCTTGTACAGGCAACAGCTCGGACCATTCCATTGCACTTACCACATTTCCTCTTTTAAAGATCAGCATGTAATAGGTAGAGAGACAAATATGACAACATTAAATCTGCATATGTGGTTTTATTTTGAAACTGGTGGAAAAGTTAAAAAAAAAACAAACCTGAGACCAACACAAAGCCAACAAAAGAAACAACATGCTAACAAATGAATGATGACTCTCTCACTTTCCATCTCCAGCCAGAGAGGACTTCAGCCACATGCCAGAGGTTGTGTGAGGGCTGCAGAGCCGACTTGGGGAATAAAAATCACATGTCTTCATCTAAGCCAGGGTGTCCTGTCTTCTTATGAAATGGATCAGTGTATACCTGTTAGTTAGGAAGCTTTCAGTAATTGTCACAATTGAAATACCTATCTATTTTGCTGTCAGCCACCTCTCTCTTTGCTAGTGCTCACTTGGACAGGCCAGATTCTCTTTTCTTTGTTAAATACTGTAGCTGCCCAGTGAGAGAGCAGGGTCATGTGGAGATGGTGGGAAGTGGGGGTAAGTGGAGCATGAATTCTCAAGTTTAGCCTGAAGTTGTGTTTCTTGATATGCAAGTGCCAAGCTTTCTTGTCCCTTTTCCAGTATGCACTTCTTTGTCTCCTTTGCCACACTCTCCATGGCCTTAAGAAGGAGGTTGGGCAGCAGAGATCTTTAACATCACAGGCACATTTCTCAAAAGCATCAGTTGAAATGATCAGACACTGAATATGTTTAAGGCTAAATTGTGCATATTTATCCTTAGTCGAAAAGGATAATTGGATTATGCCCATGATCATATGAAAATGATAGTAACATGTGCAATGAGCCTATCCTCTCTTTTATGGCATTACTGACTTGGGTATTTTCCACATAAATAGAACAAGATAGGAAGCAGAGTGCATACTACTTAGAGCTGGGCGACATGGACCATAAATCAGGATACGTGTGCATAATTACAAGGTATCAGAACAAGTCCCAAGGGTATTTTTAGCATTGTAAAAAGTTGGATAGACCTGCTCTCCTCCAAAACATTATCCTTTACATTTCTTCATTCCTAGGTACCAGACAGTTTTGTTGGCCACATTACTTGATATGGTAGCAGTGTGATAAATGGCAACTACAAGAGTAGACTGTGTTTAATTGCACAATCAGAGTTTAAAACTTCTTCAGATTAAATTGTGCAAAGGCTCTGAACTAATTTTCTGAAAATGTCTTCAGGGTTAGCTAACATTTAGATGTGAAAATCAAAGGTTTGGCTTTTTCTACTAGTGTGCAATATTTTGGGAAGATAGAATCATTTAGGTTGGATGAGTCCTCTGAGGTCATCAAGTCCAACTATTACTCAGAGCCCAAAATTACTGAGTGACATGGACTGTTTGACACAGGCAGTGTCTTGGGCAGACTTCTCATTTTGGTGCCTGTAAAGCAATAAGAAAACAAAACGTGAACAACCGAAAAAAAGAGGGAGGATTGAACTGAATAGAAATGTCCCATCTGTTTGTATTGTCCACCTGAGCTGCTGTTGTCTGAGTTAGCAGGAAGGAGGATGGAAAACAAACCACCACTAAAATGAAAAAGACTGAGAACTATCTCAATGGTAAGAAAAGCTGTACTTTTTTCTTTTTCATCTAAAGGAAGATTCTGTGCAGGCTGAGAGTGTGTATTCTCCATTGCAGCAGAGTTCAGGCTTAGGAGTTCGGTTAGAGCTTTTATGTGATTATTGTTCCTAAGAACAGATTTTAACCCTGCAGTTTAATCAGCATCGATGCTTACATTCAAAGAGAAGGTAGTGGGTATTTTGTTTGGTTGTTTTTTTCTGCATTACCTGGCACTAAATTTCTAACTCCACCCACAATGGAATGAATCTGGATTCAGTTTTTCCTGGCTTGATTAACTGTCTGTTTTAAATCCTGTGCCATCCCCTGTGCTATCCTACATTTGTACAAAACCAAGAAATTTTCTGAGACTAAAAAGATTCCTTGAGCTGTCCTGTGTGTCATTCCTGTCTCAGTGTAAAAAGAAGCACCTTGGATGGCAGGACGCTTTCAAGTGGGTGCAGCAGGTGCAGTGGTATGAAGGGATGGAAGAACAGAAGCCACCAAGCTGTCTTCTCTTTCCTTGGAAATGACAGGAGAGGGTCATGTGACATAATAGGTATGGGAGATCTTATTTCATCCATTTCATGAAAGAGGGCCTATATGAAAAAATTCTTTCTTTTGCAATGAAACTCTCCACTGCTACTGTAACACCTGTAATCTTCTCAATGACTTTCTGAATATGAACTGTCATCCTTTTTTTAATTCTTTTTTTCTGAAAGTGAAAATAGAAATGTCGTTTAATGTGTTTCTAAGGTTCAAAAGAAAAGACCTCTGCACTGATTTAATTACCTGAAAGCCCCTTATTCTGATATACTTCTACTTTTTGTGGAGCAACTAGCTGTCATTTGGCTTGATTTAGCTGATTTACTCATCAATTAATTGGATAATGAGCAACAGGCAGGATTTAGGTATCTGAAAACTATTATCCTCATTTTGCCATTTTCTTCAGGAGAAAATAGAATATGAAATTTCCCCAAATGTTCTAAAAACATACGTCTATTTTAATAAACTGTTTATCTTTGCTGTTCTAGATTATCCTTGAATCAATTTTGATGTTGTTCTTCACTTCTTATGTGAACTGTGTAAGGATGTTCCCATGTCTTAAAATAGTGAGACCACTCATGATGCTGGAACATTTACACCTATTGCTTAAATTGTATAGCTTGCACCAGTAGTTCTGTAGGTGATATTTGAAAGATAATTTAAAGGTTAATGATAAAGCTAGTTTGCTGTCATTTTATTCCTGGATCTAATAGATATGAAAGAACTTGAGCTCATGATATTCTCTTCACTGCTAGGGATGCCTGCACAATTTCTTTTTTTGTGGATTTTTAAAGTATTTTTAACATGATCTAAAATATTTTGATATTGAAGGTGCTACACCAACTGCTGGGTACATTAAGCAATATGTGTTCTAAAAACAGACCTTATCCACCGCTAAAAATAAATGCAAAGGCAATACTTCATAAAGGGGTTAAACATTTAATGGTCTTAAAATATGTTTTTAATAATTGAGTGGTACATTCTCAAGACTATTATAAAATAGTCTTTTAGCTTAATCTTTATGAGGTGGAAATATTATCCTTCAAATTTTCACAAATACTGATAATAACATCAAAACATCTTTAGAATTCACCTTATGAAGCATTTGGGGAACTTTTTTTATTAAAACTGGTACTTACAGCTTTATTATTGGTAAGAGTTATTACTATTTGACTTCTACCTGCATTTTTTTCTATGTTCCCACCTAGTTATATCAGTCAGTTTATTCATACTAAACTCTACTGATTTTGATAAAAAGATAGTGCTTTCAGCAGCAGTCCAGGATTTCTGGATTTTTCATGGTGTGTGTGGACTTCCAGGATGACTGGAGTTTGGCTTCTTTAAATCTTAGGGATACCTCATCTATGAGCAGATGATTTCAAAATGTATGTGTCACATTATATACTGTGATTAATTTCTAGGAGCCTGAAATATCACACTTCTGGTGCAGTAGTGCTGGATCTATGACTTTTGAGTTTGTCCTTGTGACAGGTCTGTTTTTAATGTACAGTTCCAACATATGCCTAAGGTAATTAAACACGTATATCTAAGGAGGATGGTATTTTTTTTTCATATTTATATTAGTCTTATTTACTTCAAAGCATGTAAATCATATGTGTTCTTATCAGGAAAGGCATAGCAGTGAGAAATTTTTAATTGGCCCTAAGCTAGACCTGGAATATTAAGGGTGAATGTTATAAGGTTTTAATATGCATTAATATGCATTTCCCAATGATCAGTTGAAACTAATCTTTAAAGCTGCATTTTGTGATGCCCTGCAGGATATTCCTGAGGGCCCATTGTCTTGTCAAAGCCTGTAAGGTATGGACCCAGCAGGAGTGATGTTGTTAGTGAGTTAATACGGAGTTAGATTTTTTTGCATGGTGCTAGGCGGAAAAAAGCTTCAGTAGATACAGATGGAGATGAAAACGTGAGACCCTGTGAGACTCTACCCACTGTACTGGTTCTAAATTTGTTTTGGACAAATTGGATTTGTTGCTCTTCAGATTTCCTTCTGAAAATTCTCTTGTGACTTTATTGTCAGCTGAAGTGTTTATTGACTGAGAAGTGCTTGCATTTTAGTGATGGATATAGTGATCCTGGTAAACACTTTGGGGCTTTCGTGATGCGATGTGCTGTGTAAGTGTGTTTCATTTTATGATGGAGTGGGCAGAAGCTTATTTAAATAAAAAGCAGAATAAATACCACACTGTTTCAGTTGCCGTTAGTTTCATTAAAGCGAGTATAAAGATAAGAGTTAAATGATTTGTGGATATATACAAATGTCTTAAAGTAGAAAAGCAACATGGAATCCAATGCCATTATTGCTGGGAGAAGTGCCAGCATTCTCATTATTTTTAATGACTTCCAAACTGGGCCCTTAGTGACTGATAAGGTAAGCAATTTCAGATGGGAAAAGTGATATACTCCATACTGGAAGGTACTGAATGCCCTCAGTTGTTAGGGGCCATTGGCTGTGCTCAGGATACTGTGAGAAGCAGCAGTCAAATTGTAAGTTGAAGGCAACTTCTTTAGGAAGAGAAAAAGGAAGTTTTTTTTCTAGGTTGTTGAATAAAATAGAACAATCTAAGTGATAAAAAGTGTATGTAATGATACCGCTCATGGAAAAAAATCCATCGCTGGAGAGAGGTGATCTTTGGATTTTATCCCAATATTAAAAAAAAAGCATAATAAAAAAGCCAAACAAAACCTTCAGTAACTGTTTCTGTTTATTAAAAAAAGATAAGCATCTTATGAAGATCTGGAGGTTATTAATAGTTAAGTGACTACTGTGAGAGGCACTTACCGCAGAAGCAGGGGGCCTGACGTTCACAGGTGCCCGATGACCCCCTTCCTGCACTGCTGTATGTGGTGGAGAGCCGTGTCCTTCAGAAATTCCACCAGCACTCATCTTGTCTTCTGGTAGGAGGCAGTGCTTGGGTGTCTCCTCCTGTGTAGGAAGGAGTTCACAGATGCAGCTTCTCCAAGAGGAAAAGATCTTTTTTTTTTGTTGTTGCTGTTTGTTGTTTCCCCCTCTGGCACATATTTTCTCTGTGTTGAACAGGGCAGCCCCTTGGTGCCATCTGCCCCAGGCAGAGAGCCCTACTCACTGCTGGTTAGCCTGGGGACAGGGCATCCCTTACCATCTCTTCTGGCTGGGCATGTCCACATAGAAATGGCTTTTATTGTGCCAAATATGCTAAAATTTAAAATGTTTTCAGCTTTTAAAAATTGCTTGTCAGGACTTCAGGCAACGAAAAATACTTCTTGGTGTAGAGCAAGAAAGTTGCGTAGTGCTAGTCAGATGATGATGAAATGTCTGCTTTGGAAGTTAAAATTATTGCAAAGATGACCCAGCGATAGCATAGAAACCCACGAATTTGGAGATTTAAAGCAAACACAAAGCAGTGTATTTTATGGGGTTGTGGTGTGGGGTTTTTTTGTTTTGTTATTGTGTTTTTTTAATGCATTAAGGTAAATGATGGAGCTTGCTGCCATAGGATACTTGGGAAGCTGAAATATAGCTATATATATAGGTTTGCAAAGATATTAGAGTGTTTCATAGAATATCAGTCAACTGATGGCTCTTAAAAAAAAAAAACCCAACCAAACAAAAAACCCCAAACCAAACAAAAGCTGACAGGCAGCCCCTATCTTAGGGAACCCATAAATCACAGGTTGCTCAGAGAAATAAATCAGAGGAAGGCTCATGCTCTGTGCCTCTCTCCTGGTCACTGGACCTCCATGGCTGATCACCACAGAGATGGGGCCTCACCCTGAAGCCAACACTGTATGCCTGCTCCTGTGTCCAAAGATTATTTGCAAGGTCAAATGTAGATGTGAGAAGTTGTTATTGTCTCATTTATATTTCAACGGAGAGCCTTTCAGTCATTGCTGATCTCAATCCAAGCCATTTGTGCTCTGGTGGTCCTGCCTGTTTTCAAGCACCTGAGATGTGGTCTGGTCCAGAAAGGGTAAAGAGCATTGCTCAGCAGTCTTATAAGCAGCCTTTGCAGCTGAGACAGGGGCACAGAGAGTTACAGCCAGTGAAAATTAGGTGAACACTGCTGTATTAATTTTCACTACTACTGAGTGTAAGTTGCTTTAGACATACAGTAATATCCATAATTAAAATGCTCCCTTGAAGTAAATAATTAAATGAGGATTACAATTATGAGCCACAAAGTGACATGGGTGACAGGCTTACCTTAAGTAGGACAATTAAACTGTAAATTAAAATGAAACTTCTCCATGAAATTAGAATATACTGTAAGGTAATTATCTAAGAGTAATAGGTTAGGTCTGTATACTGTGTCAATAAATCCTTTCCGAGATCTTTAAAAAACAGATTTTCTACTCTGTTGTTTTGCATCTGTATTTAAAAAAAAAAAAAAAGTAAT
>VWZG01011231.1:571765-675213 GCA_013396735.1 Grallaria varia | reverse complement strand
GTTGTTTTCCATCTGTATTTAAAAAAAAAAAAGTCATAAAATAAATGAGAACAAAACCCCAAAGTGAATTTTCAGTGTTTTTTGGCAAAATCAATGTTTTATTCAAGAAGTTTGGCTTACGTAACATTTTCCATTAGAAAATGCCTTTTTATTGATTTATTTATTTTTAATGTAGTGGAGATACTGAGCCCTGTTGGAGTGTTCACTGCTGGAGAGATGCTTCTATATCGGAGCAGAACTTGGTTAAGGACCTGCTCAATGTTAGAAAGAGAAGGTACCATCTTTACAACTTCTCACTTCGAGGTTGAGCAATAATTTTCATTAGCACCTTTGTGCATGCCGAAAGATTTAGTACCAAATTACTAAATTCACTATTCTATATATTTTATGTTTTTAAAAAATAGTTCTTGTGAGAGTTAAAAGACAAGCTTTATTTTATTCTGTTTTAAGAGAATAAATTTATTCTCCTGGTAGGAAGTGACCTTAGATCTTGGCAGTCCCTAAATCAAGGAGTTATGAACTATGCANTTTTTTTAAGGCAGGTCAATGTAGGAAATACTGGTAGTAAACAAAATTTTAGAAAAAAAACCCCCAAAACCCCAGTGTCCTAGTCCAAATGCAAAAAAACCTTTTCTGAAAAAAAAGTTGTGATTTTTGGGGGGGAAAAAAAGGGTTGTTTTTCCCCAAGAAAATGGTGTTTGAAAAATACTGTAAATTATTCCTTCATCTAGAAGTCATAAACCAGGATTTTTTAATCAAAATAATTAATAGGATTAAGTATAAATTAGCTTTAGATTAATTGGATTTTAAAAGTCAAATTTCAGGAGTTCTGGAAGCCATCTTAGAAGCTTTGAGCACCTCTAGTATTAACTTCAGAGCCCTTTCTGGAGTTATGGATATTTTTGGCTTTGTCCAAGGAGTAAGTCAGCAGTCCTTATGGAGTATATTAACAACAAGATTTAGCAAACCCTTACTTGTATTAATAGTCCCTCTCTATGGAAGTAGTCTGAGTTCATTGAGTATGTTTGTGAGTAGGAACGTTCTGAACATGTAAAGGATCTGCACACTTGGGCCCTCAGGGGGTTACTGCCGTGTAACCTCACTATTTGTGGTCATTGCAGAGCCTGGTCAGGCTGGACGGTGGCTTCTTGGGAAGGAAGCACTCCTGGGGTTTGCTGGCATCTCAGCAGATTTGTTGGTGTTATTTATAGCAAATGTAGAGCTGCTTAGATAATTTGTTATGGTATGCTACCCTTGCACAGTGTGGGATTTTTCAAAGTTTTATTAAAGTAAATAATCAGAAATTCTGAAATTATTTTAAAAAATTAGATTCTGAATATAGTAGTTCCATACACTTAGTTGATCTGACAGTTTGGACCATGCCAGTCTGCTAAATCAGAGCATCAAAATTTCTCAAAATATTTTAATACTTTTCATCTTTTATGAGGTACTTTTATGCTGTGGTTTTTAATCTCTGCTTCTACTATTGCATTTTAACCAACTTATTAAGAAAATAAAGAAACAAGAAACTGACTTTGACATCTTTGTTACTCTATTCAGAGAGAAAGGAATAGATCTTTTCATCTTTGCTGTACGATCTTAAAGCTGGAACAATTTAAATCACTTTTTAAATACTGTACTTTGTTTAGTAAAATATTTAGAGCTATTATAATAGTGTAAACCATTAGACTGCAATTACACTAGCACAGTACAGAGCCTAATAGTTCTGTTGGAACACAACAGTGATGCATGATTGCTCCATTAGGATTAGAAGTCTTGAAGCACTGAGGTTATTAAAAAAAATGAATCACTGTTACAGTCTTGATTTTGTTAGATTGTAACAGAAATATTTATGGATATAAATACTACTGTGTCAACCTCTTAATGAAGTATTAAAAAAACACAAACAACTAGTAAGGATTCTTTGGATTATGATTATGCAGGTGCATCTGGAAATCCAGCACTTCATCTGTGTTTTCCCAAAAATATTATTTAGGCAGGTTGTACTGTGGCGTGTTTTCAGGACCTAAATGAGACTGGTTTTACAGATATTTATGGGAACAATGTTTTAAAGGTTGTGAAAAATCTAAAGTCCTATTCTTGTCTAAATATTCTTTTTCAAAAATCTCCAAATGTACCCTAAGGGGCTGATTCTCATGAGAGGTGGATGAAGAAAATTTTTAGACTTCTGACAGCCTTTAGGTATAGTTAGATAGCGCTGTCCTTTTCATTTGGTTGACTTGCCTTTCATGTTCAAAAGTAGTTCAGATCAGTTGAAATAAACTTTAAACTTAAACTGATTAAACATTGTTTAACTTACGTTCTCTGAAATATGTGTAAAGCACAGAGCATGTCAACTGTCTGCATCTGCAATTAACCCCATGCTTAAGTTGAGAATTTTGTTTTTGATTAATAATGAATAGGGATCTTAAGATGTGTGAGCATAACCATTGAAACACTGTGTTAGTGAGAAGGGAGTGAATTTTAGTACAGAATTGACAAATACGACTCAAGGGTAGGAGTTATTGCTTTAGAGAAATGATACAATTTAAATAAGGCAGTTGAAAGTAACACATTAAAAGGTCTTTGAGGTTATATATTCTTTGAATTGTGTCTGTTAGCCTGACAACAATACATTAGAAGTTAATTCTATGAGCTATGATATGAAAGTGACCTGTACCCTGTTTAAGGGTACTCTGGCATGGAGGGGTCTTTAAAGTAATGCAAAAATGGGCATGAACCACTACCATTCAGGGTCATGTCACAGTCCCTGAATTTGGACCAGCAGCTGGACTCATCCCTCAAATTCGTGTGGACTCAGGACTCTCCTGAATGCCATAGAGGACAGTCCTATGGCTGGTAATCTGCTCCAGTAACACCAGTGTCTTAATGGCTACCAGGAGAAAAAAAAAAAAATTGAAATATGGTACTATTGAAGGAAACTGCTTCGAAAGGCTGCAAGCCTCTTCCTCCATAAATTCTATTTCAAGAATCCCAGGCAGAGGGCCTCAGCATACACAACAGACTGGTGATATTTCCTGTGTGTTTTAGAGGTAAGATGGATGTTATCTTCCCTCTTATTTCAGATGCTTTCTAACAAGATTTACCTGCCCATGTGCAATTGTCTCTCAGGAGAATAATCTGGAAAAACTGCTATATACAATGAAGGAACAAAAGTGCTGTATAAAATACTTTATGTATTAGCAAAAAATTAATTTAAAACAGTCTTATATAGGCTTTTAGGGCAAATCTGGTTCCTCTCCTGTACTATATAGAAGAACTGCTAACTTTGAAGCTTGGAGTGAATCTCTGTGTTGGCAAGTGGCTTCAGCTGTCTGTACCTTGGTTTTGGCTGCAGCCTCTGGCTGTTGTTTACAGCAGCTGTTTCTGATTTTTGAAGCTCTTTCCACATTTTATTGTTTAAATTGAACTCTTTGAATACCATAGCTATCTGGAGTTTGTTAGTGGTGGTGGTGTTTTGGTTTTTGTTTTTGTTTTGTTTTTTGTTGTTGTTTTTTGTTTGTTGGTTGGTTTGGTTTTTTGTGGCACTCTTGCAAGGGTTTTTTTGCCTGTTTTTCTAGAGAAATGAGGTGAATATGGCCATGCTGCTGTCTTCAGGGCACTCAGTAACTGTTGAATACTGTTGCTGAATTTCCACCACATTTGATGACGTGCAACAAAGCTTCAAGGATACTAAGTTTCTTGGAGTAAAATTACATAAATATTGAATAACTGCTCACCTTTAACTGAACACTAGGGAGTTGTTCCAGGTGCCGGATGGGGAAATCTTTAAGACACCAGAAAACTCGAAGAGGAGCCACAAAGACGTGGGCAGCCAAGCTGACAGTGGTGCTGCTGAGCTGGCCCCTCACTGCTGGTTCTCGCCCTTGGCTGGGCTGCAGGTCTGGCCCGTGCCCCTCACCTGCCTCTGCCCAGCTGCCGTGGCCTCGTACAGCACCTGTGCTGTGGCCCAGCGTCTTGGGCAGCAGTTGGTGCCCACCCTGTGCATCCTTCCCAAACCCAGCTGGGGAGATGGCACTTGCCACTCTGGGCTGCGCACTGGCCTGGAACAGGGTTCCTGTGCAAGGGTTCTGGAAACTTCTCCTTATCTGAGGTACTCTGTGCCCGTGTCTGTACGTGTGGTATCCTTCCCAGGCTGTGCACGTAGATCTCTCTCCTGTGTCCCTGGGGTACCCCCATGCGCTTTGCTCGTGTCTTGTACCGGCTGAGCTAATCTTAGCAGTGTCTTTCTTGATTCCAGTTTCATGCAGTTAGTTAAGATTTTTAAGTACTTTGGCTTGTTTTTTCTCAAATACCAGCTGTCAGAAATACATATAGGTCTCATGAAACAGGTGCAGTTTTTGAACTGATTTAAATGAAGAAGGGAGAGCCATTTGGTAAATATTAATTGGCAGACACTGAGTAAGGAGAGCAGACAAAATGGGGAAAACTATTAGTTTGGCAGTGCCCCACGAATGGGATTTTTATTTTATTGTTTTTTGGGGGATGCAGGTATCATTTGATTCTGTGAAGCCCTCCATAAGGCTGTACCCTCTGACTCTGGGGGCATCATTAACTGATTATATGGCACCTCTCGGTGATAATCCTTTCTGTCAGTGTTCTTGTTTTGGGTTCCTTCTGGGTCTTCTAATATTTCAAAGAAGTAAAATGCTAACACAAGAAATAAACATGGGGAGTTTTTTCCCCAAGTAACATATATTGCACAAAGCTTACTGTGAAGTATTGAACATCAAATGAGTACAGGAGTCCCAGCCCATTTTAAATGCTACCTTGGTATTATGACAACTATTTTACAATTTCCCAATCTATGGACCTACCTTATAGGAAATATTTGTAGATAAAACTTCATGGATAGTGATAAAGTATGGAAAATGTCCCTGTATTCTCTGATGATGCTGAAGTCTAAAAAAATATTATTGCCTACATGAACAAACAGAAAAAATGTTATTTATACTAGCTGGTACATTATTATGTGTTTTTCAGTAGGATTTTTGTTTATTATCAACTTAAAGGGGAACTTTGACATTGGAAAGAAGAATTCTTTGTGTTCAGACAGCAAGAAGGATATGGATTGCATCAGCCTCTTTCCCCTTGTGACTTTTCTTCATTTGTGGACTAAATCCACTGGTATTTGTGTGCTTAGAGTTTCGCATGGAGCACTTCAGCACAATGTGGCTGCTTAGGGAAGTGGGAGGAACAGCGCTCTTTTAACAAGTGTCCTTGAGGCAGAACAACAGGAAGGCACATTGCCATGTATCATCCTTTATTTATGCGTATGGAGTGCAAGGTGACCCACACTGGGGTCTGCTGTGGGAGAAGGCGCAGTGGTGTCACGGAGCTCCGAAAGTTCAGTAAAAACAATGAAGGACGTGCAGTTTCTCTGTATCTGCTCTGCATAATGGCAACTCTGGTTTTTACAGTGCTTGGACACTTGCTTGTCCTGGGATTTAGTGAAGGACATGGAAAACAAGTGCATTTGCTGTACGTACTTCATGCTGATAGTCTGAAAATGGAGTAAGTCAGAGAGAAATGTAGCTTTTGGGATCATTAAAAATCCTTTTTCATTAAAAACTAAGTATTGCAGTGAGATACTTATTTATACATTCATCCTCTGTCTGTCTATGTCTTACAGATAGAGTGAAAAGAGAGCCTTTTCATAACAATTTTAAAGCCCACATGAAAGAAAAGCATTCTATTTACCTTGAGTTACCTAGGTGGTATATTGGTTTGTTTTTTCACGCTGTCTTGGATGGCAACTGCTCTGCATTCTTTCTTTATCTCCAGTTCCTTTTGTCCTATCTATCTATCATTTGTTTTTATCTGTATCTTCCACCTATGTATCTATTTTCTCTTTGTGCTTAGCGTTGGTTGAAAATTATCTTTGTGATGCAGGGAACTTACAATCTGACTGTTTTGATATTATTTTATGCAACCATGACTACCATAAAAATTGGCTTTACTGCCTCTTTTGTGTTATTGATTCAAGCCCATTTCAGAATTAACTTGTTTGGAATGATCTGGCAGTGTTGTGTGCCCTACGTTCTCTCAGGAAAAATTCATATCTCATAACTAAACGCAATAAAATGATCAAATATATCTAAACACAGTTATATTTTGAATTTAGATGAAAACCTTATGGAGTCAATCAAATATACAAGGCATGTGCAGGTTTTAGTTTTAGACTTACAAGTAATGTATTGAAGAACAAAAGTATTCAGAGACCAACTTTTTCCTAGAGATCTGTCCCTTATGTATGCTTTATGAAATGCCTAATCACATCAGTCATGTTTCCATCCTGAATTGGTTGGACATAATTTTGACATTTTGACTGTAGGACTGTATCTATAATTTGTGATTATTGCCTAAATTCATTTAGGGATTTAGTGTTTCAAATTTTAGTTTTACATTTGCCCTCATGGGCAAATGTAGCAACATTTTTGTGCTGACAGTCAGTGGAAAGTGACCTACAAAAATAAATCTTCCCTCATCAATGGCTTGACTGGTCAGTTTTGAACTTTCTGTTGCAAATGGAGAAAATTAGATGCTAGTATAAACAAGGAAATTTAGAACATGTTTATGGCAATGTTAAAGTGCCCAGATGTTTGAAATTGTGCATTGACATCAGATCTCAGTCCTGAATATCTTTAACTGACTCATAAAACCAGTTGTACCCTGAAAAGACCATCTCCAATTGAATTTTTTTCCCAGGTACATAAAAATGTGAAGTAGGCTTCTAATAACCCAATAATTTTAGTCTTAGCATTTCATAGCCATCAAGACTCCTCTGCCCAGACCTTCTCATGAAGACTGCATCTCCTCTTTGAGTTGCAGAGTTCAGTGTGGGTAGCGCTGCCTTGGGCTGGTGACAGAAGCCAGGGAGCCTGCTGGCACCTGACCCGCTTCACTGCCCGAGGCACTGTCCCAGGCTACACCGTGCTCTGGGAGCTGATTGGCTTTTTTTGGCTTGTGGAAAAGAGCTCTATGCCAGTTACCTCTTAGTGTTTTGGTAGTCCTGGAACTGGAATATAAATTCTTCCTTATTGTTTCCCTGACTGATCTCTATTAGTCGTCTTAATGTCTTTCAGAGTACAGAGTCTTTCTTGAGTGTGTATTTTAAATATGTGGAAAGGAAAAAGCTACCCAGGGTGAGTACAAAACAGATGCAAGTATATCCTGAGATGAGTGTAATATGCATAAGAACTATTATAATTCCTCCCACATTCGTGTTTCCATCTACTTATGAGATATATACGTGTGCCTTGTTCGCAATGATGTTATAATGCAAAAGCTAAAGTTTTCATATCAGAGGAAACACATATTGTTAAATGAGCTGAGAACATTCTCCCAAGGGTTAGTATTTCTCTTGTATGTGTGAAATCCTGCTGAAATAAATGGCCCTATTATTTTAATTGCATCTTTTGGTATTAAAATGTCTTTCTTTGTACTGCAGTAAAGAACCTTCTTTTTCTTCCTTCCTTGAAAATGTGAAATGAACAAATACAGTCGATGCATTGAAACATTTATGACTTCAGCAGTAGAAGACTATACCAATATACATAGGTGCACATACACATATATGAATTGAAGTCATATTTTATGATTTATTCCTTCATTCTCTCTGAAAATATAGAAATAGGGTTTCTACTTTTAAAATAAGTATGATTAAAATTTTGCCTTATCCTTTTGACTGATACCTTTTTTACAATGCTAATGATGACTGAGGCAATTAAAAAAGCCCAAACAAAAATCACAAGAAAAATGTACCATTCTTTAAGGAGAACATAGTAAAAATCTAGGAAAAAGGATTTTGTCTCTTTAATAAGTGAATTAATACATGGGCTCTAGCGCTCCTAACAGTTGTGATAGACCTCAGTTCTTGAAATACTTGTACAATGTGCTTAATTTGCTCCTATGAGTGAGGGATCGTGCAATATAATAGGTTAAACTTCTATGGACATTTAATCTGTTTTGTAGAAGATTAGAGAAGAAAGGGAGGAACCCTGTTTATCACGTTGTGCTCAAAAGCACAATAGAGTAGAAAATTTTCTGTGAACATAGGCTTGAAAACTAATTTGTTGAAATGTTTGTTTCCTCTCTTTTCTGCAGCTGTTCAATTACGACCTGTTACTGCTGGTCAGAAAACCAAATATCTATTCTCGACGTTAGCTACATTGTACTCCAGTGTTTGAAGATTTGGTTTCTTTTATAATTGGAATGAAATATTGATTTATTTTTTTTTTATTTAAAGGAATTCTCCCACACTTCCATCCAAATAGTATCTGAACATGCTCATGTGTGTATGCACCGTGTGTTTAATATATGGATACATTAATGATACAAATCTGAAAGCAAAATTAGCTGCACTTAAATAGGCAAACCAATTTTTAATCATATGGAAAAGATCAAGGAATGATTTTTGAGAACAAAATGAGAAAGTAATAGGGTTAATGTTTATTGGATTTTCTTGTTTGTTTTTTACCAAGGACACATAAGCTTTGAGGGGGAAAAACACTTGTAGACCTGGATAAATGTCCCATTCAGAAGTCACCAAATATTCCTACAGCCCTCCCTTGAGGGAGGATTCCCTGGGGCCATGTGTGGTACAAAGATCACTCAGCTCAACTTTGACAGCTCTAACATGGAGTGGGGGCCTTTAGAGGTACCAGCCTTTTCCATGCACAGCTTTTGCTTGGGGTTGCTGGTTTTAGTTATCTTTGCTGCATGCAGGTGTACCTAACTATCTACTGGTGATCACTCATTACCTGGGTGAAAAAAATACAGCTGCAGTGACAAGCAGTGAGTTGTCTCATTTTGGAGTTTCTCCCTGCAGTGGAAATGATGGATTTTGTTTTTCATCACTTCATACAGAATGATCTGCTATTTTGAGCAAATTAATGAGATAACTTGCTACTTACAAAGTAGGTCAGAACTGCTCTAGCATAAATTTCTGGGAGTTAGTGCTGCTTTCCCTGTTCTCTTCACTGGCAACCTGTGTCAGCATGTGCAAACCACCTGGTGGGTGCTGCTGTCACTGGGGCTGCCCAGCTCGAGCCCAGCACTGCAGGGCTGCGCTGCCAAAGCCCAGGGAGCCTCACGGTGCTAAGCCTTGGCACAGCCATCAGAGCAAACAGCATCTTGCAGCTGTTTCCATAACAACATGCTTGTTAGAAAATAAATATTTGTTCCTCTTTTGCAATTGTCGTTATGCTAAGAATTAATTGATATTAATGGTTTTTTCGCTCCTTCTGCTTGAGAGCATTTTAGAAGGAGCCCAGAAGTGTTTTTGGGACAATGCAGTATGAGACTATTGCAGCTGGCTGTGCCCTGCCATGAATTGGGCTGGTGAGGAGCAGGAGCTGCTAAAAAACCTCTGGTTTTGGTTAAAAGGCAGATCAGATCCTGTTCTGCTCTGTAGAGCAGACTGGAGAACAGCTGTGTTGATGTGTCTGTGATCAGAGGGCAGTAGGGCTGGTGGGAGACCATGGCAGGAAGGTGTTGAGGGATGGGCACAGCTTCCAGTGGCCCTTTGCTGACATTCTCTGCCTAGCAAAACTGGCTCTCAGGTGTCTTCCAAACTCTTACTGCCACCTCACATGGCACAATGACCTGTGTCACTCCTCTTCAGCAAGAGTGGGAAATGTACTGTGGTAGTCCTTTAACTGTGAGTGTACTCTTGGCTATATGTATGCAATTTGGGGCTATTTTGAAATGGGCGATCACAGATAAAAGTGTGAAATATGATTATTCCTTAATATTATTTGTAGTACCTGCTCATTTTGGTATTTAGGGTTAAGAATTCTGATTTTAAAAAAACAGTTACTTCAAAAATTCCTGGAATTCAACCACTATTGCAAAAATCCAGATTTATGAAATATTTTCAAGTATATTTATTTTGGTTTTTTAACAGAGGAAGGTTTTCTTGTAGGAGGAAAATTTTGGCTGCTTGCTACTGTTTTTTTTTTCTGAGGTGTAAGCCTGTGTGAATAAAGACTTGTAGAAAGCAGAGGAGAAGTTCAGCCATGGCAGCATTAGCAACTGCAGGAACTACTGTCACACAGCACATTATTAGTTCAGCCATATTTTCTTATCTTGATCTATTCTCTTAGCAGGACACACTGATTTTGCCCAAAGCCAAAATGTGTTTTTTTTCTGCTCCATTTGGATTGTGTTATACTGTGCCTACCAGTACGGCATTTGTGCACCATAACCACTATGACTAGCATCTGTCATTTGTTACGGTAAGAGAAACCGATGTTTGTCACCAATGTAAATAAGGGACCAAACACAATTGCCAGCACAAGACCTTTTGACAGAGCAGTTGTTACTGCATCCCATTCAAAGGAGGGATTACTGAAGTGTTTTAGTCCTCGTTTAACTACGGTTTATCTTTCAGCATTAAGAAAAGGCTCATCTATTGGCTGTTAATTCAGAGTGATACAGTACAAGAGCAGCTCTAGAGCAAAACTTTAGCCACAGGGGACCAGAAATAGTTGAGCTGACTTGCTGCTGAAGAGGCAGTTGTATTTTGCCCCTGGTTCAAGGGAATAAAAACATGTAAACTGGAGAAAGAATAGAGAGTAGAAAATTAAGCCCATTTTAAAGAAGTGGGGCTTTACACTATCTGTGTTTACCTTGAATAGGTCATTTATGTAAAGATCAAAGGAAAAGACTGTTTTCTCCCTTCTTTGCTTTGCTTTGCTTTCTTTTTTTTTTTTTTCTTTTTTTTTTCTTTTTTTTTTCCCCTTCCATCCTGGAAGCATATTTAATTCTGTGGAGTAGCCAAGGAGTTCTTACTACAGGACTTTTCATGGAAACACTGTAGATCTTGTAAAATACAAGGAATTTGGCAGGAGGAGGATAGCTCTCTAGTAGTCCCACTGTTCATACTGTGCAAACACTTTCTGAAGATGATCTGAGACATTCTTGTAATTTGATGTTACACAATGAGCTAAGTGAATACCTTCCAGCTGAAGAAGGTGAATGAAAAGGGCACAGATCTGTTTGATAATTATTAATTTGTCTTAAAATCAGTTGATGGAGGATTTTTCGGTTACATTGGGATTGCTACAAGAACTGGGCTCAGATGTATTTGAATTGATGAGCTGCCTAACTTACACAGGGGGCCATCTTTTGCTCTTGTTTCTTTATATCATATGTTTTATATAGGCTGAGCTGTAACTAGCTTAGAAACTGTACTTGATCTGGGGGGCCTTTTTGTATAAGGTTACAACAAGCCTGAAGAATGCTGTACAATTAGACTGGTAAATCAATATGTTGATATAATGTAGTGAGATGACATAACTTGCTAGAACCTAAACATGGCTACTTTAGCACCTAATGGGTCTATCAACTGAACAAAGGAGTTTTTTTATTTAATAATTAGTCAGCTATTTGTATTGTTAGTCTAACCACTAGAGAAAAACAATGCCACATACTTAAGCTATTAGTCATTGTTGAATATTGACGCAGTTGGAGGTTGTAAGGTTTTGTAGCCTTTTTTTTAATATATTTGTGCTTTAATTTAACAAATTGGAAATAAAAGAATGGTTGCGTCCTTTCAGGACTTGTGAACATGAAGCACAGAGTCAAACAGGAGTATGAATAAACAGTGATGAGTGCTGGATGGGCAACAGAATAATGATAGGAGCTGAAGGACTGTACAATTGACTTTGCAAAATGGAGTGGACATAAAGAGAGTAATGAATTCTTGTCATGAAATGTTTGAGTTTTCAGACCACATTTGAAAACTGTTGTGCAAATATGCTCCTTCCAAAAAGTCTTTGAAAAATTACTAATGTTATATTCCAAGACCAGTTGCAGAAATTACACTCTTCATTTTTAATGTATATCCATGCAGGACTTTTCCTTGGGGCAGAATCTGTGTCTTTCTTTATCTGCCTTTTGATGGAGTATGTGTAAAGTTCACATTATGAATAGTATAGGGGCCAGATAAGGTCAGAATAGGAGGAGAGGGGTATTACAGTAGGTTGTGTGTTAAATCAAGCCACAAAGTTCAAGTTGAAAGAAAACAAACCCTAAAATGGACTATAGGCTTGAGGAAGGGACCTTTGGGTTACTGCTCAAATGTGTCCAGGTCACACAGCATCTGAGGGTAGGAGAGCCTCTACCCACTCCACATGAGCTCCAAAACATGCACTCACAGTGCATTTGGGCCCTGCCACATGTGTCGCTAGTGATGCAAAGGTGCCTTAAAATCCTCCCAACAAATGTGAAGAACTTCAGCTGTTAGAAAGCTGCCTGGTTGAAAGACTGCTGGAATACCTGGGGGAACCACTGGAACCACAAGTATTGTAAATACTAGGAGTCTGAATGGATGCCAGGCATTGTGCTGCATGGTCTCTCAAGACCATATAGCTGTATTTAACTTCTGGGGAGCACAGGGACTTGCTGCCTATCTGCTGGTATAGCCAAGAGTACCTTTCAGGATGGGGGTACTGTGCGAGATGCTCCCTGGCCAGTCCTGCAGGAGCTGCTCATGGGAAGAGAGATTGAAGGAGGTGGCTGTGCTGGGTGTCACCTGCTGGCTGGGCTTGCCTGGATCTGACCAGGCCCAGACTCATTGTTTTCTGACAGTTTAGGGACAAGGACCTCAGAGGATGGAGAAAGACACATGGTGGTTAGGTATCCACCCTAGCAGAGCAGGTAATGGGCGGCAGGACATCTGAGACCCAGCCCATTGAAAACTGAAATGCTAAGAGGGAGCCCTACAGGTATGTATGATCTGCATCTCAAGCAATGACTGTGAGACTTATAAACCAAGTTCTACTGTTGTCAAAGTGGGTTAAATATTGGACCGGATGAATCGATGAACTCTCAGTGAATGTTTTAAAGATAAATTGTTGAAACCTTTGAGTAAATTTTATGAGAAAATATTGCCTCATCTCTTCAACAGTATAGCAGAGATGAATTGTCTTCTTAGGTCTATACGTGTTCTTTTCAAAGTGTCTTCATTTGGCATCTGATTTTTAGTTCTGTCTACTTGTTT
This sequence comes from Grallaria varia, assembly GCA_013396735.1. Taxonomy (NCBI): domain Eukaryota; kingdom Metazoa; phylum Chordata; class Aves; order Passeriformes; family Formicariidae; genus Grallaria; species Grallaria varia. The sequence goes on along the minus strand of VWZG01011231.1, from coordinate 662,186 downwards.
ATTGAATTTTGTTATTCTTTTCATCTATTATCTGGATTAGCAGCATTGCCAAGCAAAAGTGATGGAGATAGAAAATGAGGTTGCTTAGGTACATATAAGATGACTTAGAGAGGCAAATTTTGGAGACTTACAAGAGCTTTGGTCTTGGCTTAAAAGGGAGCAGGATGGATTCCCGGGCACAGCATTTCAACTAAGCTGAGCTGCTTGTGGTTCTTGATAAGCTGCTGAGGAAATGGTGAGACCTCTGCTTTTCCAGGCTTTCTCTGTACCCAGAGCTGACCCAGCAGCAGCTTTCTATACGCATAGATGCAAAAAATTCTGTGCATGGCACATGTGCAGCTGGGAGGACTGTGGAGAAACTTGAGGGAGGCAAATTCTGGAGGAGAATGCTGCTTTTTCAAGAATCCTATCTCTGCTCCACCTGGGATGCCGTGGTCTGTCAAAGCATAGCAGTAGTGCAGGGGGGTTGGATTCAGTTTGCTGTGGAAATAGATAAATGCTGTACTTATTTGCTTATTTTTTTCTTTTCTTATCAGTGCATTGGATGTGTGAATGTGTTTGATGTATATAGACCTTTTATTTTCCCTTAGTGCAAATACACATTTGAAAATCAATAGAGAGTAAGGCAGCAGCTCCCAGAAAAAGATTAGAAGAAACAAAGGGCATCCTTAAAAGCAAAACATTAATGACAATAGCATTTGAAATATGCATTAATTTACATATTTATGTAATGTGAAAAACAAATGTGAGATTTGTGAATTCTTTTGGGTCTATACTTTCGTTTGGTCTATTTTCCTTTTGACTTTAAAATAACAGGTGTCTTCTTTCAAATGGGAGCCTCTAAACTGTGCTAGATTTAGAGGTAACTGAGTTTACTCCAGAACATGACATTTGAGTTCACTTTTGCTGGTTCAAATTTCTGAATGCAGGTTTCTCAGTCTTCTGCTTGACATTTCCACTTACAATCAAGCTTTGGTGAAATAAGCTTTTTATGCCCAGCATTTGTGCTTAGAGCTACACTTTGACTTATCACACATAGTTAAGACAATAATTTAAGTTTAATGAGCCAGACTTTCCCACTCAAGGTGGAAGGATACTATCATCAAGTTTGCTTTTTGTGGTCTGCACATGACTTGTTTTAACGTGAAAGTGCCCACTAACAAAAGTTCTGTATCTTATTCAGTAGTGATTTTGTTCCATTGTGCACTGTCATTTTTCTTTCTTCCTTCTTTCCAAATCCTTTTCCTCCTCTTCCTCTTCTTTTTTGCATACCCTTTTTATACTTTGTACATATTTCCCTCCCCTCTGACATTTTTACCATTTTGAGCCATAAAATAGGGTCTCTCTACTTCTGCAGCTGTGACCCCATCCCCTGCTGTACCAAATTGACACTTCTGCAAGCAGCAGCTCTACTCAGTCACTTGAAGGCTGCTGCTTTCACAAGTGTTGATTTAGTGCAGCAGGGGATGATGTGCCAGCTGTAAAACTCAGGCAAAAATAATAATAATAAAAATGCCTGTGAGAAGTCTTATAAGAGGAGAAAAATAAAACGATGTGTGGAGAGAAGGTAGGAAGGGGCCAGGTGGAAAGAGAAAGAGGAGCAGTGGTCCCTGTGGGATGGGTGGGGTACTCGGCTGCCCAAGGACTAGTGGGATGGGTGGGAGAGTGGACCATGAGCAAGTTCTCCTCCCTACTCTCTCTGCTTACAAGAAACTCCTGTGAATGACAGGGTAGATGTTTTGTGTTTCTGCTAAACTTGGGAGTTATTTTGGGATAAAATCCTGGGGGTGGGGAGTGAATATAAAATATAACTGAGACTGAGGGGCACCTGTGCTATAGAGTCAGTGTTTGCAAATGCAACTTTTGGATTAGAAGATATTTGATATTTTACATTCTTAAGTTATATATTTTATAATCATGGATGTACAGGATGGTTTTGGGGTTTTTTTTGGAAATATACAAATAATATGTTGTTATTTAATGCTGATAAATGGAGAGTTCCTTCTAAACAGCCGCAATTTAACCCTCAGTAATATTCCTAGAGAAAATAGTTTACAACTTCTTGGTATCTGAGTGTTGAATAAGAGGTTGCATTTCTGCTGTAGTACTAATAGGATTTGTTAAACCTTCTGATGAGCTGATATTTTCTGATTTGGTCTCCAAGTGCTTGGAATAATGTCTGCTTATCCTTATTGATTTATTCTTGCTAAGTACCTCACGTCTTTTCATAAGGGAAGCCCAGCCCTGTCTTTCCCTTCACTCCCAGGTTGTGTGGTAGATGCCAGTAATTTCTGCCCAGGGACGATGTCTGTAGAGATGCCAGCATGGCTGCGGTGATGCTTGGATGTGGCACATCTGCACGGCACAAGGTCTATGCCCTCCTCCACCAGCACTGCCAGGCGGCATCGAGCTGCACGCCGATGGCTTCACTGCAGCGGGAATCTCCCTCCTGCACAGGAGAGCAGCTGCAGCCAACAACACAGGCTCATCCAGCACCTTGATGCTGCCCAAAAGGCAAACCTCCTGAGGGGGCTCAAACTGCTGGATTGAAAGAAGCTCTTACCATACCTTTTATATCTGTTGCTGTTGGAGCAGCCCTTCAACAATCACAAAAAAACCCAAACCAAAACAAAAAAAAACAAAAAAAAAACAAAAAACCAAAACAAAAACATAGAGAGAGAGAGAAACAACCATTTTTTGTCCCAGATGGAATGTTCTTTAAGTTTTGTTTTGGCAAGAAAAAATTGGAAAAAAGATTATCATAGATTATATTTACCAATCACTTTTTTCCTTTATTTTCATTCTCAGCCTCTAACTCAGCAATTCAATTATTTCCATGTTTCTAACGTTTAACTATTCATCAGTGATTTGGAGCACTGAATGAAGTACTGTATGTGCTGAATATTGATGATGTTAGTGATATATAGGTCTGATAAGACAGAATGATCTCAAGATGGACATGTAGAACATAATTCAGAGTATACTTCCCCAAAATAAGTTAAACACCTTTTTTTATTGTGCATAAGTCAATATGATAGACTGTAGTATTCATTTACACTGTTCACAGTGCCAGGTGGATTGAACTGAGCTGGAATCAGCACAGGAAAATGTGTGGTTTTGACTAGTGATCAAGATAGTAGCTCTGAACTAATGTAGCCTGTCCTTGTCAGTGAAGACTTGAAAGGTGCTAATATATATATAACAAATATTATTGTTTGTTTAAATTTTCTAGGTTTTTGTAGAGAGAAGGGAATTTTTCAAAGACTCTTGGGAAGCCTGTTTCTTATAAGTTTATTTCAGACTGTAGGTTTGAGTTCTCTTTGTATTAATGGGAAAGAAGGACATACTTAAAATTAAGCATGTACTTGAAACTAGTAGATTGAGGTCATATTTCTCAGGTCTTGAGGAAAAACTTCCATTGTCTGAAAACTCTCTGCTTTTCAGCATTTAGGGAGAGGCTTTGTAATAGGCTTTCACAATGATCACCTTTGTAATCTTGTTCATCTTACTAATTTAAGAAGTTTCTTTCTGATAACCTTTGGCTGTTCAAGATGTGTTCCCAAAGCATTAAAGGCTGAAGAAATGTAGAAAAGACATAATAGATAATCCTGTCTGTTTTTTTGTGCCAATGTTGGATTATTTCATTGAGAACATTTTTTAGTGTTATGTCAACTTTAGTTTTTAAAATCCCAAGTGAAAGCTTCCATACCTCTCCTTGGGAGACTATTTCACAGGCTAATACATCTTGTTCTCAGGAAGATTTTCATGATACTCTGAGCTTAAGCTTTTTCTTTCCATTATTTCTAGTTATATCCTTTTCCCTTTATGGCTTTACACACTTCAAATATTTATAAATTATTACATTTTTCCCTTAAGAAGTTGTTCTTGAAACTTTCTTCAGTTTATCAATATCTGTTTGGTTTTGGAAAACCCACCTAAGACCTTCTAAGCTGAGAACTACATTTACTACCAAACTGTACTAGTCAGATGCTCACCACAGCATCTTCAGGCTCTTTTTCTCAGGGTCCAAAAACCACAGGGGATTCTAGCTAAGAGAAATCTGATGAGTAGCCTATTTTCATCAGTGATTTGAGAAAGGTCACTTTGGTTTCTTGCTCCTTCTCAATGCACAGCTCTTTGGGCCATTGTGAATGAGCATCCCCAACTGCTAATTAATCTCTCACCTCCTGGTGATCTCCTTCACAGAAAGCCTGCATACTTCTTAGTCTTTGTGTTTCTGCAGCTTGCACAAAATTCCCTTCCTTCTTGTTAGGTACAACTGCTGTGGTCAGGGCTCCAAATGTTTCCTGGGAAACAGGAGGCAAGAGAAGGAGGGTGGTGCTCTACTCAAGTCTGATTTGGAAGTACTGGGCTGAATTTTAGCTCCTTGATCAGCAGAAATTAAAATATGTTCATGCAGAGAAATGCAGAGAGCTGTAACAAATTTTCAGGTGGTCTTGCTAGTGTGAACAAGTCCTGTTATTTGCACAGTTTTGAGGTTGCAGAGGAGGGTCCAGCCTGTGCCAGATCAGAGCACAGGCAAATCAATGAATTGCTGGCACCGAGAGACAGGCTTTGCTTCTCTGCACATCCTTCCCCTGCTGCAGAAGGAAGCAGCTCAGTCTCCTACAGTATGCTGGTAGGTACTGGTGCTATATAGACCATCAACTGTAGGCAGCTGGAAAAATTCTTTCTATTTTTAATACAACTTATTTGTGATGAGTGTTACTTCTGGCTTGCAGAAAAGGCAAAGAAACTGAAATGGTTTACATGGCATTTGGCTGTCATTTCTAGCTTGGTTTTCTAAGGAAATGCTGTCTGTCTGTCAACCTTCTCTAATTACTTTTGAACACAATGAACATTTTCACAGCTGAGTCTAGTGGTGATAGAGATCCCATCACACAGTGGGCTTGTGTGGTGGCTTCAAAATCACAGCGGGTAGTTTTGAGTGTCCCAGCTGGAAAACATGATATGCACTTGAGGGCATCATGATTGGGTAGCACTGGAGCAGCCCAGAGAGGTTTTGAGGAGGCATTTTGGAGAAGGAGGGCATGGTAGGGAGTTTGGTCACTTGTGGGTGAGTCACAAGGCAGAAAGTATTGGTTTTCTGCTCAAAGTACTTGAGCCTTTCCTGAGGATTTTTCAGATTGTTAGAGACTTAGTGCTTCTCTAATTGTTCTCCCAGAATCAATAGTTACACTTGCATTGATTTCTGTTGACTTCACATGCTTAGGATTCCAGCTGTACTGCTGAACTTGAGATCTCCATGTTTCACAGAGGCTTACCTACCACAGCTGGCTGACACTTTCTGAAATTTTGCATTTCCCTGAGAGGGGTGTAGGGTGGAAACACCACTCTGGGTGCCCTTGCAGCCTCTGTAGGTGCTACTACTTGCCAGGCTGCTGTTTCTCCATAAGTTTCACAGAGAAAGCCTGTGCCTGGTGTGCTGATTCCCAGCTCAGCTCCTCAGAATGGCCACTGTTTACTATCCTCTGAATTTTGACAATTCCAAAGTATTTTTCCTGGATCTTTTAGCTGACATTTGCCTAAGATTGTTTGGCTAAGAGAATTTTTGTTTTATTACTTTTTATGTGTCTGATTTTTAGATGCTGCTATGTATGTTTTCTGCTTTACTTACACTTGCAATATTTTCCACATTCACTTCTTCCATAGGTCCTAACAATGAGATTCACTGCCTCATAGACTCATTATATAGCCTTTATATTTATATTTAATTGTAACGAGATTACTTTCAAATGTTTTTCTATAACAGATAGAAAGAATAATGCTTGCTAGCAAGATTCCCTTTACTTCTCTTCATTGAGAAATGGGATAAAAAGAGTAATGATATTGCACTTCTACTGACTACTCTGCTTGACTAATTCACAGGGCATTTACTCTTAACATGTTGTAGGAGTTAAAAAAAAAAGGTGTCCAACTTTTTTTTTGGCACCCGGCTGCAGTAGATCCTGTTAGAAGAAACATATGGCCTCACACTAACAGTGTTAAAGCACTGCTGAAGTATTGCATGCACGACATTGACAAATTTCCTCTAGGCTTTTTGTTTTCTGTGCTATTAAGTATTCAAAGTCCAGTATTTCATTACCACTGATGATACAGAGAACCTTATTGACATTCTATCCATCTGTTCATAACATGCATTATTAAATGTGAAGCAACTAGTAGGTAGGAGTGCACTTGCCAGCTGTAGAATGAATTCTCAGCAGTTTGGTGCCCTCTATAAATTTTCTAGTATTCTGCCAGTTTCTCAACATAATTTGCAATTGGAATATTTTTTTTTTAATGCTTCCTATTGTACAGAGAAAAGTTGCGTCAAAAGAATTCTCTATTTTGTTATCTTTAATGTGAAATATTTAGATGTAGTTTCAAATAGCGCAAGAGTCTTTTAACATACAAGGACTGTTGCTAATATCAGATCTCACTAAGCACAGCTTCTTTTTTTTTTTTCCTTTTATTTTTTTTTTCTTTTCTCTAGGAGCAGATCTGCTACATTACCTATGAATAAGGCAATGGGGCCCAAATGAGTCACCCTATTCATATATTTTTGGAACCCAGAGGAATTGGTTTGACTATTTATGGATTATAACGGTTGGTAGTTGAATGTTTTATTTTCATTCCCAGTTGGTACAATATGTTCACAGCTGATGCTAATGGCTTGCCCGTTTGATATCACATATGGTCCACTATTTGGGTCTCCTAAAATGTTCTTTTGTGGTCAGGCTGCTTTAAAACTTTCATATATTAAGGTTTGTTTTGTCTACTGGAAAGGTGATTATGAAACTATGAAACTTGGCAGCTTTAGAGTAAATCAGTAATTTTTTGATAAAGTTTCAAAGAATTTGGGTCTAAATGTCCAATAAAGACTATTTTATATAAAAATATCTTAAAACATTATGTGAAATTTTAAAAGGAATGTTCTTTCCTCTGTTCTTGTCTTTGAAGCTGTGATTGACTTACCCTCCAGTGTATTGGCACCATTAGGTGTCATCAGGACTACTTTTGCTGGGTGTTCAGTTGCATTGGAAAGCAATTTATGCGTTATTTGTATTGCTTAAATCACTACTTGTATTTTTATTACTGTTCTGGTAATGTTTTCTGAAAAGAGAAGAACTGAAAAAGCAAAGAAAATTTTCCTTTGGTTTCTAGAATAAGACTATAAAAAAAATAAATGAAAACTACATGAGAACAAAAATTAAAATTACACGTCTGTCTGAAGCTGCTCTCCTATGATACAGAAGTGTTTATACTGACTCTAAAATGTAACTGATAAAGGCAGAATCTCATAAAAAGATTATTTCCAAAACTATTGCATTACCCTCTGAGAGCTGAAATTCCCTTTTATTCATAGGAGTAGATCATAATAGCTCTAATTCCCTGAGAAGTGGGCATTGTGTGATAATTAAGCAGGGTATACATTAACTGTCCTCCACTTCACCTCTAGATGTTTAACTCCTTATCTAGTCAACCAGCAAACAATAATGCTCACCTATTGTGCCTTACTGTTCAAATAATTTTTTTTAACTGGACAATTTATTTTAAAGCAGAATAAGCTTTATTTAAATAAGAATATTCATGTGAAAGGGACATTAAAATCATGTTAAATTAACCTATTAAATGACATTAGGTGATAGGATGCAGGTTTTATGGTTGTGTTTTTCAGCCATGCGACTTTAGCTGAATAACAGTAATGTGATTTTGCGTGCAGGAATATTTCTCTAACTAGTGGGAGAGATTTGGCATTTCTTGACACATGGCTACTTGCTTTCTTGTGGCCTCTCTCCCATCGATGCTTGTTAAGGGAGCAGGTACATGTGTGTTGGAAGTGGTGTGTGTGTGTCTGGCTCCTGTTGCTGCATTAAATGAGGCAACTGGTGGTAGGACAGAGGCTTTGGCTTGTTTAGTTTAAGAAGAAATTGTGCATGTTGCTGGTTTATAGTCAGCCCCTGAAAGCAGATTGAAATATAACTGAAGTAGGAGGCCTTTTCAAATTAATAAACTCAGTATGCAACCTGGAGCACTAGGGAAAAAAATCTAGAGTTTTTGGAAATGAAACTAATAAATAACATGCAGGGACAGGATCATTTCTGCTTCCTGGGGGATTTTTTTCCTCATTTGTTAATAATTTATTATTATTATTATAATCATTACTGTTATTATATCACCCAAAACATGTGAGTGCTGCAGCAGAAGTGTCTTCCTGTGATATTTCCGTTCTCTCTGGGCCCATGCAGCAGGGGTGAATGGTGATGTTAGGCATTGCTCTGCCATCAAGGGCTCCTTCCAAGCACAGCAGCTGCATCGGCACCGATGCTTCCCCAGGGAGCTTGTGCTTCTTGTGCCTGCTCAGCCGGCGCCATTACCTGTCCCAGGCCAATGTTGAAGCTGAAAGTTAGGCCCTTCAAAGAGCCACCGAAACACTGACCTCACTCTCTGCCTAACAAATTCTTTCCTTCCCAAAGCAACAAGATCTTTTTAGCTATCCACTAAATATACTTCTTGTTTTGACGGAGGAAGAACCTAAGGCTGGAGCTTGCTGAGGGGAAGACCAAGTGGAAATGGTTTGCTCAGCCACTGTAGGCATGGTGTGGAAGGCACGGAGTAGGGTGGACTTAATGAAGGCAGTCTCATCTTGAAAGAGAGTTGATTAGAAAAATAACATCGAGTTGTAATTTATCAGCTCTTGTATGTATTTTTGGAAGTCCTCTCTCCTGAATGAGATTAAATCACTTACAGTGTTAACACAGAGTCTTCTGCAACAATGTAAATGAATTGTTAACATGGCAATAATAATTCAAAGCTACTGGCAGACTTGATGGGTCTGCAGTAAATGTTTTATTATTTAGAAAAAATATACTCTACAAGTTGCAATGTGCCATGATCATTCACGCTGTAAATCAACAAAGATCAGCAGACTGAATAGGGAAAATGAAAAGCTTATTTAGGAACTGACACAGGCTTTCAGATGATCAGGGATGGCTGGAGTTAACTGCATTCATTTTTCTTTGCTTGTCACAGTTGCCACTTGAATTTCACTGCTAAAGATTGTGGGTAGTTTCACTTTATGAAATTATATATACAGAAATAGTATTTGAATTTCTATAGGCTTAGTTATAATGAAGTTAAACCTAGCACACCTCTTTGCCTCCACAAACAAACCAACCAGCCAACCAGAAACCTCAATGTTAAAATAATATTTATTCCTCAGTTTTTCTAGATCTGAATAAGATTCAGCAAAATAGTTCGCACTGGCTGCTTTAAAGGCCCAAAGCTGGTTCTAGGTGAAGTGCAGGAGTGCAGAGCCATGGCCACCCCTTCAACTTGAGCTCTCCCATAAGGCTGCCTCTCTCCTCACAAGGGTAAAACCAGTGCTTTCTTTAAAAAATATCATGATATGTGGTGGGTGAAGGTACGGATTGGGTGAAAGGGGTTAACCTGGTTCTCATGGTGTGGTTATAAGATGCCTGAAGTTGACTCCATTACCATCCTTTTGTCTCCCCTAACACCTGAAGACTCTCCTGAAGTTTGCAGCATGAAAAATGAACGTCCTGGATGCTGAACGTTGGCTTGTCCTGAAAACTGTACATGTTTGAACATGGAGTTAAATCCTTTGCAAACTCTCTGTGTTGATGTCCTTAGAGAGATGTGACTACTTTGGCTGATCAAGAGGTGGAACCAGGACAAGAAGATAAGTGAGTTAAGATAATGCATGCCACGCATGTAGGCTTGAAAAGGACAAGGTTTTCTATGCTAGCTTCAGAAATTATTCCCCCTGATCACTCTATGCCCCAGAAAAGAATGAAGAGGACATGAAAATACTTTTTAAAACATTTGTCTGATGATGCCACACCCCTGCTTGTGGGTCTTCAAAAGGAAGAGCTGCTTTTTGCATGTCAATTAAGCTGGACCTGCCCAATGAGAATGGCAGCAGGGACTGAGCATATGAGGAGAATGCTTTGGGACCGGACTGGAATGACTGTGCACAAGCCTATGCTGTGAGAAAACTGCCTATGGACAGAGGAAACAGTAGACGAAATGCCAGCGGGTTTTTGTTCAGGTTTGTGCCCACTCATGTGTGTGTATTGGAATGCGTATTTATATGAACATAAGCATTCACGTGTGTACATATATATACCTAAACAAAGCAATTTTTGTTTCTCTGTAGCTATCTGTAGATTTCTTCCAGTTTGCCAGGTGCTTGTGTCTGTCAGTGGAGGGATATTTTCCTGGTGCTGTTGGTTGTGGAGTCACTTATCCATCTACAAGATTCACTGACTACCTTAAATGCCAAGTCAGTTTGCATCGCTTAAACATACCATGATTTTGTTGTAGTGCCCTATGTGCCTGTAGGAGAGCAGCCTAATCTTTGTAGCCAGCAAAACTGCCCCTATGATGGGAAGGCTGCTGAGATTGGAGTTCGAAAATGATGAAAATGCAACAGTTTTGCTGCAATAGTTGTTCCACTGACTTGGTCTTGTACCGGTTGGGCTGTTCTGATGGTATCTCTGGTGTAAGCATCCCATGGGTAGATGCAACATCCTCGGGGCATATCCTCTGCACTCCAGTGAGTGACCATGCGTTGGGTATGTTCCTCCTGCCCCTGGGAATACTGGTGAGGCTCTGCTGCTGGCTGTTGATGGGGTGCCATTACCTCCTGTGGCTGGGCAAAGTGGAGGCCTGGGCTTCATGTCCTGATAAGAATACTTCAGGACTGCTACCCTAAATTTCTCGCTCTCTTGAGTTTTAAGGACATACATGGTGTGTTAAAATCCCTTGGAAGTGATGGGTTACCTGCCCCAAAATATTTAACTAACTTTGTCAACCAGGAAATTGAAATTGCTTTACCTCTTTGGAAATAAATGAGTACTTTGTTTATGAGACTAGTATCTGAAAAAAAAAAAAAAAAAAAATCGTTGGCTTACTTTAAATAGAGTTATGGGAGTTTTCGTTATCACGATCATTTTAAAAAAAAAGGGAATATAAGTCAAAGATTCTAAAAAGTCACTGAGATACTGAATAGTGGAAGGTGTTGAGTTTGTTTTGGTGAAAAAGTTTTGTTTCTTGAGCCAGCCATTTACATTCTTAGGAAAGTCCAATTAAAATGACTGAATTGTAAGTGTCATAAAATACAGAAGGCAAAGGACATTTAATTATAGCTGTGCTGCCAGGCACCTATAGAACAAAAGAAAAAAATGTTCTCATAAAACACAAAGTACTGCCTAATACATTTGCTGTAATAAAGAGACAATATATGGTCACACTTCTAAATAGTTAGAAAAGCTGCACCTTCTGATTTCCATGAAGCTGTTTTTCAAATTATCAACACAGCTAAAGAAAAAGTAATATCCTTTTAATATTGAGACCTTCAACTTTGGTCACAGGTTGAAAAAAAAGCATCATGCAATAAGACAAAAATGTTGCCCAAGAGAATGGATTTGTGGCCCAGAAGAATGTATAATTGATGTGTGTGGTTGTCTGGATGGTAGAATAACAATAGTAACCATTAGAGATGAGAACTGGAACTAGTCAGGCAGTGAGGCAGGATGTATTTTATAGGTCATCTGGGCTCCATTCAGATCTACAGGTTGCTATTCCTTCTCCATACTTGAAAGCATTTAATGGATTATTACAAAAGGAAAAGGATGGTATGCAATAATGGTTTAAATTGAAGCTCTGTATATATATCACCACTGTGTGACTTCCATGACATACTTGAAAGTTTGCCAGAGCATCAACGAATTAAAACAATGAATTGACCATCAGCAAGAGTAAAGGACACTGAACAGTACAGCAGGAACAGTTTTTCTCTTCCATGGTATAGACAATAAAAAATAAGAAAAATTCATCCAGAAGATTTTTTCCAAAGTTGCTGTCTATCCTCTTCAAGGCAGATGAACTGGTTTTCTTCTGTGTTATTTCATAATATTCAAGTGAGGAAAAAAACTACAGAATTTTGGGAAGAGATTTAACTGTCAAACAATGAAAGCCAAAAGCCCATAATGGAGAAGTCAAATGCAGAATCTCTGCTTGCCTGGAAAATGCTGTTTTCATATCAAAATTAATACAAGTTAAAGGGTTGAGAATCTTCTGGGCTTTGTTTCACATGAACATAAAATTTTTATTCCTGCTTTTAATGGGTAGTATTTTTACAAATGTAATGGAACATAATTTTACCAGGTTTCCCTAAGGGAAAGTCATGGCACTTTACATAGGCAGTCCCATCTCGTTTAGTGTAATGCTTACAATATACATGCAAATACACTTATGTAACTCAAGTTAGAGGTAAATTGAATGGCATTCAGATAATCATAGAGCAGTGCAGATGCTGAAGAAAGTTATGCAGGAGAAATATGCAGTGAGTGACTGGTCTCTTGCAGCCACACATGCCCTCAAGTAATGTTTTTCTGTGATGCAGAAGACTCAGGCTGTGCCAGACAGAAGTACCTGTCACGAGTGAAATTTGTCATTTCAGGATGAACATCTTAGCTTAGCCCCACTGATAGCATATCCTGGCAAGCAGTGAGAGTGGTGGATCCAGGGGATGGGGGACCCTTGTGACTTGCAGTGTCCCCAGCAGCAGGGACAGCCTGGGGAAGGAGTCATCCCCTTATAGGTAGAGCTCTTGCACTGTCCCTCAGGATAATTGGCTGCAGGGTAGTGGGACGCAAAGAGGCTCTGGGGGCATGGAAGGAGGTTCAAGACAGATCAGATAGAGGCACAGGATGACAGAGCTGGGAGTTTCAGGATGACAGTTTGCTCTCCAAACTCCTTGCACAAGGAATTTTTCAGCTAGGAATTAAATAAAACTGTAAGTTGTAAATAATAATGGTTAAACACAATGCAGTGCAAACTGTAATTTTAGCACATTGTATATGAAAAGCAAACAAAAATCTGTGTTATAAGTTAGGATGAAAGGTCTTATATTTGTGGGAGTTGTAGGGGTGCTCTTTCTGGGGTAGCTTGTACAGAGACGCATAGAAAAATGATCTGAGTATCTTTTTTTCTCGTAGAGGATGATTGAACAATTTAAAAACATTTTACTAGCATATGCAAGACTGGCATGCTCTGTAATTAATCAACAATTTTGCTTCTTGTTTAATTTTTTATTTTTTTTTAAACTGAATTCATGCCAGACTCTTTCCTCCGACCTGACTGTTATTTAACCTGATGTAGATCACCACACCACAGAAACTACCACAAGTTTTATCAGTGCAGTGGTATAACAGCTTAGAGTACATGAACCTAGTATTGACATGGGCTATTTGGAGATACACAAAGGAGACAATAGTAACCTGCTCAGGGTCAAAGCAACAGCAGTTTGTAGAGCCCTCCTGCAGGACCACTGGCAGTAGAGCTGCTGCTTCCGCACCAGGTACTGAGCTGCTGCCTTAGCTGGCATCTGGATTGCAGGTGTGAGGCCAGCAGTGGGTCTGGCAGCTACTGCCTGTTTGGGTAGGAAGGTTCCTTCTCATTCTTTTTGGAGAAGGTCAAGGATTAACAGAGAAATTAAAGAATGACGTACACATCTGCATGTACACATCTGCATGTGTTGGATTTCTCTTAAGCTTTCCCTCTTTCAACATTAGTAGCTGAGATCCCTAGAGAACAGCAATAGATAGGTTAGTGCAAAATCTCTATTATACATATATGTCTATATCTGCTGTGGAGAAAACTGGATAAAGACAGCATTTTAAGAATTTGTTGCTTTTTGTATTGTATTGTAGTTAGTACTCTCCGATCCCTGACACATCTGAAGCCAAACCACTCTTTAGCAATCAAGAATCTTTAACATGTTTTTGCTTTATTTTCTTTGCATTTTTATTTGCCACTTCTCAATTACCTGCCAATACTCAGAAACGTGAATAGTATCAATTTCATTTCAGTCAACTCTAAAGTTTATCATTCAGGGAAACTAACACCGAAGTCAGTATCAGATTGAGGAAGTGTTTGCTCTTCCTTGTTCATTAGTTAGCATTTCATCTGTGAGGGAGGGATCGATAAGTTTCAGAGTGCATATTATTTAACCTCCAAAAATGTATCTTCTTGTCATGATTTAACTGCAGACTGCGAAGAAGTACCACTCAGTACCTGGTACCATGGGGAGGAGAGTCAGAAAAAAAGGTAAACTCCATGGGTTGAGATAAGAAGAGATTAATAACTGACGTAAAGTAAAAACCTCCCATATTTAAAATAATAATAATAATAATAATAGAAAAAAAGACACTGGAAAAGGGACTAAAACACAAGACATTCAAGTGAGGCACAATACAGTTTTTCACCACTTGCTGACTGATGCCCATCCCATCCTTGAGCAGTGACTGGAGGCTCCCAGCCAACTCCTCCCAGTTTATACATTGAATATGACATTTTGTGCTGTGGAATATTCCTCTGGCCACTTCGGGTCAGCTGTCCCTGCTGTGCTTCCTCCCAGCTTCTTCTACACCTGCTCACTGGCAGAACAGGGGAAAATGAAAAGTCCTTGATTTTGAGTAAGTGCTACTAAGCAGCAACTAAAATATCAGTGTGTTACCAACATTATTCTCATATTAATTCCCAAAACATCACTGTATTGTACTAGGAAGAAAAGTAACTCTATCCCAGCTGAAATTAGGACCCCTCTGTTCAGAGACACAGGTACTTGGGTGCTATGCCTGTCCAGCTCAGGCAGGAGGACAAAGATGCCTTCCCATGAGACTGCCTAGTTTGACTGTCTTTTCATCTCTAGGGAGAAGCTTCCAGGTGGGTTGCAACACTGAACTCCAGTTTTACTTCTTGCTTTCCAAGATTAGCAACATCTTAATACGAGCACTGAAGTCTGTGGTCTTGTCACGTGTCCCAGGTTCTGCACCTGCTGCTGGCCTTTTCTTTTGCAGTATAAAGGGATGGCTCTGGTTCTGCTATTTGTAAAACAACTTTAGCTGTTTTTTATAGGACATTTGTAAAACGAGTAAACTGGTAATGTGGTTTAATGTTAGCCAGAAATACGCTAAAGGAGACTTGGTTATTCAAGGCTTGTCCCATTTATAGGAAAATTCAGCTAAATGAAGGACATGTGTAAAGTAAGTGCAACAAGCCTACAGTGCTTTAAGCTCCTCTGTGGATGATCTAATTCAAAAGGAAAATGGCTGTAGTTCATGGTAGCTTAATCCTCTTTGCAGTAAAGTCAGACCACTTTACCTCTCAGTGAGAATATCCACACAGGGATTTAATGCATTTTGACTTACATGCATTATCATCATGGGTTTAGTTGGTTTATCTTGACTTCCCTGGATGATCTTTTGTAGAAAAGCCATAGACATAGATATCTGGTACTAGCTTATTAAAGTATAGAGATGTAGTCATGCCCTTAAATCTGATACGGGTTTTAGCATAACCATGATAAGTGAGAACTGCTTTGTTAAGTTGTTCATATACATTCTGATTCCACAGGATAACAAAGTTAATTCTTTATTTGTGACTGCACTGCCCAGAAATAATTGGAAAGACTCAGAATAAATGTTTAGCATCCACTCACATGCTGGACACTGCAACACCACTGATTCTTCAGACACAATTCCAAATTCTGAAATGTTGAAGATGAGGTTCAACAAAAATAATCACTGTGGTTACTCTTAGTTCAGCCTGTCCTCTGTGCTGTTTTGCAGGCCAGAGATAAAAGGATTCCAATTACTTCGGAGGAACCTTGCCTCACATAGTTGTAATATCAGCAGAGTGCTGGAAACATCTCTCAGCTTGTGTGGAAAGCTTCAATCCTATACCAGATGGGAAGAAAGGGATGAGGAAACACTGACCAGACCTTTGTCCAGTCTGTCCTTGGAATGGCTTATTTGAAGGAATGACATTTTTCATGGCAGACAATTAATAATGGACAACTGGAAAAGATAGTGCTGGAGGCATGCAATGCTGCACATTGTCATCAGAAACAAAGATTATGAAAGTCTTCTTCTGAACAAATTACACCACAGGCCAGAACTGAATGCGCCAGGGGTATCCCATGGCAACGAGAGTCCTTGTTCTGGCTCAACTGATTCAGCTGGCCACCAAGTCAAATGGAATAGAAGATGCCATTATTATAATTGTAAGCCTTGTGAGGAGCAGCTGAGGGAACTGGGGTTGTTCATTCTGGAGAAAAGGAATCTGAGAGGAGACCTTATCACCCTCTACAACTACCTGAAAGGAGGTTGTAGTAAGGTGGGTGTTGGCCTTTTCTCCCAGGCAACCAGTAACAGGATAAGAGGAAATGGCCTCAAGCTGTGTCAGGGTAGAACATCAGGAAGGATTTCTTCTTCACTTGAAAGAGTGGTTAAGCACTGGAATGGGCTGCCCAGAGAGGTCGTGGAGACACCATCCCTGGAAGGGTCCAGGAAGTGACTGGATGCAGCACATAATGCTATGGTTTAGTTGATAAGGTCGTGTTTGGTTGAAGATTGGACTCAATGATCTTGAAGTCTTTTCCAACCTTAATGTTTCTCTGATGCTTGCCTCCTGGATGGTAAGTACAGCTGTCTCAGGACACCATTGATAGCTTTGTGGAGCTGCTGTGATCAGGAAGTCCCACAGCCATATCTTGGCCTTCCACAACAGGTCTTAGTGTACAGCAAAAGGAAGCAGATTTATGCTTAGACAGTGTTAGTCTGGTGAGCGTTCACAGGCTGTTCATGCAGAATGCTCCATAAAGGCTGAGTACATTAGGCTTTTACTCTCCGTGGCTAAAGAATTTCCCTAACAGAAAGCTGAGAAGGAGGAGGCTGATATTCAGAAACTTAGTGGGTGCATGAGAGTTCCTCAAGTGGCTGCTGTTTTCATGGCCACTGTTACCAGCAGAGGGGAAGCATGGACTGTGTAGGAAGCATGTCACTACTGCTGCAGCATGTTGCCTTTCATCTAAATTCCTGTTGTCATCACAGGACAGAAGATGCAGCAAGCACTAGGAACAGAGTTACACAGTCCACCACAAGAGGAGTAAGTAATTCTTTGAAGATTTTTTAAAACATTCTTTCTTTTTTCTGCAGCCATTATATAAAAGCATTATTGGTATTTGAGGGATTATGCCTATGTTTGAGGAATTCAGGTTTGCACTGTCTTGTGTTATTTTTTATTTTAGTAGTGTTTGTATACCATACCTTTGTGAGTTAATGCATAGCAACTTGAGTCACCTAGAAGTGTATGGCATTAATGAAACTGTGAGCCACATGAAAGACTAAATTGCTTTTTCTCTTTCTGTAATTGCCACTACAATAAAAGCTGCCTTTACTGTACAATTTTTCAGAGTTAACCCCTGCAGAGCTCCCAGCTTGATGAGGGAGAAGTGTGATTAGAGGTGTGTAGAAGGGGGAGAACAGTTGACTAACAGTAACTAGGGGTGCTCAAAGGCTGTAGGCAGCAGAGACAAAAACTTGCAGCCATGCACCCCACTTCCCAGACAAATTGTAATGTAATGAGCAAGGGTCGACTGTGGTCCCTCAGCAGAGCAGCTTTGGCAACCCTGCCCTGCTTACATTCTTTTCAGTAACCCTGCTGAATATGGCAGAGAGTGATGGGAAGGGAAAAGAGTAGACAGTTGTGACTGCAAGCTAAAAAAAAAAAAAAGGGGGAATTGATTTATTTCTTTTTAGTATTCTCTATGGCCACTGGTTTGAACAATAGTATAAATATTGTGGAATGAGAAGGCAAGTGGGTCAGTCCCCTCATACCTGTCTGTGGGCAGAAATTTCAGCCAACAGAGTAATGGAAGGATTTGGTGGATGTGCAGTATTTCCTAGGGGGTAGGTATGCATCCATCCTGGTAATTAGGGCATTCCTATATTAATCATCATAAATATAAACAAACTTCCTTTTACAGAAACATCAGCTATGTGTGCTTAAATATCATAATAATAAGTAAGCATAACAATTCCCTGTGTACAAAATGTTGGTAATGTAATACGCTACTGAAAGTTAAAAAAGAGCACCCACCAAAAGTATACAGGTATTGAATTGGTTTTACAAATCTGCTTTTGTCTTCTAAATGGAGTAAAAAATGCTATATCCTTATAATCTGTGGAACTGTCTTTGCTAAAGAGATTGAACATACTCTTTACAGTATTCACATAGTCAAACAATACAAATGCTAACAAGCACTGGTGATAAATGCTTGCTCTGCTTTTGGGTTCCTGTATGATTTGTCCTGTTTTGTTGTTTATTTTTTTCTTTTCGTCCTATTAGAGCAGAATAATAATTTTGCAAGCATGGAAATTAGGAGATTAAAAAAATGTCTTAAAAAGCATTTTGTCTGGATAAAGGTTTGAAATGAGTAACCTGCTGTTTTAAAAAAGGTTGCTAATTATCTGAATTTCAGTGTGGTTTAATTAGCAGCATCTATGGTAGAACGTGGGAGGTAGTGTTTATCACCTGCCAAGGAAAACATTGTCTTTAGAGGAGGGTAAGTTACGTCAACCAAGACACAGCCTGATTTTAGATCTCCGATACCATTCCCTTACAAGTCTTTTGATGGGCAAAGGTTTATGAGCCTTAAGTAATTAGCAGAGTGGAGAACAGAGGTACTAGTGCCCTATTTCCAGCCCAGAGCCTGGGGAGGTCTGAGCCACCAGTATCCTTGGTGCTTTCTGTGAAAGCAGGTGGCTCTCACTGAGCATTGCAAACAGCAGCTCCTTAGAGTTAGAGAAGAAATGAAAACACGTGACACTGTCAGTTCAGGTGTATCAGTCTAATAGTTTGCTATCTGTGAACCAGATGCTTGTTAGCAGAGCTAAAATATTTCTGTTGAAGTGTACTCTGTCTTGATGTTATGCTTTCTTTGTTGTCCTTGTTAGCTGTTTTAATAAATGGAGCCTGTAATTCTCCTAGAATGTGTCTGATAGCTAAGGAAGCTGGGTACAGGTAGTAGTCATTTGTTGTGGACAGCTCTGCCCATAGCAGCTGCATGCATGGAAACGCTGGAATTGCCTTAATGAGGTGGCAGGTCTGACCTGGAAGTTGCTGAGGTCAGCAAAAAGGTATTTAATGTTCACTGGATCAAACAAAACAGGGATGAATCTTTACCTTAGGTTAGACTTGGTAAAGTTTCTGTAATCCAATACAATAATTTTCTTACCTGCTCTAGATATTTCCAAGCATTTTTATTCTTCCTTCAGAAGTGGAGATGCACAAAGCTGATAACCAGGATAGATGCAACTTGCTGAGGTATGTAGTCGTTAATATTTTAGCAATTATTTCACTTTCACAAAGGTGTCCTGGGCTTTTTCTGTTTAGAAATGGCAATGAATATATAAATGTATTTCTGCTTTGGAATGCAGGAGAGTAAAATGGGACATCCATATTCCATAAACAAGATAACAGACAAAAAGTGATTTTGGACTTCTTTATGATGGTGTCCACAGTGATTTTGAATGTATTGGGCGAAGCAGAAAAGCTAATGTGCAGGTCATAAGTAAATTATTTTTAATGGAATCAATCCATTAGAGTTGAGCCAAGAAGAAAAAAGGCTTTCTACTAATTATTTTGATATTTTTGTGATAAGCACACAATTTTGATCTATGTAGTGATACTGTGTAGTTTTTTTGTAGTCCAGTTTATTTTTCCACAGCATAGACACCCTGCACATAGATACCAGTGCTGTGGTGAGCTTTACCCAGTGCACCAGATGCACCTGTGGAAACAGTCTAAGTGAGATTCAATGAGTCCCATAAACCAAGATGAATTCCTTCAGGCATTCAAGGAGGCGTGGAAACATTATCACAGGCTGAACATTTTTTTTTCAGAAAAACTGTCTATTCTTACATTCTGATTTTCAATCCCCATTCTAGGAGATACTAAAGAGCAGAGACACAAAAAAAGGGTTGGTTTATGTAATTTTGTTATTTTCATTCCCCTCCTATTTACTTTTCGTTCCTGTCCACCTATCGCTGTTTCTCTTTTTGCTGTCCCATGGGAGTGAATGACTCCATGTGCTGCAGCCACTTGCTGCTCCAGAGGTGCTAATTGTCCTTTCCTTTCCTAATATCTAATTGATCATATAATAACTTCAACCCAGAGCATGCATTTTCCATCATTATTTTGCTGCAGTTTGTAACCGGTTCAGACTAAAGAATGGCTTCTTTGCTTGTATATTTTCCCCCCAAGTCTAATAGTTGGTCTCATAAAAGATATCGCTTCTCTCATAAACATTGATTCTCTCATGTTCCTTGGGGGCAGCAAGCAAGAAAACAACCTCCTCAAACTGGAGTTTCCTTGTAGCAAAAAATTGTATCCATTGAATTATAGATATAATTGTCAAACTACTTCCACCCAATTTCAATATGCATGTCTTAAGAATGGAAGCAGAAGGATTCCCAAGATTTTCCAGCCCAATGCTGGTCTGAGTGACCCTGTCCTTCCTATAGATCCAAAAGTCCCAGCAAAGAAGTACTTGAGAGCTTTGGCCATATTTTAGTGGGAAGAACATAAGAGTCTTGTTCAGAAACAGAGACCCCAACACCAGCTGGAACAGGAGTCCCATTGTGGCAGTACCAGCAGGGTCCCAGAGAAGCCAAAGGCATACAGTGTGGATGGGGACAGCCCTTACCCTAGTGTGTCCCCTGCAGGCAGGTGGGAACAGAAAGGAATAGGTCACCATTTATGAGAAGTGTGGCTTTGCCTTTATCCACGTTTTTGCCCTTGGATATATTGTGGAGCACAGAGCACCCTCCTTATCTGTGTTCATAGTCACGGTTTGCTCATGGGAAGTTGACTGTGGGATCATTTGCTCAGCTCTTAGCCACTGGGCGGAAACACTTGGGGGAGTAGGTTTCCCATTGTGTAAGTTGGACAGACTTTCTAGCTAGTCAGCCTTACCAGCTGAAAAATCCCTAAGCTGTTTCTTAAACCAGACAATAAAATATGCAGCAGACTAAGAGTGGGCCTGACCCCATGCTAGGGCAACCTTCTGGGTCATTCAAAGCAGTCAGGCCTTATCATAGTGAAACTGGTGGTTTGGAATGTGCTTAATCCATCCATATTTTTTGAAAGTGACTTTATCAATTGGTTGCCTTTAACTTCTGACAAGAGATATTGATGTAAGAGATTGATAAAGTTTATGACTCATGAAGGTATTTGCTTCACTCACTTGTAATTTCTAGTGCAAATGTGTAGTCAACCTGCACTCAGCTGAGAAAGAATTGGCCGTGTACAAAGCAAGTAGACCAGATTAATTAAATTGGCTGTTCTTGTTAACTCTTTCTGGTAATATGAAAGCTGGTAACATTACATAAGATTAAAAGGTGGCAAGATAATGCGTCATTATCTCCCATTGCTCTCCTATGTTGTTATGGGGCAGTCTAGATTCATATTTAGTTAATTCAAAGCATAATTAAACATTTATGTAAATAAGTATTCATTACGTTAAGAATTTGCTTTCAGCTGGTACTGTGTGTCTTTGCTCATGCTGGCCCCACTGAACTGCGGGGTGAAACACAGTTATGGAGTGGCTGACTTTCATACCTATTGATACCAGGGAGATAGAAGATATTGTAAAAAGAGGTGATATTGGTACAAGATGACTTCCTGCTTGGAGCTGGGTACTTTTCCTGTCTCAGCCTTTTCCTATGGAGCCCTGAGCTATTTGATGTTTGTGGGGTGCCTCTGGGCTACCAGTCCTCTGTGTGTCAGTATTAAAACTTGGCATTTTCCAGACTTCTTCCCCTTCCAGGGTTTGCGCAACAGCTCCCTGCCCTACCTTCTGCACTGCTGGGGACATGAGGGTTGAGCAGGCCCAGTGCCAGGTCTGGGCACAGCTGGGAGGGACAGACAGTCAGGCCCCTGTCCCAATCCAGTTTAACTGGGGTGCAGGGCCTTGCATCATGTGCTCCAGTTTTACTGGGCTGCTGGAGTTCCCATTTCTTCTCTGAAATGCAGCTTGCCCTCTTCCCTGAGCCCTGCAACAAGATCCTGATTCTCTCATTGCTTTATTGATGGCTTTGCCTCTTTGCAGGAGGTGTTACAAAGTAATGCAGGATGTGACGAAAAGCTCAGAAATCAGTTGGATTTTTTTTAATTTTATTTCGTTTTTCTTAAAGGTAAGTGTTTTGCCATTGCCCAGGTAGTGGCCAGTGTAGTAGTGCAGGCACTGCCGCATATGGGCATGTGCTGCTGGGGCATAAAACTTGTTTTCATCTCCTAGGGGTCTGACCTGTCAACATGAAATACAGGAAACCTCTCCAGTGAAGAAAGACCTTATCATGACCGAGACCCCAGCAGGGTGGAGGAGCCAAGGGAAGCCTTGCTGCGGGATCAGGTTGGTGAAAGAGCTGGTGTCTGGCAGGTGGCAGTCATTGGCAGGGACAGCCACAGAGCTGAGAGATCAGGTATGGAGCAGGAATGGCAACCAGGATCAATACATCACACAGTGTAGTCAGCAGCACTGGCCAAGGGAAGCCAGTGTTTAAGTCATGATGGACAAACAGCAGGGCTGGAGACAAAGGGAGGAGTGGGAAAGCATGGTGAGGCGGTGAGTGGGAGGCAGCAGCAGAGAGCAGCAAGTAGCTGTGCTGGTGTGGCTGTGTGCCTGATGCAGGGCCAGGCCTGCGGTGACAACGCGATCACAGCATGGTTTGTCTGCTCCGGGAGCCCTGCTGTGCGTACGGGCACGTTTCATCGCTTGGCAGTGTGTTAGTGAGGATCCTCGGTTAGACTTGGCGTGTGCAAGGTGGCATTTCAGTTCTGTGACGCGCGCGTTAATCACTGCGCTGTGAATTCACCATCCCGTGCGAGGGCAGCGCGTGTGCCACAAGGGCTGTGGTGCAGCTGCCTCGTGCCTCTTTGATGTCTGCGTTCATTTAGATGCATCGCGCTGCTGATCTACTTTGTTGGGTTTTAACCTAATGGAAGAAAAGCCTTCAAGTGCTGCTTAAAAGGAATAAAATTACAGTTGTACTTTAGAGAGCAAAAATGATCTCTTTTGGCATTGTGCTGTTATTGCAAATGTGTGTGTGATTTATCCTAATTAAGAAAAATATGACAGACATAAGCCAAAGAAATGTCTGTAAATGACACAATCTGGTCCTGTCTTTGTTTATCACTGTCATAATGCATTGATGGTCTCCTAAAATTATTAGCCTTTGTGACTTGATATCAACCACTGACTCTTGTTTGTGAAATAAAAAGGTGTGCAATAGTAAAGCAGAATGTGAGCATTTCAGCGTGGGATCAGCATTTCACTGGGTTATGCTTTATTGTTTTAAAAAAAAATATTTTCTGTCTGTTTGTTTAGTGGGCAGGACACAATTTTTCTAGCTTGTAATTGAAATACAGAAATCTGGAGTGGCATTCAGAGTTTTCCCTTTCTTGGAGTGAATTAAACAGTAATCCATTACATAAGGCTGCCTCTATCAAATTAGCACCAGTGATTTCATTTCCCTATGTGTGTTGAGTGAGTTTTCAGACCAAACCAGACCTCTGAAGGGATATACACTGCTGCATTAAAGAAAGATGCTGCGATATTCTGTATCAAAAAGGTTAAACTCATTGAATTCTATGTAAACACTCATTTTACCCCAGCTAACCTGTAAAGATTTCATTTTGCTTCATTTATCTTCTCCCTTCCCCTATGCTAAACCATCCCCAGCTTCGATGAAAGAATCATGTCTCCATTCATTTCCTATCTTGCTGAATTGCCTTCGCATTTCCTATCATCTGCACATAATCCTATTCTCTCCATTATTGTCTTAATACCAAGTACAGCACAAGATAATGGATAGGCACTGTAATAACAGTGTGGCCTGTAGGAGCCCCTCGAGGGAAATATCTTTGACGCTGGTAGAATATTAATGCATCCCAGGTCCCTGATCTTCCTCTTTCACTTCATCTCCTGTTTTCTAAACTACATAATGACTTTCATATACATGACAAAAGCATTAGAAGAGAAAAAGACTCATTGATGAGCAGCAGAAGCACTATTCTCAATTCTTTGTACAATTTTTGACCACCATCAGAGACAGTGTATGCAGGTAATTTCTGATTTGAATAGATACAGGCATAAAGAAGCATTATTGTACTCTGTAAATCCAAATGCCCATCACAGGCACTGCGTGAAAATGAATTAAAATGTAATTCTTCAATAATGCATCTGTCTACAGGATGATTTTCAGCAGATTAAAACCAAACAACTTGCTAACACTTAGAAAGGCTAGTGGATTGGTTTTGAGAAGCTCAATCATCAGCAGATTATGAATGGAACAGTAAATCAAAGCAGGGTATGTTAAACAATGTAGATTGTGTTGTAGCGGCAATTTACTGTACATAATTTTTTAATAAAAGGGAAAAATTGATTTTTGTGAGCATAAACACTGAATCCTGTGAGAATTTAGCTGCTGTTGCTGAAAAGCGGAATGTAAAAAATGCTATTCCTGTCATGTAGGAGCAATAACCTTTCATTCCTCTTACAAGAAACAGAAGTTTACTCACTTTAGGGCTGCCTTTAAGCACAACTCCTTTTCTCATTTTTCTTTCCTTTTGTGGCAAACTCTATCTTTTGCTATCATATTTTTCTCATGCATTCCTGATTCACATCTCCCACCAACTGGGCCGTGCACCCCAATGAAGTGGGGAATCCCTGAACTTTCCTTTTGCCTCCGAAGGAGCTCGCCAAAGTTGCACTGCGGGCTTTTGCTTTTAAATGGAGATCTACCAGCCGACGGCCCCTGCTGCTTGTCTTCAAGGTGTGACTTTCGCTGCTCCTGGTGCTGGGTTTCAGGTAAAACCTCAGGTTGGGCGCTCTGCAGCAGCCCCATCTCCCCCTACTTGCTGCCAACTGCTGTAGGAGAAAGCAGCTACTGACCATCAATCATTACAGATAATATCTGATGAGAAAGGGAGAAATTATTTCAAATCAAGATAGCCAAGTTAGAAGCAGGAGCCACGTAGCAGTCTGGTACTGGCAGGATTCTGGAGAGGGGAAAGATTAAAGTCTGGAAGAATCAAGGATGAGGGCTAATACAGAGAAGTCCTGATGGAATGTGGTTTTGAGATTTAAAAAATTAGAAAAGTACTTGAAAATTAGTGACATATTAAATCAAAGATTAAGAAAAATCACTCGAAATGCACAGATATCTTGTGCTTCAAAAGGGTGGCTATTTTCCCTTGTTTCCTGCTAAGTAAATGCTAAGAAGCATCTTCTAACTTCAGTGCTCAATTCTGACCCAGGCTTGTGAGTGGCTCTGGGGAGTCTGAGAAAATGTCAGGGTGAGTGACTGAAGCCATACTAAAAGAAATCTGTCCCAAGAGAAAAAGAGGAGACAGTCTGTCTATTCCTGGGCCTACTGTTGTTTTATGCTCTAATTTTATTTTCAGATAATTCGTTTGATTGATTTCACTGCTTTTAATGTTATTTCTTATGTTTTGAACTCATCTGATCCTGTGAAATAGTCTAATATTGAATTATGTTGCTTCTGCATTTTAAACTGTGCTCAGCAGGGTGGAAAAATACATGTAGAACTAAAAGGCATTGCACTGTACATCAGAAACCTGAAGTTGTCCCTTTGAAACCTGGTAAAAATTATGTTAGCAAGTTCTGTTGCTATCATTATAAATGCAATGCTTTTTCTTTAGCATGTGTTTACTTGCCAAGAGTAAAAATGACATCCTGTGTGACACTGGTAGTGCGATATCCCAGTTTATCAGACTGTAAACAAGGAGAGGCGAGAAAGAACTCAGTTAATTTCTGTTAGTATTCATTTAAAAATTGTTATGGTCTAAATTTAGATCTGGAATCAAAATATTAAGTTGTTGGGTTTTTTTCACTTGGTCTTTAAAAATGAGCCTGGTGTGTGACTTTTGTTACTCCTCCATAGCTGCCCTAAAATGAGGAGAGAAAGTACAGTAAGATCATACTCTGTAAACAATACCTCTCAGTCTTCTGCAGCCAAGAGCACTTGGGGAGCTGCAGCCTTGGGCAACGATTCTCCTGATGCTCTGGGAAGCGTTGTTGGTTTTGCATGGGCTTAGAGCAGGAGACAAGCAGCTTTTCTTCCTCAGAGACAAAAAAGACGGGTCTTAGAAAAAGGAAGTAATGGTTTTGGTTTGTCTTCTTTGTCCCCCTTGATCCTGGAAACCTAAGGACATCGTCTTCTCAGTCCTCAAAAGAGCTGTATCTTTTACCTTGGATCAACTTTAGCAAATGAAGAAAGACTTTGAAGGTATTGAGACTACTCTGTATGAAAGATAAGAAGTGATGTATTGTTTTCAGCCTTGGTTGTAGGTGAACCCAGGCCAGGCAGGCCAGGAGTCTGAAGCAGTCAAGAATTTTGTCTAGGTGACGAGAGCTGTTTCAGAACAGAGGGTGGGTCTTCCCAAGGACTCTGAGGTGGCTGGTCATGACTTGAGAGATTGTGGAATTCTGTTTNTTACCAAATACTGCTAATTCTTCCTAGTTTTTTCCTCTTATTTATAATCACCTTCAGGTCTTTGACCAGTAAAAAAGTGCTGTCTTTGTAAGTCGAAGTAAAATTTTGATGTCTTTTATATACTGTTTTATTCCTACAACCTCTGGCATACAGCAAAATTATTTTTTACATTAACTTATAACAATTAAGATTTGTTTTATAATTCAAAAACAGTTTTATGAAACAAGAACAACTCCGCTTATGACCCTTTTTGTCCTTCTTTACGTTAAAAAAAAAAAGAATTATAAAGTTGAACTTTGCCATTTAATTTAGTTATCATACCCTGGTTTACAGCTTGTTATGCCTCGTCTTTTAAAATGTATATTACTAGCAAGAAATCTAAATAAATTATCATGAGCCATTTTCTCTGTTCTCTCTATCCGTATTTCTACTCTTAAGAAAAAAATGCCCTCCATTAGAGTTTCTTTGATACTATCACTTTTCATATTTGAAGAGGTACCGTGTGTGCTCTGTGGGAAATACACTTGAAAGGATTTTATTTGTGATAGCAGTCCATGTTGTTTCTAATCTTAATCCAGGCATCACTAATTTTGTGTTTGCAAGTAAACATGATAATGAATGAGAATCCTCCTAGCATGGTAATTGATGTTGCTCTTTTGTATTCTGGGTCCCAAATCTGTGTGCAATTGTCAGTGCCCTATAGAAATGTTAATTATCTTGAATAATCCTGTTTCCTTGATTCGGCTGGAGCAGTCCTAATCAGTGACAAGGTACCACTCCAGAAAGTTAGAAAGAAATATTGCATTAAAATAATGCAAAAACGCAGGGCTGTGTCGTTGCAGCCAGGATAGAGAATGCTATGGGACTGGAGAAAAAAACCCCAAAAGCTGTAAAAAGTGGCATGGGATTTGTTTGGTAGAAATGGAGAAGACTACCTAAAAGAAGCAGCTGCAAGATGGGGAGCTGGGGCCGTGGAATAATGTCTCCTTCCCACGCTGGGACTTGAAGGGGTCATTGTCTATTCCTCCACATGTGCACAGGCATTTTGTGACGGTGCAGAAAGGAAGAAATACGACTGGCTATGCTTTTGACATGATTACTCCTTGAGCACTATGTACGTTTCTAGGTACTGTGACAACTGGTACCCAGAGGTGTGCGGATGAGGAGGGTGCAGCAAGCAGGGACTGGGGGGGTGAGGTGCTACACGGGCTGGGTGGTGCTATTCAGAAAACTGCATTTGTTACCAGGTGCATTGGGCTTATTCCTGTTGTCTTCAGTAGAAAGAGAAGGTGCTGCAGTACCTCCCACAGCATTTGTAAATACCAGACAGACTTCTTTTAGAGATAGTGGCTGCAGTGCAGCTGAGTCAGTATATTCAGTTTATCTGGAATATGTTGATGCACCAGGCTGTGCTACCTGTAGGACATGTGAACATGTGTTGGTGAGTAGGATATGCAATCAAGTATGGTGTAGGCTCCTAATCAAAATGTCAGTTTGCAGTCAAATTGCAAATTTAGAAATCAATGTGCAAAAATTAACCATGTCATAGCAGTGAAAAAGAACAGTCTGGATAATTATACTCATGTTTGCAGAGGGATAGGGGGACTAGGCAATGTGTTATCTCAGTCACAGACTCCTCTGAACTTCCTCCGTGTGAAGGGGGCAGTCAATGAATTTGGGGAATAATAAAATCTTAATCTGAAATCATATAGAAGAAGATGCTTGCTTGAAGTTTGTATCAGCAGTTGTGAAACTTTGAATCAGTGTATTCATGGTAACATCAACAGCAAACCTTAAGCTGTGCTGAGAAAAGAAATATTACTGCTCTAAAGCACAAAAATGGCTCTGGTTTGTAACTACTTGTTTATGTAATTTTTTGGCTAGTTGATGCATTACTAGAATGCTTTGCTCATGTTATATTTAAATTTGAACTGCAAAGGCATAGATTTTTGTAGGAAGACCTTTTGTAATTAAATTTAGAAAGCTAAATAATTTGTAAAGCTTAGTGATTACTTTGTGGTTATTGTTTTTGCTCTTTTATTTGTTGAGCCTAGGTTGCAGAGTTTTGTTTATTTGAGATTTCCGTGTTATTTTTCCTAATTTGGTTATCATTACTATGTCCTGTATGGCACAGATTCCATAATAGTTTACAGCCTCTTTACTGTGGTGTCATTTTATTTTCTGAAGACAGTGTTTTGGATAGCAAAGTGCAGGCAGAGCCATTTCTAGTGAATTTAAGCAAACTAAAACTCTGCTGTGTAGCAGCACTGGGCACATTTCTAGGACTTCAGCAGATATCTTTCATTATCAGGGGCTCTACTTCAGTGCACTCATTTCTGATGTTGCTCTATCAACATCCTGTTTCCTCAGAAATGCAGGACTACTGCAAGCTGCCCCTCAGACACCGCTGAAGGAATTGTGGTGCCTTCTAATTTTACAACTGGAATACTATTGTTTTCTCCTTAACGGACTTCTAGACTCTACTATGTGGAGATTAAAGTGAATTTAAAAAAACTCTGCAAGAAATCTTTTATGGACACCAAATTTTGCACTCACATTAAATCTGTTATCAAATCGCTCCCCTGACTCCCACCTGATACTTTTTTTCAGAACGTGATTGATCTCTTTAAAAGGTGTTAACACCTTTTTAATCCCGTCATCCAATTAATCCTGGTGATAATAGTATCTTTGTAAGGAAATACAGAAAAAAATAAAACTGTAATTTTGCCTTTTCTGATTTTCGGTTCAGTTAAACTGACAGGCTGAATCGTACCAGCCCTCACGCTGTCAAGAGATGCCCTGAAAAAGCTCTTAGCCCTGATTATCCATTGGAACAATGGCTGTGTCTCTAATTTTAGACAGCTGCAAGCAGGGTGACTCTCTGTGAAGAAGCAGGACATTTTGTGCTGCATTCCCTTCTCAGGAACATTAACTCTTCTCCGCCTGCTTAAAGCCCTGCTGTTTACAAGCCTGAGATCTTCTGGTAACCATGTGCTTCTGCACCGTGAATGGCTTCAGCCTGTAGCACTGTCCTGGTCACAAACACTAGTACTGCATCCTCGCCTCCCTCAGCACTCAGTGCCCTGCTGTTCGCACCTCTTAAATTCTTTTATGTAAAAGCTGTGGTGTCTGAACATAGCCAAAAAAATCCCAAAGTTCCTTAATCATTAAAGAAGCTGAGTATAAATTTGGAAGAGGGGATAGTTAAGAAAAAAAAGAAAAATCTTGTGCTGAAATTTCAAAACCCAAATGTGAGCATTGTGTACGGAGATAGTAATTCTGAGAGGTAAATTCTGAGGAAAACTATTCTTGTCATTTTCTGTTCATTTCCATTATGTTGATTTTAAAATCAGCTCTTGTAAAATCTATACCTTTCTAGCTGTATCTGCAGTGTGCTGCTGTGTGTAGTGTAGCATCATACCAAGGCAGGCTGTGCTCTACTCTCTTCCACATGGAAGATGGGCCATTCCTGGCACTATTTTAAAATTGCTCTGCCCACCTAATGGAAGTGATGACTGAGAGTAGATGTTGTTCGTGTGTCTTAGTGACCCACTCATTGTCTTTTGTTGTGATTCTTTAATTTCTAGAGCATATTTTGGGCATTGCTGTTATGCAACCATCTGGTCGCTCTTGAATTTATGGAATCTGCCAGGGGGACATGTGCTGACATTCAGAAAAAGAGTAAAAGACTGTTAACCAAAATATTCTCCCTTTTGTTTAATAGTTAATAGTTGGCTTGTCTTTATCACACAAGAATGTTCTTTAGAAGTAAAAATCAAACTCAAAAGATGTCATAAATTCTTCTTTACTTCATGAAGCTGTGCTCCAACTGCTGGTTGACCTGCTTTCATATGGATATTCCTACCATCAAACAGACACACGGTAAGCTTTGTATGCAGTAAAACCTCTGTGCTACAAGTTCGTGGTACAAACCCTTGAAGTGTGCATGAGCAAAGCTATACATATGATCTATTTGCCTTTCTATATGAAGGTTTTAAGTACATTTCTTTAGGGTTTCCATCAGATGTAGCCCTGCCGTTGGTGCTTCCAGCCCCTGTGCAGGGTGTGGCATCGCCCCACACGCAGCTGCCATGGCAGGTCTGTTCTCCTTCCCCGTTGACAGCAATGCCTAGTTAACCACAAAAGATTTGCCTTTAGTATTTGATGAGCAAACAGTGAGTCTTATTTTACCATACAGAAGGCACTAAAGGAAACTAGTTAGACATATGCATTTACTTTAGTAACTTTCCACTTCTCTTTAGTGGTGCAGTGAGCAAAACCTTCCACACAGAAGGCCTCTAAAGATGCTGACATCAAAATGAATTTGTCTGAGTTCTCTAATGGAAGCATAAGGAGAGCCTTCCCCGCAGAATCTCTTCTTTCACTGTCCCTTACGGATACTAGAAAGCAGTTGTGAAATCTTTCAGTGCTGAATTATTTTGTGGATGCAATTTGGTTACTTGTGTTTTTATAAAATTCCTAGAACACAAGTTCTGAACTTTTAAAGGTTCAATAACCTTACTAAGGCTACCAGAAAAGGTGTATCAAACTGTTGTGCATTAGATGGAGGTACTATTCACAAATGTCTTGTGGTAACCTGCATGCATAAGTGTACTGCAAAAGCTACAGTGATGTTAATGCTACTGAGGATTTAATATCAACTCTTAATCACTGGTGAAAATCATAGGATCTTATTGTTAATTCTTTCCATAGTGGTTCTTGCCAACAGAAAGACACTTGGCTAAAATAAGATGTAGTCAAAAGGGTATTTGTGAGGCGGCAGGACAATGAAGTGTGTGGAGCCATTTCCCTTTCAGAAAAGATATGACACATCTGGGTAAGCAGTAGATTGGGTGTGATGTGACCATGTTGATTTGTGGCTGAGTGCTGAAAAAAAATCGTGGCTTTCTGCTAAAAATAGCAATCAACAAATCTCTGCTGCGTGCATGGTTGAGGTTCATTTTCTCTCCCTGTGCTTGCAGCAGAGCACAATGCACTGAAGGTGTGCTTGCAGCATCAGTGGCAGGAATGCAGTGGTTTGGATGGCCTGATGCAATATACTATTTCTGATTCTTCTGTGGCAGGACCACCCAATGGCTGAGAAGCCGCACCCTTGAGGTGCTGCACTCACAGACTGTGGGGAAACAAGGCAGAGGTTGCCCAAAAGGAAATACCCTTCATCAAGTCTTCAGGCAGTACAATGAGGCTGTCAGTGCAGCACATCTGGGATGTACAATACAGGATATTACTGATACAAAGGTGCACAGAGAGTGTAAACCATTGGGTGCCGAGGCAACTTGTCTGCTGAAGATGCTGCTGTCATTTTAGGAGGTTGTTCAGGGTATAGAAAATATTATTCAAAAAGTGCTAAAATTAAACTCCATGTAAGTGAATTGTAATGTGTTGAGGTGAAAATGTCATAAACTACTCATAGCCTGTGATACTACTCTGTGACACCTCAATTCTTGGAGAAAATTATAAGCTTCTGGAAAAATAATATGAAAAAAGATGAAAACAGAAATCTCTCTTTCATCTGTTTCCATGTCTCTAGTTCACAGAAATGTATGCTGGTACAGGAGCAAGAGGCAGATGATAGAGGCGGATTGAGGAATGAAGGATTGTGATTATACTCAGAATAGGGGATATGATCAAGTAACATAATCAAGATTAAAAAAGAAAGAGTATTTTATATAAGCCTAAAGGGGAAGAACTTAGTATGTTGCAAAACAAGAGATGAATAAATAAGTGTAGGTCTACAGTATTCCTCCTGGAACTATACATACAGCGAAAATATAAAATAAATAAAATGTATTGGGCTTTCCAGTGGGGCTGCAGCAAAATTTTTGCAAAGGGATGAGCTGACAGAATAATAATGAAGAGGATTTTTCTTTAAAGTGGAATTTTACTAGCGTGACATTACTAAGGAAATTTTGAGAAGAACTATTGTTTCTAGAACAAGCTGTGCAGGTTAACATGAACATGTTGTTGGCAAAATAGTAATCATGGTGTGGTGGTCAGATGTGAACTACCACCAGCATTCAGGTCAAGTGCTAGCAGATATACCAGCATAAGTACAGGAGCATTAAATTTCATCTCTCTTGTTTCCAGGCTTTGGAAGGGAGGTGAAAAAACAGGAGGAGAAAGCAGTATTACAGAAAACAGCAGAAGAAATAACTTGATGAAAATGATACCAAGAGATCTGTAGAACTGGAAAGACCTAAAGGTGCCATTCCTAATCAATAATACCTTCAAGATAATAACAATGCGAAAGACAGGGGAGTTTTTCACCATCTGATATAGAGAGAATGAGGGCCTGAGGCAAATGCAGAGAAGGTTTAGTATAAATATTAAGCCATGTTCTCAATAGAATAGTTTGCTCACAAAATTGTGTCTGTGATGTGCAATGTTTTGGTAAAATGCAAAATTCACACTTAAACACATTTCAAAGAAAGACCATGTCACAGCAATACACTGGGAGTCTCCATCATCCTGTGCTCAAACTCTGCTCATGGCCTGAATATGCAGAATTATGTTTCTCCTTACAGGATAGGGAGGAAAGCTTATCCCTTTCCAGCAAAGACCAAGATAATTTTTAGAAGATGCAGTTGAATATGACCGATAAAGTTTGGAATAATGTGTTCATGATATGTTCATGATACAAAGTTTGGGAGCACTCCTCCTGCAGTGATGGGCTTTGTGAAGAGTGTGATGCACCTGGTGGAAGCTGCGAGACTCCTGCTGAAATACACTGGAAAGCCACAGCGTTGTGTTAGACAAACAGGTTAAATGTAATGTGGAATTTTCAGGCTTAAAAGATGGGCAAAATGAAAAAAAAGTAAAATGTTAGTTTCAGTGTTTTCAATGAAAACCTTTCCTGGGCTCAGATCATTTAACTTGTTTTCTCCATACAACAAATCAGTGTGCATGGTGTGCAGAATGGAAGAGATATATACGAATAAAAAATTATATTTTTTAGCTAATACTGGCAGATATTAGCCCACATCATGTGACTTTCTGTAGCCTGATATAATGCTCTATGTTTAGTGTCAAGGAACAGTGACTTGTCCTGGAGGAATTGCTCTTTCTTCCACAATGAAGACAGTGAAGAGGTAGGAAAAATATTGGGGACTATTGGTCCTCTCATATATTGCCTATTGGGGATGGAATTCCTCATGCTGCACTTCTGCGGTGGTACATGGAGGAGAGCAGGCAGGTGTGAGGGGGACATCTGCTGTGCAATAGGCTTTCATCCCATAGAGTGCCAACCTCTGCAGTGGCTTTACAGGAGCTCTGCTTTATGTTGCAGTGTAGGGAGTTGCCAGGAGAGGGGGAGAAAACAGGGAAAACTGAAGTTTGATTTATAAAGCAGGTTTGTCCCTTGAGTGAGGAGCCTCAGTGATGTACCAGTGACTGTTGTAGGCTTTGGCTGTAGGGCTGTACATCCTCAGTGCATTTTAAAGATTAAGGGAAGGCTCCAATAGCCTAAACTGCCAGTCTCCGTGTATGTATTTCTGTGAGCCTTGGCTAGTGCCATGGGTTCAGGTGATGCTGTTTCTTGTTTATACAACCACTGACTTCTTGGAGCATCTGCCTTTTGCTTGCACCATGATTAAATTGTACAGGAAGAACATGTGTTTCTTAAATCTCTCTGCAGCTCTTTGGGTATGACTGTTTTAAGTTTGACAAGGAGAGGCGAGGGTGCACATGAAAGTGGGCAGTTCTGAGTTTGTTCTTTTTGGTGCTTTCATATTGCAAAGATCAATAATTTACCTCCTGTCAGATGAAACCAGGAGATTAGTTGCATTAGTTTTTGAATGCTTTCATAGTGTGTGTAAATTGATCGTACCTTGCTGAAGTCATGTTTGCAGCCCTGCCATATTTTGGTGGCAGGGGATCTACACTGAGCTGTGCTGGCTGAATGTATGGCTTAAAAAGCACTCTATGTAAATAAACATAGCTGTTATAACAGGAGGCAGGGAATCATCAACAAACTGGTGGTTTGATGGGGCTGGGCAGTGTTTTGGTTTAGGCTGCTTATTGGATTTTTCACCCAAGGTAATGTTTTGTTGTTTTTTGCTGTTCTCTTCTCAAATACACCTTCTGCTCTTGGTCTAGCTCATCATCTATATGTATACCACAGAGCTTTAGGATGATTTTCAGTGCTCTCAAAACAGCCAGTCAGCCCTTACCCAGCTTTGCATGATTGCCAGTGCTTCCTGCCTGTATATGACAGGGGTGCAGAAATGCTGTGCTAATGTCCTGGGAGGGTAGATATATTTTCAGCTGAATGCAGAGCAAGTGGTGCTGCTTGTCCTGGGGATCCTGGCGGAGTGGCACGATGGTGGCTGAGGTAGTGTGTGTGTCTGACCCAGGGGGGACTCAGTGGGTCTCAGCCTCCTCCTGCTCCTGCCCTGCTGCCCAGCACAGAGAAGTGGTCTCAAATGCCTCTGACTCCTCCCAGCTGGCTGGCTGGCTCTCTGCGTGTAGTTTTGGGCTCATCCAGTGGTCGTCTGGCACTGAGGAATAGTTGCCATAGGAGGGGAGCTATACCTGCCCAGCAGTAACTTTGTGTGGAGCAGAGGTTCCTCACGTAACCATTTTTGTTCCATTATCCCTCTGCAAATACGATGCCTGGTAGATATTAGATTGCCACCTAAAATGTTGCTTGCTTACATTACTCTGAAAACATGCTGGTGATAATCACCTACCAGCAGGCAGCGGATCCCTCTGTGTAGAGAAGCATCAATTGCCTGCTGCAGCACTGCTCCCCTCGACAGCTCAGGAACTGCCCTTGGCCCACAGCAGTGCTCTCTGTGCTGCTCTGAATAGATGTAATTCTCTGATCACATCTCTCATGTGTGCATTGATTTTGAACTAATGATGTGTTTATGTGTGATACCTAGGGGGGGGGAAAAAAAAAGGAAATACTAAGAACTCCTCCTTCTTTCTGGACTGTACAGCTCAGAGCTGCTGTGGAGGTACTGCATGTAGCACTGCTGCTGTGCCTGGGTTTTTATGAAGTCCTTGGAAAGATTTAATTAAAACTGTTTTCTAGATTTCATATTCTGCAGAAATGGTCTTTTAAAGATTCCCACATGGGGTATTGTTTATCCAATTTAAGGTATTTAAATGCAGAATATTATTCTGGTGTATTTATTCTGTGGAAATCTAGACTTAATTTTTCACCTGAACAGTTCACTGTTATGTGGAGGAGATGCAGTCCACATTCTGCAACTGCTGTGAGAGGTGAGATTGAAATGACTTTGACTCTCTTCTGCATTTTATCTAAAGCCTGCAAGTAACTTGGCCTTGTTGCATCTGAACATAATAAGTATACATTATTTTGCTATTAAAACATTTCCATACATATTACTGTCATTTATATTGTTCTGTATTTAACTAAAATACGTTTTCTTCCTTGAAATTCTCTCTAGTTCTGGTCACTGTGCTTCTATTCAGTTTTTCTGTAAAGCCAGCCTCTGGTGCTTGCTTGCAAGGTTTGTTTATGAATTGAATATTGTGATGTTGCTAGGTGTTCCCGCAAGTGCAACAAGAAGGCATACCTGTTGCATTTCCATTGCACCAGGACTCCGATTCCCCAGGTTTCTCAGTGTGCAAGTCACAGCTGACAATTCAGCCAAACCATGATGTTACTTGTGCTGGCACTGTAATGAAAACACCCACTGCTCTCCTTAGCTGGAAGTCCCATTGAGAGACTTGGTTACCCATAGCCCTTTTCCCCATAGATCATCCTGGTTTTGCAGCCTCCTCTGCCTCAGGGAATTTTTTACCGTAAACACAATTGACTTTTCATACTGAAAATTGAGCTACGGCAAATATCTTACATGATCAATTCTGTCCACCCACAAAATATGACTGGCCCTTTTCCTCAGGTACCACTCAGTGCCTTCTCCGTTTAATTTGCTCTACTTTCTACCTTACACGTATTTATCTCTGCAGCCATATTCCCAAGTCATTCCCTAGCCCTGTTCAAAGAGATCAGGTTTGCACCTTTCCTGTACAGGATGTCTCCAAAGTCAGAAGCTCTTTCTATGGATAAAATACCTTATGTCTTTGCAGACCTTTTACCTTCTAGAAGCTCATCCCGCTCAGACACTGTTGGCCTGGTCCCGCCTGCTCCCATCTCCATGAGACTCTTTATGTTCTTGCTGTGCTGCAGCCCTTGGTGGAGTCCATCACCCCTGAATCTCCTTTCAGCCCTCTCAGTCAGGTGGACAGGTCCCAGGGGGATCCAGCTGCAGGGCCGTGCCAGCTGCGACACAGCTCCCTGCCCACCTTGTGGGGAACTGACCAGAGCAACGTCTGGTATGTATCTGATTTTAAACTTGTCTGCTTTGGAGTTACACTGCACAAAAACATACAGTAGCTCCTATGCTCACAGTATAATTTCCCCCTGTTAGTTTTCCTTTTCTCTGATGGCGCCAGTTCCGCATTGTTATTCATTTTATGTATCCTTTATCACATTTGTCAGTAAGTCTCCAGCAGATACAAAGCAGCAGGATCTGTTTGCAGCAGTACAGCTAGCAGGGCTTGGCAAAATAGCAGTGTAAAATCATTTGCATTAGAGCTAATAAAGACAGCTGGAATGGGCCCCAAAATATGCTCAATAAACCAATAAGAGTGACTGCTGTTTATACTCCTACTTTAGTAAAACTAACTGGTTTTCATTCAATGTTTATAATACTGTAATTGTGTGGTGCAGTATTTTACTGCAATTTAAAACTAATGTAATGGTCAATTCCTGCCTTTAAATGCTGACGGTTTGCTAACAATTTCCGGTCTCATGCATCATCCATTTTATTTCCTCCATATAAGGGTAGGGTGAATATCTCACTGTGCAGTTCACTGTAGCTCCTGGTACGTGTTGTTTCTTTTATAGTGGCCATTATAACTATCACTTTGGAGAATAAAAGCATGTTGGGTTTTTTTTAACCCTGATTCCTATATTCAAGGTTTTCTGGAAATCTTCTGGAGGATTAGAGAGATCATAATTTAGGAAAAGAAATACATGACAACCAATTAGTAGAATTATTTTGAAGTCTAGATGCTAACTTGCTGCTGTAGCTTCCCTCTGCATTCCCTCTAGCAAGTTCAGCTTATCTCTCCCATGGAAATGATTTATTTAAATTAGAAGTGTTAGACCTTGAGAGAATAATATCCTACCAAATCTAATGTCTTGAAAATGAATGCTTATTCTGAAACATGCACATATTGGCTTCCATGACAGAACATGCCTATTTTTCAGCTTGTTTGATGCACACCAGCAATTTTTTATAAAGAGGACAACTGACAGACATTCGTAATAATAATGACAAATAAATAACATCCCTTTTCCACAATGCTTGACAATGCAAGGATGCTGTACAGGATTATTATAGGCAAAAATAACAGGCAGAATTTGCCTTTCCCCTGTGCCATACATGAAACAACAAATCAGTCCATACTAAGTAAGTTCATTTAGCCATATTTTACATCTTCTAGAACTGGAATTGTGTAGCCTACAAAACAATTTATATTTTATCTGTACCATCTAATTAATTAAATGGCCCCAGAGTACCAGACTCACAAATCTCGTTAATAGCTGAATACTGAAATAAAGGCTGTTCACCCCTACTAGAATAATATTTGCATATCTCCACCTGCGATGGGTAATAAGTACCTGCCACAAATCAGAATTATGAATTTTGCACGCCTAACAAAACCGCAGGGGAAATTATACCTCAGACATTCCATAATAATTGCAGCTAAGCTGTTTAGTGCCATCCACTTATTCTGCCTGAAGTGTTTAAAGCAGCAACAGTTGTAAATGAATTCAGGCACACATTCAAGAGAAAATGTTTTAAAAAGTTCTTCTGTCTTGCCATATGTAATTATCTTTATAGAAATGTTCATCTACAAGTTATAACACGCTCACATTTAAAATTGCAAATTAAAAAGTAAGCCCTTCCAATTTAAGTACATTTTATAAGAGCATCTTTTTAAGTTTACTATGATGATATGGGAAACAGTTTGGGCCATGTTTATCCTATTGGACTTCCAGAGTTGGTGATCCAGTCTATAAATGACCGCAGCGAGGGGCTTCTTTCCTCAATAACTAGTGATTCCTGGGGGAGAGTTAACTGTTAAGACTCGGACAGAAATATACCACCATGTAGATAGTCTTTCGCAGGCCAGGGAATTGGGACATTAAAGTAGGCAGCATGAGTTGCCTCCAGTTTGTTTATTTTCATGACAGGAATGGAAACTGCATATGGAGCTGAGCTGGGAGGGGAGAGCAGTGAGATGCTGGTGGTCCCAGCTTCTGAATGGGACTGTAAAAGACTGATAATGCTTGTATACAGTGTTTTGACTTTGAAAGCGCCCAGAAGCTCTTTATAAGCACAGGGCCTGCTCACTCCCCTGCATTAGGACAAGTCTAGGTACTGGACCATGCTTTCCTTCGGGAATTGAGTTGGTCTGTGGATGTGGTATGAATCCATCCTCTGTGTATGTATCTGCTTCTTGTGGCACTGTGTGACAGTTCTCACTTTATCAACAGAAGCAAAGAGACCAGGTCACAGGCAGTGTTTTGAAGCCATAGGAGCACATGGTGCATTCTCCACCTGCCTCCAGATGAAGATACAGAGACGTGGGACAGCACCTGTCCCTGTGGGATCCCTGGCCCCAGCCTGCCTCTCTGCAGGAGATGGTGGAGGTCTTTGCTGCTGCAAACATGAGGCTTTAGGCAGCAGACTGGTGGTGACAACCCTGCCATCTCTTGTGATATGCATGTTATATTACAGACTTCAGAGAAGGCAACAGACCTACAAAAGTAACTCCTCCTTCAGTCTGATTCTCACTCAACACTTGGTGTTCAGTGAAGAGCTAGGCTTCCCCTTTCTGCAGCAGAGGTGAACAGAGCCCAAACTGCAGTTTGAACTGTATTTGTGATCACCAAAATCAGCATATAACTTTAAAGCCAATCTTTTGATTTTGGGGTCTTTTCTCTCAGTAATGCACAGCATGGGCAAGCCTAGGTATGCACATTTAGGCTGAAGGTGGCAGTACGCTGGAAGGAAGGGAGGCAGAGAGGAACCCCATTTCTATCAGATGAATAGGGCAGAGACAGTCCAGAGGAAGGCAATTGATGGCAGGTACAGACCAAGGTGTCCCTGGAATGGGACTGGCAGTTTGGGTAAACATTCAAGTGCACACATTCATAGACAACCAAACTCACCTCAGGGTTAGGTTTATGTTATTATAACACCAGTCACTGTAGCCTTACAACATGCAAATATAACCTTGCTGTAATGCTTGCTGTCCCTCCAGAAGAGGAGCAGGAGAAGCTAGGAGAGGATTGCTCCTGCAGAGGTACCCTCTACCAAGCCCTGCCAGTGATGCACAGTCCCCAGGGAAGGAGCTCACAGGGCACTGCAGCTCCTCTGCCTGTAAACATCCACATCTGTGTGCTGCAAGGGTAGTAGTCATTTTGCCAATTTTTCAGTAAAGGATTAAAAAATAATTAGGATCTACGTATATTCAAAAGGAAGGGGCACAGTGCAGCAAGTCACAAGAAGATGATTAAGTCAGGTTATCTGATTCTGTCTAGAATGACAGCAGTGAGTCTGCGAGTTTAGGAAAATAGCTGATAGCCTGTAACCATGATGAAGTGTAGCTTAAAACTTCATTTTATATTTTAGAGGACTAATGGATGTGATCCCTATGGATTATTTCTTTCCTATTACATAAAATGGCTGTAGAAGCTGAACCATAAACTCTCACTAACTTACACATTAGCCTTGGGCAATAAAGGTGTTTTTATTGGAGGCAGATTTCATGAAAAATTGTTCAGTTTCTTCTCTGAATTCTGTACTATGCTGAAGACATTTAAGTATCCTGTTGGGACACTCCGTCCTGGAAAGCAGTTACTCTCAAAAGGACAGGGAGGTCATTGGAAAAGCTCTATTTTCTACTACAGGATTCTGCCCTTTCTCCTCTGTTCATCTGCCATTCTTTCACCTGAGCTATGAACAGAGATCATGCCACACTCTCAGTCTGCAATCCCTGCTTGCCCTCTGATGGATTCAGACCTGGAGACAGCAAAACATGTCTGAAAGGGAGGCCCTGGTCCTCCTGCCTGCTTTCTCAGGTTTCTCCAAGTCCTCTTTCCTCTCTTCCTGCCAGCAGTACAGTGCAAGGTTGCAGATTTGCTCTTCAGTTCACGCCTCTTACCTGGGCCATTCTCCAAACCAGCAGGCTGGTTCCTGCTGTAAATTGCCACTTTTT
This sequence comes from Grallaria varia, assembly GCA_013396735.1. NCBI lineage: Eukaryota > Metazoa > Chordata > Aves > Passeriformes > Formicariidae > Grallaria > Grallaria varia. The sequence goes on along the minus strand of VWZG01011231.1, from coordinate 621,507 downwards.
CCATCTTGTCTAGAAACAATTAAAATGCTGACCCAAACTCCCACCATCTCAGTTTGATATTTCACAGAATCCTTTTCTCTAACCTTGACAAACACAGCTCTAGTTCCTGCTATCCATCCAGAGTGTTGTGGCAACCATCCCTTCCCCGACAGCTTTTGCTGTCCAGGCTGCCACTTACATTCATACCTCCTTGCTAATTCCCTTGATTTCACAGGTAACATATCTTCTTGTTGTCTTCCACCCATCATCTGTCATTTGGTATCAACCTATGACTGTCTCTTTGCTCTTGCTGTCATTACAGGATGGTTACATTTTCTATTAAGCCCTTCATGCCTTTTCCTCTTACTACTGCACTTTCTCTCGCTTCAGCTGGAAGTGGTGCCTCATAATTACCCATAAACCTGGCTTCTAGATGTGATTCAGCACTGGATGTTTGTCTCTGTGGCTCGTATGTTTGGAGGACTGTTGGCAGTTCAGGGGTTCTCCCCCTCAGGTGATCCCTCCTCCCCCACAGACACTCTACCTCTCTTCTGCACTTTGTTTTCCAGTTCCACTCTTATAGAAGCTGGAATACATATTGAAGGTGGGAGAGTATCCCCCCTCCAGAGCCAAAGACTTTATAATCTATGCTAGTAGCTAATAACATCAGAAAATGCTATTTTACTGCTATGTAAATAAATGCAGCAGTGTATGGTCTTAGCAGCAGTGTTCCTTGGTCTTGGTCCCTTTCCAGCTGTATTCATATCAACTGGCCTCTATCTAGAAGGCAGATGAGGAGTTGGCATTAGTGGTTTCTTTCCATAAACTATTATGCAGAGAATAATCTCTGACTGATGAGGTCTTGCCCCACTACCTTACAAAGAAACACATGTGTCTCTCCTAGATTTAAACCTAAGGCCATACTTGGCAATCAGTCAGCAGTTTCTCATTGATTATGACTGGCAGGGATTTTATTATGCTTATTTTTTGTTTTATTTCCTTCATTTATCTAAATCTACCAAATAATATTTCTGTTTAATCCTTCAATCTATAAAAAGTACAGATTCCATTTTGTATGATGCTTTAAGTATGTATGATAAAAAGATGGTTTTTGCTTTACCTTGCACTTTCCATTCATATTGTAATTTTTTGTTCAAGCTTAAACAGTCCACATTTCATTAAAAAACCCCACACTATTCATATTTCTTTTATCCCTTATAAGATGGTAAAAGCAATGTTGCTTTGATGTTGTGATATGCATAAGAGGATCTAGTTGAATCATCTCAAACCCCTGGAGTTCTGGGCCTCCAGCTATTATGGTAGAGCAGCTATGAGTATTCAAAAATTGCTCCTTTGTTTGCACTGCATTTCCAAGCCATCTGCAGCACACAAAAGCCACAGCTCTCTTTATAGTTTAGAATGAATATTTAAAAAGTTCAGTTTGGGATTTTATTTGTAGCACTTCAAGTCTGCCTATCCCATCGGTCTTGTGTCTCAGAGCAGTTACATTTGGCTGTATTAGGCAACGTCAGTACTTGATCTTAGAACAGGATCTAAACCCTGGTTCCTTTCTGCTTGGTATCATAGAGCACGCACGTGCATGATCAGGATCTGCACTGAGGACTGACAGCATATGGTTTTATTTATTCACATGCACTAAATTCTTACTGTTTGAGTATTAACAAGCATCTGCAAATATCAGGTAATCCAGTCTGAAACTTGCTGTAGGCTTGTGTAGGGTGGCAGGAAATACGAGCAACTGCATGAGTGCTGCTGGCTCTGGAAGGTGTAATGTGGCACCTTGGAGTGGCTGGCAGCATCCATCCCAAACCGGGTGGTCCCTGCATCGTGAAGCTGAGCCTCTGCTTTCATGACATGGCTGGGAAGTGACAAATGCCCTCAGGAGAAGGGAAGGCACGAGGATATGTTGCATCAGAGGATACCTGTGTCAGCTGGTGTGGAGGAGGCCATAGAGAAAGGAGTTGGAACTGCTCACTTCAGGTGGTGTTTGCGTATGCACTCATATACATTCATATATATGTGCCTGTCTATTTCATGGAAAATTTAGCAAGAAGCAACAGATCTTCCTTAAATTACAGGAAAATAACTCCTCGCAGTAATTTACCTTGTTAAGATTTTCAACATCTGCTTGTATCAGATTCAGTATTTTGTATCTAAACCTTAGCTACATCTGACCACGTGCCATTTTTTTTTTTTGTCTTCTGTTTTAACTAGACACCTGAAGTCATCTCTTCTCAACCAGTGGCATGAAAAGAGAAGCAACATATCTTTCAGAAAATAGTGAATATCAACTACCTCTCATTAAAGGCATTCTTCAGTTCAGGTAAATTCATCCCTTCTTTTTATTCTATGCTCTTTCCTGACATGTAGTGGGATGTTTGTTAGACTCTTCAGATGTAAATTAATCATTGCCCTTAATGGAGTTCTTACCTTTCATATTTTTTTAATATAGAAGTATATAAATATGGAAGTTTTTTATATATGTGTGTGTGTATCCCCATCCTTTTCTAGAAAAAATGAGCAAAATATGTATAACACATATCACTATGAAAAACTCTGTCTCAACAAGATCTTAAATATAGAAAGCACGTTCCAGTTCACCATGAAAAATCTGTCCTAAGGGTTATGTTGTCTTCATATGAAATGAAAGTAAATGAATGAAGACTATGGAATCTTGAACAGAGGTCCTGCTATTAGCTGAAGAAACAGAGCTTGTAAAGCCAACAGTTTGTTTTTAAGAGTATGTTATATATTGTCATCTCATCAGATAAACTTAGGGTAAGAATTATTCCGGTTATTATGCTGTTACTGCTTAATAAAATGAAAAGTAGTTATTTTAGAATACATGAAATTCAGAAATATTTGATAGAATCACAGAATATTCTGAGTTGGAAGGGACCCACATGGATCACGGATTCTTATAGTTATTTAGATAGATCTTTAAGGAAAGTTGTGTGCAAGTCTGCTGGGCATCTGTTTTCATTCTCACTCAGGCGTTCCATGAGGCCGGATTCTTGCTTTTCCTAAGATAAGCATTTTATATAATAACTAAATTTCTCACTGATCTGTGAAGATTTATATCACTTAAAAGAACAAATGGAGCAATGAAGAAAGGAATACATTTTTGCTGAATGGAATAAATCGTAACAAATAACCTGTTGCTTCTGGTAGTTCTGCCTCCGACACAGAGCTCTAGACCTCACTGGGAGTCATAGGAGCCATGGCTGCATTCGCATGAAAATACGGGGTGTTTTTGCAGCGGTGGGTTGTGCCTTTCCTAATAAAAGGCAGCCTTACCTTCTGGTTTTGCATTTCCTTGCATGTTACTGTGTGAGGTTTTTTCTTAGGCTTTAAAATAATGAACTTCTCTTTTCCACAGACCTCTGTCATCTCCTGCTAGTGCTCCCTGGAGAACAGATGGACACAAGAGTGACCTGTTTCTGATTGCATATCACATCTGACTCTGGAGTCCATGCAATGCCCCTACAACCATTCCTGTTGCTCCAAACAAGCAGCCCAAAGTAAGGATGAGAATTTGACTTAAAATGTTCTTTTGGTTGTTCTTTCATCTGGGGAGCTTTTGTCTGTTGTCACTTAGTGAGAGACTGAAAAACATATAGAAGTAAAATCATATAATGTGCCTAAAGCACTGTTTACTGAGACAGCCCAGCTCGCATGTCTGAAGTAGTGTCATGGGGATGAGCAGATGATGCATGCTTAGAACTTCTTGGGGCGGGAAGGGACTCAGCTAGAGTTGAGAAAGGCATGATAAAGGTATTTATTGATGGTAAATAAATAAAAATGGTAATTTATTGATGGTAAATAAATAAAGAATGGTAAATTCTTTCTTGCAAAAAATTATCAATTGTAGAAAGCTCCACTGTATTGTACTTTTGTATAGAAATGGGGAGAAAGCTTCGCTCTTCAGATTCTAAAATCTAAGCTATAAAGAATTCAGAGGAAAGGTGAAAAAAAGAATAATTCTGCTGTAAATTTCCTTTACTTTGGGTAATGAATGGGGAAAAAGAAAGAATCCATGGAAGATGGGAATGAAAGCTCTTCTGGCTAATGCCCTGAGTTAGTTTGTTAAAGACAAAACTTGTGGAGTGTTGTTTGCTAACATGGGCTAGCCACAATTAACTGGACATGAGGATTTTGCAAAACGCTTCAAATGAGGAAAACAGTAAAGAAAATAAGAAAAAATGTCACTAATTTCCCCATAATAAGATCTCTAAGTAGAAAACATAATGGAGCCTCAGACCATGTCTTATGAAGGAAACATGCTTAAAACCAAAGACAACAAAAAAGTCTTTCTCTAGGGAGCTCGTACCCTTTCGTCTCCAGCTGACCTGCCTCACCCCGTTGGAAAGGCCTGAGCTCCCCAGTGAGCTGCAGGGCTCTGGAAGCATCTAGCAGTCTTTGGTCTGACTATACTTAGAAGTCTCTAGGGCTGCCTGTAGTCTCAGGAAATATATAATTTTTTCATTTATTCTTTTGTAAAACCTTTGTTCCTTCCACAGAGATGTGTGGCTGATCCATTGTAAATCTTTATTCTATATGGTGTTTTTAATCCTTTTGCTTTGTGTGTATAAAAAGCTGCAAATTTCTTGTGTTTTGCCCATTTTAATCCTCAGCAGTAAGGTTCCTTCCACAGCAGTAAGTCAGTGGTGTGGAATGGCAGTTCCTGCCCAGCTGCTGCCTGCCCATTTGTGCAGGTGTCCAGACCTGTTCACCTTTTTTGGCTCCATAGTGCATCTAAATATCAAGGTGGGTTTGGTTCTAATCCAGGATTTCTTAAAAAGGGTGCCTGGAGTTAGGTAGCGCACTGAAGCTTTGACTGGCCTCAGAAAAAGGTCTCAATTTTTAAGAGGTTATTTTTTAGGCATGTCAATTGATTTAGGAAGTTTTAGACATCCAGCTTTTGGATCTGGCCCTGTTGTCCTCCAAGGAAATGGTGGTACTCCAAGCTGTAGTCTCTTAAAGAAGAAAGATATTGGAATAGGGTTTATCTCATCCAAGTGCATGTGCGCTCCCCTCTCTGGTCTTGCACGCCAGGAACATCCAGACAATAGCAGTGTTTCGCACTGAGTTCTTGCTGTCTGATGACATAATCCAGCTGCTTCAGTGTAAATCAAAAAAGATTTTGAAAATGTGCAGATGTCAAGTGCTGACAGAAAAAGCATTTAAAAATACAGGAACTCTAAGGTCCTAAGAGAACAGATAACCTGAAGTTTTCAATTAATTTCCTCTGTTTTGTCCTCCCCTTCACAAAGCGAGACCTGCGGCTGCTGCGTGGCTGGACTAAGAAAGCCAGCACGTCTCCAAGGGCTTACTGAAGTAATTTTTCTTTTGACATGAACTAGTGTAACCTAGGGGCCAGTTTCTTTAAGACAGCTAATTCTGAAATATTCCGCAACCTTTCATTGTCAAATATGTTGCATTTAATACCAAGCAGTCAGACCGGTTAGGGTGAGAGGAGAAAAATGGCTGTCTGTTAAATCTCAAACCCTATGAGGTAGCTGTTTTTTCTGCCCAGCCCAGTGGTGCTTCAAGGAGGAGGAAGGCTATGAAGAATGACGTAGAACTTACTTTGGCTGTTCCTGCAGTCTGGCCTGGAGCATCCCTGCCCTCGGCTTAAGGAACCTGCTCTCCTGGAAGAGGATGGGCAGGAGTGTGAGTCGAACTGGGCCATAGTTACAGAATAGGGTTGAGCTCACATGCTGCTTTTTCAGCATTTTGTCAGGTTGGCACAGGCTCACTCTGAGTGTGCATTTGCACTTCCATGCCTGGTGTGTTTTGTGCTAAAGGCTGGAAGAGCAGAAGCTGAAATAGAGACTGAGGGCAAGGATGAAAGTGCTTGCTTCAGAGCATCGCTGTACTTATTTTTTTTTAACCATTGTAATTTATGAATGGCCAGGTCAGGTCAGAAATGTGCTTCTGTGCAGCATGGCTGGAGCAACAGCCTGAGTCCAACTCCATATGGTGCTGCCAGTCTACGTCTTACCCTTGTCCTTCATTAGGAAGTTCTATAGGTCATCTGAAAATGAAGGGGGCAAAAAGGTACATTTGAAGTCACAGCATTAATGTGCAAAATAACTAGAGGATTTTATAAATTTTTTAAAAATAAATTTTCTCTTTAATAGCATGACCACCATTTAGTGCCCTGTAGCTGAAGTTTAAATGAATATTCATGTAAGTTTTGAAAAAGAATAAATGGTAGACAGTGGGAGGTTGGTCGGTAGTGATTATGATTAATGCTGAAAACAAGAATATGCACCTCAAACCACATGTGTGATTTTTCATAGGTCAGTTTATGAAGTTACAGAGAAGGAGGATATTCAAATGTTTACTTGCTTTGTAAACCCAAATAGATTTTAGACCACATATTCACTGAACTTCCGGAATTCCATCAAGTTGCATGTATGCATATGTTAGTCCTTAAACTAGTAAGATGTCACTAAAGCATTCGTTGACACAATCACTGTCTATATTAGCTAGACCTTCAACATTACTAATTCAGGTTTTCCTGCATTTGCATGCAGCACCTCAACTACAAGGCTTTAATGCTGTTCTCTGTTTTGTTCTGCTGTCAGGTATTCAGCTCCAGTGTCTTCTTCACGGAAGAATTTCTGTGTTACAGCTCTGAATACAATCTGTTTTGTATGCTTGTGAACTAGCTCTAGGACTTGAAAAAAAACTATTTTGTATTCCACACTGGTTAATTCTTCATTTCTCTGGCACCTTGGTGAAAAGTAGTCAACACAGTTAACAATACACATTGTGCAACAATAAATATTTTATTGGCTATATAATCTGCACAATTTGCAAGTTTGATTTTTCTCTGGGAGTTTGAATAAATCTATAATTTTGAATATTTGGTGAAATCTCATTTTTATAGTATCTATAATCACTGTAAAATGTATGATCTGGTTTTTAATGGGAGCTATAGACATTACCTTTAATTTTTTCATAACATTGCTAAACTCTAATGAAGCTATTTTATAGGGAGAGTAGTCTGAAGCACAAAATATGGAGGTTTCATCCTGGGAACAGTATATAATTCATATGCTAGTAAATTACACTGTATTCCTTATGTAGGATTAAGGAGTTTCTTTTTAAAATGTGCCTAAATACTTAAATTTCTAGTTCAGTTGTTTGATTTTGTTGTGTTTTCTTAGTTTATTCTGATGGAATGAACAGATCTCGTTACACATGTCTAGCTTGTGGTTCCTATCCCTGTCTTAACCCCTTTGGAATTAAGCAAAACATTCAGTTCTTTTCTGCTCTAGTGTTTCCACTCTACACCTACAGGTTTATGTTTCTGTTCATGGTTTCATATACAAGAATGTAGGACTGGAGATTGTTCAGTTTCTTTATATATTAATAGATTACACTTTTACTGTTGCACACACCTGGAAACTATACTTGATCCAGGAGACATAAAGATAAATTACTCCGTATGTAGGGTATTGAATTCCTATCACTATATTGTGATATATTAATTCTTCCTTAATGCATTTATCCTCACTGTGTGCCTGTGAGATAGAAAGTCTTAGTTGTCTCAAAGACTGGGGATTAAGCCACAAAAAACGCTAAGCAACTTAAGTAAGGCTGCACAGGATTTTTGTAGCAAAATAGTGAGAGATCACAGCTCTGAGTGGTGATGTTAAGTACAGGATCACTCCCCCTCTGTTCCAAGACTTCTGGTCCTGCCTCAGAAGCTATGCTTTCATTTTGTTTAAATAAAATTCCATTTGAAGTAAACCAGCAGTTCTAAATGCAAGTATCATAGTCTGCAGGCTAACCAAGGGATTTTAAATACCATATTACTGGGAATGTAATTCCCCAACATTTTCCCCTGTTCCTTTTGCTTTTTTTGGAACTGTTGACCAAGTCTCTTGATGGAGCACAACAACATTAGCGCCTATTTGAATATAAACAAGATAATGAAAAGAAGATGTAGCAGCTGATGATTGTGGATGGATTTCAAGCACATAGGGAGAAAAATATTTTCTTTTTCTCCAAAAGTTGAGCAAAGAAAAAAGGACAAAATGAACAATGCCTCTCAGAGTAGTCACCCAGCATAGCTGGCTGCATTTAGGATGATGACTACTTTCCAGGGAGAGGAAATGGAAGCTCAGGTGCTCCAGCAGTTTGAAATGAGACTGGCAAATATACTCAGAAAATAATTTGTGATTAAAGTATGTCTATTATGATTCTAACGTTTGTTTCTGTGAAAGAAACTCATGTTTGGTAATGTATTTGTTCCAAAACTGGTAGCCTAAGTGTTGATGAAAGTTTGCAAAATTGTGCAGTAGGTGCACGGATTAGCTCAAGGTTTAGAATTCCCTCAGGTAACAGGAACTGTCAGTTGTTTCTCCCAGGTGAATATAAATGTGTTTTCTGTTGACAAAATAGTCATCTTTATTCTCGTAATGGAGGACTCTAATACTGTTTCTTGTAAATGTTATCCACTGTCCCAATGTCTTTCTTTTCCACCTTATCTGCCCTCAAAAATTCAAGATGAAGTAACCTTACTGAACATAAACACTTCTTGAAGTTTCGTTAACCTCCTCTTGTCTCTTTGTGCGCACTTTGTGACTAGGAGGTCTTTACAACCACTTTAAAAGTGATTATTGTCCTGACAGTACCCTCCATGAGGCTTGAACTGAATGGGCTGGGCACAGGATGCTATCCTGTGTTTTAGCTGGGATCAGAAAGCCACAGGTAAAGGAATTCAATCATCTTGCTATGGTAAGTGTACTGGTTTCTTTGATTTTAGACCTATGGATCTTCCTGTAAAATTCCTTCTGCATTTTCTTCTTTCTTTACTACCCTCTTTTTTCATCTCTAATCACCCTTTCCCAGTTCTTCCTTTGTCTCATTAAAAGATATGGCTGTCACTGAGCTGCCCCTTGCTTATCACCAGCAAACCCACCTTTCAAGAAGGATCTACCTCCATTTCCAAAGCCAGTAAGATTTAACCTTGTCATCCCTTATGAGAGTCCCATCATTGACTATAACCCCATGGTTGACTGCTGTGTTATGCAGAACTAGGCAGGCTGCAAGGATGTCAGATGTGGTATTGAGTCTGTGCTTTGACAATTGGAAAAGACACTGAGAATGAGATTTCACAATCCCAGAAGACCTTTGAGTGATCAATGAATTCTGAGTAAGTGAACTAGTAAGTGAGCTTCTGCTGGTATAAGGGCAAAATCAAATTAGGTCCATCAGCTGTTTCTGTCCTGGATACCCACTGTTGCCTAGAAATGATACAATAAAAATGTAACTAAATCTGATGTATGAGACAGGGGATCAATGATGTGTTAGAATAAATGCAAGTAGCAGTAAATCAAGCACTTAAAATACAAACCATAATCTAAAACTCTTATCAATAAAGAAACATTTTCTGTTTACAAAATTCATGAAAATTAGGATTCAGCAGACTGGGGAATAAATCTTGTTCAAAGTTCACTTAGTAAACTAGTAATGTTATGAAACTGAGCTTTGATACGCTCATACAACACAGGCTCATCACATTACAAGGCGGCATTCTGATGTGAAAATGCTTGTCTCATTATTAATAATTGACAGAGCACATGATGTTATTCACTACAGGAGCCTATTAACTGAGCATTGGCAGCAGGATATAGTTGCAGGGAATAGCCTTTCCTTAAACGTAAAGTAAAAGGCATTAACTAATCCATGTAGTTTCCATTCAGCTCTTAGGACAGTGTCCACCTGTATGGCTGTAGATTACTGAAGTCAATCTGGAGAACACCTTCTCAAAGTCTGTACCATACCTTGAAGCTTCTCTATGGTCCAAAATTTTGCCTTTAAAGAGGGAACTTGTGCTGAAGTGGGGCCACTGACTACAACTAGTGTTTATTAACTTCTATGAGTATTGAAGAGAACATCCATCAAGGATCAAAGCTGCTTGTGATTGGCCATATGCCTGTTTTCTGTGATGTTCATCACTTTCTTCCCCCTCTGCCTGACATGCTGATGAACATGGGTCATTGAAAAAGGCATCTGAGTAGGAACTTGTGATAACTATGATTTGAGAAAGTTGAAGTCATAATTCATCGCTCAGATCTGAATTAACAACTTCACCCACATCTGAAGTTTTTATGTAGATGTAAGAACCAGAAAATTCTTTTTTTTGTTTGTTTTGTTCTCTTCCCCTAGGAGAAAGAAATTACATTTGCAACGTAGGTCCTAAATTGGTTTACAATCAATCTGCAGTTGTTCTTGTTTCTTCAGGGACAAGAAAGCCTAAAATATCCTGGTTTATCATTAAAATGATCAGATTTATAGAACCAGTATTTCATAATCAGTATAGCCCGTTCTCCCAAGTGGCAGACAATATTGATGACGTGTCTGCAAAAGGTGGGTTAGACAGACCAAACTGCTGAACAGCAGCAAGGGTACTGATGTCGGTGAAATGGATCATTCTGAGCTAGAACGGAGATTGGTCAGGGATGTGATCTTTTCACCTGGGGAGAGGGAGGTGAATGCCATTTTTCTCATTCAGGTTAATCTTATTTATAAACTGTTAACTTTATGTCAGTTAACTTGCAAGACGAAATTTTTTCCTAGTAATAGAGCAGCGAGGGACCTGTAGATAGACTGAGTTACAGCATTTATGGCGTGTCATTATTATGTAGGAAATGGTCCCTAGATACTATAGTATATTCAGACCAAACCTATTCTTCTTCAATTCTGTTCTTAATTAACAACTAAAAGATAAATAATTTTGCTGTCATTGCAGCACAGTAACAACCAGGGCAAGGCAATGACCAGTGAGCCTTGCCCTAAATCCTGTAACAGTAAATGTTCAAACAAAAAAATCCCCCCACTCCTTACTTTGATTTATTAACTTGAGATGAATGATTTTGCTGTCAAAGTCTGTCAGTGCCATGCAATGAAAATAAAATCGGTGGCAGTCCTCATGTGTGAAGCCACTCAGAGTATCTAGCCTTAGCACTGAAACTCCAACTCTAGCCTGCTCCCCACCCCCATTCATTAGCTTTCTAAATCCTCCTGTCTTTGTGGAATCACTGCAGCAAGTTGAAAATGATATATGTAATGAAAACCCTGTCTGCCTAGTGCAGAGAGGGTGGAGAAAAAGACTTTGCTTAGCAGTTGCTGCTGTGCTGATTCCAGCAACGATTAGTGCAGACTTTGCTAGAGAAGCTCACCAAGAGCAGAATATTAAGGCGCAAAAGGGAAATTCATTGTTTCTAATGATTTGTGTCTGCCTGGCTGGTTTTGTTTCCCTTTTGAGCACTATGACCAAATGCACTTAAGAGACTTTAGTGGGAAAAAATCCACACATCTTTGAGGCTTTGTTATAATTTGGGGCTCTTTTCAACATTATTCTATAAATACATTATCTTTTCAGTATGAGTACCTGATGAGCAAGAAACCATACAGTTTCTGCTTCAAGTGCAGACAGAGGCAGAGGAAATGACACTGCATCATACTGCAGTCCAGTTCAACTCAGTAAGTTATGGGTATGGGGGAAAATATCAACAGATAAATATTTCTGAGTTTTTGTTAACTATGTTCACACAACAATATGTTGGCTATTTAAAAAAAAGTTTCATACTTTTCTGTGTGACACACAAAAGATTTGATTTTTCAGAAGCCCTGGATTTCACAGTGCTGATCTAAGTCAATGACAGTGTGGGTGTACAGCATCTCTGATGCCAAGCTATAATTGTACCTGAGAAGTCAGGGTAAGGAACCTGAGTGTTTAATAATTTTATGCATAATAGAGGACTCAAGCACATTCTGCCTCATAATGTGAAACAAAATCTCTCTCATAACTATACAACAGTGGTTATTTTCTTGATGAGAACGTAAATTCATTATAGTCCAGATGTAACATAAGCTAGTGGGCTAGCAATTCAGCTTTAGGGCTTGAAGCTCTGTGGCCATCCCTTTGCTTTCAATGAATTTTCTATATGCAAGTTGTTGTGCTTTGCACATAAAAAGTTTGAGAAATTTGCCTTCATGCAAATACCACCACATTTTCCCTTCAGGTGTCTGGACAAAATTTCATCTGTTTCTGAGGTTCTTTAATGTCACTGGACTGTAGAATATGTCTTGGAGCCAGATGCTGTTCTTGAATGCTGGACTTTGTAGTCAGATTGTGTTGTTAAAGATTCTTTTTAATTGACTTGGTATTTATCCCACATACAGCATATAATCCAACTGTTGTTTGTATCCTGGTATACCTTGAGGTGCCCATGGAGATATAAGCTTGTTTAATACCCAACATGCTGGAAATTTGTATTATGAAAAAGTCCTTGCCCTGAAGAGTTTTATAATTCTCAATTAATGTGATGTGTAAAACAGGAGGAAGGAAAATGAAGAGCACGGAGAAGTGAAATGAGTTGCCCAAGTTCTGTCAGCTGGTTTCCAGCTTGTAATCCAGTCCCTGAGCAATGAATCACGCTGCTTACCAAAGGCCAATTTGTGAAGGAATTAGCTCCTACCAGGAAGCAACAGGCGAGTACATGCTTATTGACTTCCCTGCCAGATATTCCCAGTCTTGGCTCTGTGCTGTGCTTTACTTTACTACTCAGCACAATGTCCAAAAATGTTCACAGCATAGCTCAGAGGTAGCAACAGGCTTGGAAAAAGCCACAGATGACCCTTTTCTGTGTGTGTGTGTGCGTGTTCTGGATGCATGCATACAAACCCCTCAGGATGGCAGAATATTACAAACAGCTACAACTACGTTTGATTAATGTCTTTCTCAAAATCCATTCTGGAAAACAGCCTCAGGTATCAAAATGATAGACATGTAGTGCTAATCAAAATGCTGCATATTTTTAGGATGGAAGAACTCTGGGCTAACAGTGCTGAGTCTAGAAGTGCTTACTTTTTCTAATAATCAAAGATACACTTTTCCTTCTACAATTTTAGCATCAGACTTCCTGAACCCCTTGGGCTCCCATTGAGGTTTATGGTCAGCTATTACTGAAGAATAGTTGCCTTCTCCTTTTGAATTGAGCAAATATGGAGATATTCTTACTTTCAAGTTCTATGTCTTTTCAGCTGTTGTGATGCTTAATAGAGATTCCTTTAAAAAGATTAATTCTTGTTGAAGTTTGCTTTCTTTCCCATTATGATTCCTTCATTGCATATATTAGATACTGATTTTTTTTTTGAGTGAAAACATCAAAAATGTGTTTATGCCAAATGCTCTCAAGTTCTCAATCCTATGTTCTGTGAACTGTAGGATGTGCTGCTCTGTTGTCTTTTACTATTCCCTCCCCCCCCAGTTTTATTTAAAAATAGCCAGAAAGAAACAGACGACAGCCTAACAAAAAGTCCACACTGTACTGTGTCCCCTCGTCCAGCTCTGAGACCCTTGTTCTAGCAAAACTCCTTTGCTTTTCCCTTTGATTTGCACAAATCTACCTTCAGAATTTTTCAAACATTGCAGTGCATTAAACACTACAGCAGATGGTGCTTTTTGACGATGCCTTTCTCCATGAAGCAACATTTTGTAGTGTATGCTGCATTATCAAAAAATCAAACATGTAATTATGCAAATATGTATGCCTTTATAATAATCAAGTTTTATTGTAAATGGTTGATGCACATCAATTTGATCCTGTAGTGCTGCTTTAAGTGCAGTTTAAGTGGCTTTTCAGTGTACCCAGAGGCAACACAAATGCATCTCTGGAATATTAATAAAATCCTGAATCTTTGAGACACCAACTGGTACAGCATTGCTTGTACTGATTGAAACTAAATGCTAATCCTTTCCTTTATTTAAAAAAAAAAGTCCCCTTTGTTATTTAAAACACTGATATTAGTGTGATATAAAGGGCCATTTTATTTTAAATTGTATTGTAATGTAGTTGTTAAAATAATGCCTAATCATACTATATTCAGATTCTACAATGTAAATTTGATGAGACAGGAATCCAATCATTTTACAGCCATGAATACAGAGATGTATATTAATATGTCCAGTTTTTCTAATTCTGTAAATTTATTAAGGAAATATCTGTTTTTATATTTCAGTCTTGAATGCTTCATCTTCCAAGTAACCAATTCCTGAATGCTCGCACTAGAGATGGCTTTGCTTGTGGAATTCAATAAGCTAGATACTCATGGGGAAAAAAAATTCATCAAGGATTTTGACATCTATAATGAAGTGTAAACTTTATTACTGATCTGATCCTGGGTTTTATACATTGCTAAACTTCATTGGTCTAATGACAGCCATCTCTCTGAATGCACACATACACATTCTGCTGTGGTTCTGGTAAGCAGATAGGCTGTGGATACAGATAAACCAAGGCTGTAAATTATGTTTTGCCTGTTTTTTCTTCCTGTTCTGAAAGGCAGGGCATGAAAGCAGGAGATTGCATTGCTCACAGAGAGAAGGCAGTAGATATACCATGTCCCCCTTACCTGTTCCAATAGGCTGGGTGTTTATTTTTTGCGAGTTGCTATGAACAGAGGCTCTGTTAACCTGGACTTTCCCCCAAACTAATTTCCTGTAAAATCTGGGAAGCTTTATAAGTTGAGCTTTCACTCTGTACAGTTTTTGCCTTCCTTTTAGACCTCTGTTTCCAATTTAACTTCCTCACCATCTCTCTGCATTGCTTTTTTTTTTTTCCATGCTGCTGGCTGTTGTCTCTCTGCCTTTTGTCCTTCCTCTGCCTCTTTCAACACCATTTTTTTAGTTCCTCTCTATGCTTGTCTGTTACTCCCATTCGCTTTTCCCCCCTCACAGATTTACCTCCTCTGTCAGCCTTCTGCTCTTCAGATTTTTTCCCAAATGTTTCTCTCAGTTTCCCCATTTGGTTCCTTAGTCCTTCCACACATTTGTATTTCCTAGCTCCCATACTGCTTTCCATGTTCCTCTTTAAGGTTTCACTCCCTCTTATTTCTGTGTTCATCTCTTTTATTTTCCCCCTGCTTTTCTCATTTCAGATTGGTTTAAAATATTGCAGGAAAAGCTGCTCTTGTGAAATTTCATCCAGATTGCTCTCAGAGCAGCTGCTGTCCTGGCACTTCCAATACTGAATCAAGCCTGAGCCTATAGGGGATAGGAGGTCCTTAAAGGATCAAAGCTCAGCTTCAGAATACTACCCAAAACATTGGCAACAGAATATGAATCTAAAACCACAGCCGATAGTAACTGAAATCGCTTCCCACAGTTTTGACATGATCTGGTATTTTAAGGGGGGGTTGTTGGTTCTGGTTTTTTGGGGTTTTTTTGTTTTGTTTATTTTTTTAATCTTTCTTGAAATAAGGGATTTCTCTCTCCTTATTTAGCATTCTTGTGACTCCAAAGCAGGGAAGAGACATCATGCATCTTAAGAAGGCCCTAGGGGCAATACCATTTTCAGTAAATTTTCACTTTTTTCTTAATATATAAGCTCACATAAATACTAATTTTTGAAAAGCTATCACAAGAAAATTGGGTCAATAAACTTCCTGCTCTTACTGAGGCAGCACATTACTTAAAGTAATCAGAGATGCTGAGAAACAACTAAAAGATTTTTCTAAACTGAAAAAGCTATTCAGGAACTTCAAATTAATAGAAACATTTTCTTAAAATTATAAAAGCAAAATATATGAAGAAACAAATTTGTAAACTAAATTAATTCTGCCTTTAGGTGTTTTAACTTTTCTCATGTATCCAAATGTGAAAGCAAAATTTATTAGCAACACAATGAAAATTGCTGACTTACCATTTTTATCAGCTGTGAACACTGTGAACTCTTCTTTTCAACACTATATTTTTTCTCATTATCTTACATGGCATTTATGGTAAAGTTACTTGCTTTTGAAAAAGCACTCCTTTCTATAAAAATCCTCTATGTCAGTAGCACTGAACCAGAGAAGTTGCCTGAGTTAACTTATTTGAATATTCACGGAAGAAACCACCCAGATTCCTGAAGTTCAATGTGCAGGTGGTTTTTATCAGCTCCATAAATCTGTTTATACGTGAAAAATCTGTAAATACTATTACCTTTTAATTGCATTTAATATTCAGAAACCAAACAATAACCTGCTCTGCTTCCAATTTTTTAATTCAGTTGTGTGGCATTTCAAGCTTAATTTAAACGTGATAAAAACAACATCTACATCCAATGTCTTGATTTCATTTGTAAAGTCATCTAGGCAGCCACACACTTTGATAGGTTTTTATTTACAGGTTCTGTACTGGGAATGCTTCAGACATGCTTTGCCTGAGTCTTATGTGGGACAAAGCCTTAATTAAAAATCACAGTATTTGAATGTGAATTTTCTCTGTTGAAAAAAGAAAAAAATAGATCAAGATATAATTTCATAAATGACAGTTTGAAATATTTTATTAAAGATCTGTAGACTGGAAAGACAAATTACAAAAGATCTGAAAAATTTTCTTAATGGAGTAAGGCTTGAGATATATCTATATATTTTAAAAGTATGAAATGATAGACAGCATTCTGTCTTCAAAGAAAAGACTGACATTCGTGGTCAATTATTACTTCATTATTTCATAAGATAAGCCTGTCTTTCCAGGCTGCATCAGGTACATAACAGTGAATAAAGCATGAATACAATGCAGCTCAGCAATTGCCTGGTGTTTTGTTCTAGATACACAAACATCTGATTGCTGGTATGGCAAGCAATCTGATAGAAATCCTTATGCAAGCCAAGAAGCTTGGTTCAGGCACAAAGGATTTTACTTCTAGCTAATATCCAATGATGCATAGGCCATCCATGTCTCTTGTCTTACTTTCAAATGTGTTTCCAGACTTACCCTGTGTTCTGCCTATTCTGGTGGTCCATATTAGACTGCAATTACATCTTACTTACAGATCTTGAAAAGAGTGTGAACAAGATTTTAATGTGGTTAGCGATTGCAGAGCCAAAACACTAAAAGGCCTCAAACCCCTTAGAAGCCATCATTCCCTACCTTGCTCAGGGAAAAATTAGTTCATCCCTTTGCAGTGAGAGTATCTGGTACCTCGCCACCAAACAGTCCTCGATGCTTCAGTTGTTGAATTCCTCACAGGACCTTCAAATGAACACCCATTCTCATTGTAATTTCTTCTGATCGGCTGGAATGCTTCAGCTGAAATGTTTTAGCTGGTCACATTTATGATTCTGTTTACACTTTTGGGGGTAACTTACCTGAATTCAAAACCTAAGATGTGTCAGTGCAAGTGTTTTTACATGAAGGTGACTAGCTTAATGACGGCATTGCAAATATATTATCATGATACTCTTCAGAGGAAAAAAGGTAAATAGAGACTCTTTTTGTGTTTTATTTTTTAATGAATCCTACTGAAAAACCCTGAGATTCACTCGGTTGTAGCATGGTGCTAACACCACCAAGGTTGTGGGTTCAATCCCTGCATGGGCCATTCACTTAAGAGGTGGACTCAGTGATCCTTGTGGGTCCCTTCTGACTCAGAATATTCTGTGATATAAATCCTACCCTTTACCATTTCACTCTTATTTTCAATTTCTCCACAGGTAAATTTGTGTTAAATTTTACGGAGATTAAAATTAAGAAATTTTTTTTCTGTGGGGAAACTGAAGTGCAGGAATATATTTTTTTTATTGATTCATTTTGTTCTATTTTTTTATACATTGCTCATAGGCAAAGTGAAAAAAGTATTTTGTCAGTAGAATGCTCTCTATGAAACCATGAATAAAACCATATTTTCCCCAACCAGCTTTCTGGTACACTCATGTACTGGGGTAAGCCCAGGTGCCGCCCTTGCAGCATGAGGTAAAGGTTTGGAGCCTTGGTGTAAGTCTTCGATGTGGAAGCTGTCCCTGAAAGGCAGACACAGCATCAGTGCACGTCTCTTTCCAATCCCAGAGGCTCCATCTTGGCTCAGCCACCTGCAGTGTGGGCAGAAGGACTTCTTTTCCTGGGCTCCAGAACACAGTCAGCAACTGTCAAGTGGTATGACAAGGGCAATGGCACTTTGTGGATTGATAAAAAAGTAAAAAGAAAAGCTTTTGTTAACATTTTAACTATGTTGTTGAGTTTTCCCCTCCTTTCCTCCTGAGGAGGTAACAGAGGACTGTATCTTCTTTTGGGTTTATGTGAGCAGTTGCAGCCACTTCCCATGCCTCAACTATATAAGGAAATGAGTAAACCAAAGTTATAGGCGTTAGTTAAGTAGTCCTGAAATAGCATTCTGTTCCAGGTTGTGTTCAAGAACAGGCATGCTTGGTTGTAGGATGTTAATCCTGCCATTCCTTGTAGGAGTGAGCTGAGACCTATGAAGTTCTCCTGAGAGCTCTGGAACAGGCCGTGACATTCTGCCCCCACAGAGAAAACTAATAGCTGATTTTCCTTATCTGTGATTAGAACAGTGTTTCTTGAGAGTTGTTCAATGAAGTAGTATTTCAAAAGAAAATCATTGTCACCAAACTTTCTCTCAAACATATCCCAGAAATGCTGGCTGCCTGGTGGCCTGTGTATCAGCGAATGGTGTAACCCAGACACGGTCACTTCATTCACAGATGGATGTCTCTGCAGCTGGGATCCTGGCTATGAGGTACAGGTCTGTCTCATTTCTGGTGGAAAGCTTCAAAAAGCTGATGTCTCAATAAATATCTGAAGGTATTGTAATTTCTTATTGAACAGAATTCCTGGGTTTTGACTAGTCCTGTATTTTAAGTCTAGATTTTCTTCTGAACCTGCAATTCAGATGAAATTTCTAAACTTGTTTGTTGCTATGTTCTTGAAAAAAAAATGTAGGCTAAATTTCAGGGACATTTCCACTGCTACTTCCTTCAAGAAAGATTTATATTTCTGAGAAGTCCTCTCACAACAGTTCTTTGGCAGACTCTCACTTTGAATCTTTGGATTTTAACTTTGAAATTGGCAGGACAGGTTGGGTTTTTTTTTCGTGTTTCCAAGCAAAGTAAGACGTGTGTGGCTGAGCTGCTTTTCTTTGCTCCTCTTTTTCAGTGCCTTCCCTCAAAAATTGCTGAGCCAGTTGATCAATTTCAATCAAATGTGACAGAAGGAGAGAGATGTGAGACATGAGGTTTCGGAGGTAAACAGGCACTTCAGTATGTCCAAGAGTCCCAGGTTAGTGCTTTCACCAGGGAGCAGAAAAAGCCAGGAGCCAGCTCACCAGTCACCTCCCAGCCTTTGCAGCAGCCTCAGCAGAGGTTATTACCTGCCCCAGGAGAGAGGTTCATGAGGGATGCTTTGGGAACTGGCACCTCAAGGACATGGCAGGCCCCAGGAGAGAGACAAGGACACAATGAGGTGTTGCTCAGGAGAAGCTTCTTATCTTGTGCCCGCGTCTCTGCAGTGTGAGGGCAGCCATGCAATATACTTTACAAGAGGACCAAAGAACATACATACATACCTTGAGGTGGCCAAGTTACCCAGAACTGACAATTCAGTGTTAAATAATTAAATTGTTTTAGCTATTAATTGTAAGTCAATGTTGTTTTTAATTGCACTTTAATAATGCCATGCCCTTTATAACCAAAATTAATGTTTTCTGTCTCTCTGGTTTTGAAGTACATGTCAGTTTAATTAAACTATTAATGCTAGACATACTTTTAAGTACTTTATATTCTTCATTAAATTGTATCTGTTCAACAAGCATAAACAGGAAAATAGGCTCAGTTAGAAGCAGATTCACGTTCTGCCTGATAAATCATTCATCATCAGATAAGATGATGAGGTATGCTTGTTTTTCTGTAGGCTCACAATGATAAACAAATCTACTTTTATATTGCAATATTTATTGAGTTCATAGAGAAATAAACAAGACTGTTCACTTTTCATATCAACAACAGGCCTGAGAGCTGCTGCTTGCATTTATGACTGGTCAGTCAAGCAATATCTTGATGCTCTGAGAATCAATCTTAGTTCATTTTTCTGAGGGGCTTGTTAGCAGAGCATATCTCTGGTATAAGATATAGTTCTTTCAGGGCCATTCAACTGCAGTAATAATGAATATTTCTATGTTCTTGCTGTGTTACCCAAATGTGTCTGGAAAGAATTAAAATATCTTTTGATTTGTCAGAAATTATGTATTTATAATGCCAATGTTGAGTATGTCTCAGTTCTTTTAGGGTCCATTGCAGGAAGACTGATGAAAACAATTTTTTGCAGATTGTACAAGAAAGAATTATAGCAAAGTCATTTCTTGTCCGTTGGTAAAGTCTGCAAATCCTAGCGGGCTGTTAACGGGCTTACAGGCCGAAATTAGGAAACACTGCAGCAACTGCTTGTGATACATTCCTGTGCATATTATACGGGCAGACAAAGATGTAACTGGTTATAAAAGAGACAACAAATGTCCTTCCTTTGTGTGGCAGATCAATCAATAGCCAGGCATGTGATCTTGTTCACTATTATGTTAGTAATGAAACCTTCTTGTGATGTGACAACTGTGGAATAACATTTGGTCACAAAGCTGGTGTTAACAAGCACAACTGGCACTCTGGTAATTAGGCTGATTTCTGGTCTACTTTCACAGATTGTCGATAAATGCAGTAAACAACAGGCTGCTTTCTTTCAGAAGAAGTTATATGAAGTTGTTATGCATTTGGTGGTATGCACTGTACTCTCCTTTATCTTTTATCAGATTCTGGCAAGGTGGAAAGGTACACATATTTCTCTATAAAATAATATTTCACAATAGAAACTTTGGGTGCATTGTTCATCAATCACCTAATTAACCTCAACTTTCTTTTCCCTTGGGAAGAACATTAATTTCTCAATTACAGATAGGCAGTTAGATGGAGATGGTCTTCCTCAAATTTTCTGTACTCTCTTGTCTGATAAAGCTGTGTGTGCTGTGGGCAGCCATTAATATTGTTTAAGGATAAACTGAAATATTAAAAGCCATCGATTATTCTTGATTTAAAGGCCAAAAATATAGATCATATACAATTGTAATATAATTTGTCACATAAAACAAAATTACTAAATTCAGCCACGGATGTGCTAGCCAGCTTTTCCATCACCAGTTTAGAATTGTTATGTCAAACCTCTTTTGCTGTGTTTTGATCTTTCCATAGACCTGTAGTAGTAGGAAGCTGAACTATTGTTTGCTCTATTCACCTTCATGGCAGAATAAAAAGGAGTGAGAGCTCCTTGCTTAGACTCTGTATCTCCTCCAAGCCTACAGCCTGGCTCTGCACGCAGGAAAATGAGTGAGTGCTGTAATTCTGCCTCCTCCACTTTCCAAGCAGAAGAATTGAATCAACTGAGATATGTCTGGGGAGCCGATCAGTTTATTTTACGTTGGCTACATGGCAAAACTTAGCTGGAGGCACTGAAACATGAACATTATGAACCAGAAAGAGTTTCTATGCTTGCTCTCCTTTCACAAGGTACATAGAGAAACTGGAAACAGGGTGTAGGGGACAGCAAGTAGGGATAGTGCCGTGGCATGTCTGAGCACTGGCGCTACACGGTACTTGGCTCAGATCTGCTAAGACTAGATCCATGTTGATTTCAAGAATCCTAACTGGTACAATTTGACTGACAAGGTGTTTTTTTTCTTGTTCTGGGTCATGTTTTGACCACTTAGTGTAACCAAATTCACTTTGAAAGATTGAGAGATCAGTAAGCATCCCTTCATGGCCATTATCAGTGGTTGCCAGATCCTAAAATTCCCTTTGCAGTCAATGAAAACCGGTAGGAAAAAGTGTTTTACAGTAGGTACCTAATCTTATGCAAGATTAAAGCAGGAAGATGCCTCATTAGCAGCCAGTGAACAAAAAAATAGAATTCATAGTCATAGACCAGGGAGAGGTTTTGGATAAGTTCACTGAGACAAAAGTATCAAGAAGTTAGAGGGTATAAATAGCAGTGACTGCAGAATGCTAATCTGAATGGCTGGAAGTAAGTATCAGAGTTGTCTGCTGCTGCTCCCTTCAGAGCACCCTCTCTTCTGACAAACCACTAAGAAAGACCAATAAGGCTCTGTAAGACCTGTAGGTTTGTACTCTACAGGCTTCTTGGAAGGGAGAACTGTGGAAATTCACAAAGGAATATGCGGGGGTTTCTCTGATAGGGCAGAACAAGGGAGGGATTAGCAAGAAGTCCGTGGGTATACGAAAATGCCATTTGCTCAGGGAAGGGACAGAGTAAGAATCTATTCTGACTTGTGGTTGGCTGAAGATGGCAGTACGATTTTGAGTGAGACCTCATGTCACACAGAATCAGAGAATGGGTAAGGTTGGAAGGGACCACAGTGGGTCATCTAGTCCTACTTCCCTACTCAGGCAGGGTCATCCTAGAACATATTACACAGGATTTCATCTAGACAGTTCTGTAGTATCTCCAGTGAGGGAGACTCTGCAGTCTCTCTGGGCAGTCTCTTCCAGTGCATGGTAACTTGCCCAGTAAAGAAGTTCTTCATACTCACATGGAACTTCCTGTGCATCAGTTTCTGCCAGTTACCTCTTGTCTTACTGCTTGGCACCACTGAGGAGAGCCTGGCTCCACCCTCTGACTTCCTCCCTTCAGATAACGATAGGCATTTATGAGGTCCTCTCTCAGTCATCTCTTTGTGAGGCTGAACAGGCCCGGCTCCCTCAGCCTTTCCTCGTAAGAGAGATGCTCCAGTCCCTAAATAATCTTTGTTGCCCTCTACCAGACCTGCTCCAGGAGCTCCAAGTCCCTCTTGTCCTGAGGAGCCCAGACCTGGACACAGCACTCCAGATGTGGCCTTACTAGGGCTGCATGGAGAGGCAGGATCACCTCCCTCAGGCTGCTGGCAAAGCTCTTCCTAATGCACCCCAGGATCCCATTGACCTTCTTGGCCACCAGGGCACACTGCTGGCCCACGGACAGCTTGTTGTCCGCCAAAACACCTAGCTGCTTTCCAGCAGGTCAGTCCTCAGTCTGTACTGGTGCATGGGGTTCTTCTTCCCCAGGTGCAGGACCCTGCATTTGCCTCTGTTGAATTTCAAACGGTTCTTCTCTGCCAATCTCTCCAATCTGTCCAGGTCCCTTTACCTGATTTCTTGCTCACCAGGATGCATCATTCTTGAACTTGGAGGAAGTGATCCTTGAATATCAACCAACTTTCTTGGACCCCTCTTCCCTGCAGGACCTGTTCCCATGTGAGTATTCCAAGAAGATCCCTATAGAGGCTAAAATTAGCTCTCTTGAAATCCATGGTTGTAATCTTACTCACTGCCCTGCTTCCTGCTTACCTGATACTGAACTCCACAATCTCATGGTTATTACAGACAAGGCTGTCCCCAACCTTCATGTTGCCAACAAGGCCTTCCCTGTTTATTCATATGCAGTCAAGAAGCACAGGTTCCTTCTGGGATCCTCCACTATCTGTGACAGGAAGTTGTCATCAATGTTTTCCAGGAACCTCCTGGAACATTTGCTTTTACTGTGCTGCTTCTCCAGCAGATGTCAGGGCAGTTAAAGTTCCCCACAAGAACCAGTGTCTGTGATTTTTAAGGCTGCTTCAAGATGCCTGTAGAACACCTCATCCACTTCCTCCTCCTGACCAGGCAGTCCGTAGCAAACATCCACAACAGTGTCATTAGTCTGCTCTTTTATCCTAAACCATAGGCTGTTGACTTGCTCATCATCCTCCCCAAGATAGAGCTTCATACATTCCAAGTGTCACCGCACATACAGGGTAACTGCACCTTCCTGGTCTCTCTCCTAAGCGGCATGTAGCCCTTCACAAGAACATGCCAGTCATGTGAGGCATGTGGATTGGGTCTGGTTGGTGTATCAGGCCCTCCATTCTTCTCAAAAGGAAGTCACCAATGATTACTAGCTTTTTTTTTTTTTTCCTTAATTGAGGACGTTGTGATGCAGGAAACAGGCTACCTTCCCTAGGTGATGCCTCCGTCTTGGAAGAAATTTCATCCATGTTCTCATTTCCTGGTCCTCAGATTCCAGGGCCTCATACCTATTGTATAAGGGCACCTGGGAAGGTAAGGGAAGTCAGTTCTCTAAGCAGAAACCCATTTGCACTCCACACAGTCCTAGCTTGCTTGGAAAGAGACTGCAGGAGGGCTAAGTCTGACCTCCTGCTGAAAGCAGGATCGGCCATGAGGCCAGAACAGGTTGCTCAGAGTTTTGTCTGGTCTTCTCTTGTGAACCTCCAAGAACAGAGATGACACAGCTGCCCTGGGATGCTGCTTCACTGCTGTTCCCCTGCCAAGAAATCACACTTACAGTACAAATGTGTATTTTTGACAGTTGCTTCAGTTCCAACATGATTTTGTTTGGACTCAGTGCTTCTCAGAGCTCCATGTAGATTTCTATGGCTAAGCCTCACACCTATTCAATAAAAGACTCAAATCTGCTTCTGGTGCAGGACCAAGATTGCATTCACCTGCCAACTGGAGTCCACAAGCAATGAATCTTCTTTTACTGCAGGAAGTCAGAAAATTAAGTCTTAGCTAATAGAAGAGATTGGATTCCAGCACTAGGTAGGAAGAGAGTTCATGTCATTTAAAGAAGAGGTTGTTGGTCAGAGCATGTGTGAAAGCATCATGTGTTTGGAGAAAGAACCTCTGCACTTGGAAGGTAACTGAAGAAACAAGACAAAGAGATGTTTTGCCATTTTTATAATTTAAGCTCTGTTGTTTTGAGGAGGTTTTACCACACAGATTAGTCTGCCAAGGATGACAATGCAGAGTGTTTCCAGCACATAGCTGGAAAGTCTTAGCCATAGCCTCATGTATTTAGACTTTTTCGGGCACAGTTTGTAGAAAAGGTTTTTGTCAGGAAGAAGCACAGTGTTCTCCCCTCTTAAGTGTATATTTCACACTCTAAAGCGATTTCTTTGTTAAGATTGAATAAATTCTAGTTTACTAGCTTTGGCTTTTTTTAAAAAAATGTGAAGAAAAGAGTACAGGTAGTGACAGACAAGTTGCCTGGGCATTTTCTGTTTATTTGCCATCAGTTACTTCCATATTAAATTGTTCCGCTTTCAAGCTAGTATAATTTTTTTCCTAAGTGCCTGCTGCTCCGTCTAGTTGTGGAAAATGAAGCTAAGTTGTTTACGACCTGCACTGTACTTCATCACTAACCTTCAGCAAATGTACAAGCTCTGGAATGAGAATAAAGCTTCACCAGTGGTAGCCCAGCATGAGGCAAAGTATAATGCATACTACTGTGGTGCACCTGTGCTGGCTTTCCTTTGCTTATTGGGATAAAAAGTGTGCTTTATTAACAGGCAAATAGGTAAAGCTTAAGAGGCCAATCTTCTCTGCTTGGCATATGGAGTTGCCATTAACATTAGTGAGTAAAATGGATGTATTTTGACAAGAGAGCAGACACTTGAGGGAGCAGGTAAGTGCAGAAACAAGGTTACATTTTCATAGTCACTTTTCAGACCAAATCTGAACTTTTAGAGTTTCCAAATGCAAAGATTGCATAATGCGTTTGTATTACTTAATAACTGTCAAAAATCTAGTGAGGAAAGCTAGGTCTGGTCTTGACCTTTCAGAGAACAAAGTGCCAGCTTCTTCCCAGCCCGTGCTTAGGCCCATCCTCAGTAAAACACCTCGCTGACACCTTTCCCACACTCTTTATAGTTATCTTCTAGTTTTCATTGTCCCCGTGGAAATAAGTTATTAAAAATTCTTTAAGAAGGAAGCTTTGTCCCTATCTAGAGAACTTAAATTTTTTTTTGCACCTTTTCACTCTACTTTTGAAGGCTGTCATTGGATGAATGAAGGTGGTGAGGGTAAAAGGATGATGATCACAGATTTTCTCTTGCGGATGGACAGAGGTGTTGTGGCTTTGGGCTGTTCATCAGCCTTTTATGTCACAGCCCAAGCAGTCCAGACCTGTTGTCAGGGGAGGTGCACTGCGATGGCTGGAGGGAGAGGATCAGCCTCTCGCTGGAATGATAAAGGTGGCAAGCATTTTCTCAGTGTTTAGGTAAAGACAATTCTCTTGATGCCTTTCTTCACATATCCAATATATCTGTCTGTCCAATTTCTCACTGCAAGTTAGATCCTGGATTTCTAACTTGACTGGATAAGGCAACTAGCCAGAAGAAAGGAGAGATCAGCTGAGGAGGTTTCTAAACTCGGTTTACTGGGGAGCCTCAGGCTTATTCTGGTTTTTCAGGCTGCAGCAGTCGCCAAGAACATTTATTCCCATTTCCACTTGGCAGAGAAGATTTCTTTTTTCTTCTCTTTTCTTTCAGCTATGGGCTTCATTTCAGTTACTTCTTTTCTGTGTTTCCAAAATCCAATTACTGAAAAGCTACTTTTTTGATGCCTTTAGCTAATACCCTGAGTGTCCATTTAAAACAGCTAGACACAGATGATGTATAACAGCTTTTTGGTTCAGTGGCAAAACTGAACTCGACACAGTTGAACCTGAATCAGACAGTTTAAGAAGCTTTTTACTAAGTTAACAGACAGTTATTTGTATTCTACATCTGAAGAAAAAAAAGCTTCAAAAGTTGATGATTTCCCCCCCCTATTTTTTTAGTAGGTATTTTTTTCAATCATAACACATTTTCATTTCATGGTGGTAAAGCTACTTTTAGAAAAAAAAAATATCACAGTGGAATCACACTATTAAAATGCTGAAAACTGTTTTCACATTTAAAAAAGAAAAAAATCCCTTCTGCTTTTTGAGCCAAAGCTCTATCCTGCGCTAAGCTCAATAACAGGAATTGTCCCCATTCTCCTGTGTCTCAGTTTCTGAGTGAAGGTAGCCCTGCCTGGAAATGGTCATCAGGGTAAGCACTGTCAATGGTCTGCTCTGTCCTACATGCATTATTGCTGTCCTCCACAGACTTGCTCAATTGATTTCAATAATTTTCCAGGCTCACCTCAATGTGCTGCATTTGTACCTGGAGCTCCTATGATTACGGTCTAGGAAGGGCATGATTAAAGAAGAAGAGTCTACTTTCCTGCTGCCCAGCTAAGTTTCATGAACTTCTTGTTAAATTCAGTGGTCTGCTGGGGTGATGGTTTCCTGACACATTTGAGATCCTTTGTCACTGGGAAACATTAAGCCAATTTAGTTAATGTTTTAATTTTTGTTGGATTTATAATTGTGGTCATGTGTCAAGAGGTCAGTTTAGACAGCTTGGTAAGCTGGGAAAGCTAGCAACAAATTGGATCAAATGAATATCCTTTCATTTCAAAGCGTTTTACTCTCCTTTTTTCAAGCCCAGAAGGAGGCCTTAAAGCTGATGAGCAGATAAATTCAATTATACTTAAAGCTAACTTTGGCTCTTAGCTCTCATACTACCTTTCCCCGTCTTTGCCATCCATCCTATTGCAATCGTTTAGACTTGCCCCAATAGTAGTTTGCCTATTAGCTTTGCTAATGAATTTACTAGTGCAGAAGACCACTTGCAAGGCTGTCCTAAACATAATGAATGTAATTATTTAGCACAAAAGCGGGGCAGCTTCTTTTTCTCTCTTGACAAGAATAATTCTTTATTCTCTCATTAGCTATGTGCCTTGGTCTCAGTAAACTAGTTATTGACCTGCTCATTTAAGGAGCTTCACTCTAAATGCTTCTTCCCTTATTTAACTCAGACAAGCTCCTCTAATTTCCCCTTACCATGCAGTGCTGGCTGGCAAAATGTAACCATTGTTCATTTGTTGTGAAGAGAGCTGGAAGACAGGAAGCTATTCTTAGATGGATGCTCAGCCTCGTGAGCCCTGCTTGCTTGTCCCTGGTTATAATGGATACAAAACTGTATGGGGTTTAGTAGACATCGTGTAAACTCTATAGGAAATCTGAGCCAATGAATCATGGAGACAGACCCCCACTGAGTATTGTGTGTCTGAATAGACTGCAAACAGATAGAAAAGCAGCTTAAGCAAGTGGCTTTCATATGACAAGAATGCATAAATTAGAAATGAATTGAGAGTATCTGTTGTTTTAAAGCAGTTGGATTTTTACTTTACTATTTCCCTGTTGTAAGAAACCACTAATTACTCAGACTACACTGAAGACTGATGCAGAGTTTTTGTATGTGTGTGGTTTTTTCTGCTCTTGAAGCCTCGTCCATTGGATTGCGCTGTCTCAGCCTAGTGGTGACGTCCCACGCTGCATCCCCAACAGCTGTACAGCTACCTCATCCCATCTAGAGGTGCCTGTTGGGGCATCTTTGAAGTCTCCTACCCGGAACATGACATAGATCCCTAGGAAAAGCAGGACTCCAACAGGTGTAGGTCCCCAGCCAGGAGCACAGCACCAGCTGAACAGGGGGTAACCTGTGGCAGAAGTGGCAATCTCTCATCTCACCCTTGCAGTACTCAGTGCTGAGAGGCAGTTGATTGCCTCCTGTTCTCCTTGGGCCATTAAGGATGTAGGACTCCTATAGGTGGGATCTGACCATCAGTGAGTGGAAGGGCATGGCATTTCCAGGCAGCCTTCTCCTGAAATCAGCCATTGCCTGACCAATGGGGACATCCCAGGGGCACCAAGGAGCAGTGCCTGCTTGGTCTGGATTCAAGCTGTCCTAAGTCAAAGGGTGGGATGTGGGTGGAGAGGATCAGGATGATGGCCATGTAATGAAGGCAAGTATGTGGAGAGTGCAAAATCCCAAGACGTAGCCTTTTCCCCAGCTTCATGGTAAAAGCCTCATCCCAGAATGAATTTTTTTTTTGCATAGGAATTCAGTAGGCTCCTCCAAGGGGGACACTGTGCTGCTGACTCCCACTGCAGCCCTGTGCAGTGCCTGCAGGTTACAGCTGGCCCTCTGGCAGCAGCAGCTCCCGCTTGCGAGAGGGGTCTGGAGGATGGTGATGGTGTGGGCAGAGACAGGGCAGATTGAGGAAGGACTGGCACTTCTGGTGCAAGCTCAGCTGCTTGCTGTGAAGAGGACATTTCCCTTTGAGAGTGCCACATGGACTATGTCTGCCCTCATGCCTCCTGCATGTGGTAAGCTGGTTTCAGAGGCAGGGTTATGGTGCTCTCAGGTCTCAGAGAGCAGGGTCAGGTGCTTGTGTTTGCAGGAGAAAGGCTGTTGCTGGCACATACTGGCCTCAGCAGCAGAAGTCATCCACCTCTGAAGCAGCTGATGTGGTGGTGGGTCTGGGAGCTGCTGGGTTCAAGGGCTGGCAAATGGGGCTCTGTGCAGTGGCTGACTGCCATTTTGTTGCTTGCTTTTTGATTGTTTTCTAGCGCTTTTTTTTCCTATGCATTTTTTGTTAATTTTGCTGTTTTCTAAAATGAAATATCCTGTCTCTAATTGTTCACAGATTGTGATAATAGACTGCGGGCAGATGGCCCATAGCTTGTGGTCCAGCAATCATATGAGAGAGACAGCAGCCCACAGTGTGTTTATAAATACTGGTGCTGCAGCATTGATGTTGCTCATGGCCCAGTGTGGGCCATATTCCCTCCTGCTGTAATGATCTGGGTTTCTTGCTGTGTCACTTTTGCCAGAGGCCCACATGAGATCACTGGCTATCGATAATCTGTATGGCCTCTGGTGGGTCTCCAGATGGGCCTTTGGGGCAGCAACACTTCACCTTTGTCTAGTGAGGTAAAGGATTCTGTGACTTTTCAGCTGGGAAGAAGGTGACATCTGAGTCACCTAAAAACGGACAGGAAGAGCCAAGACAGCAGAGAGATCCAGGTTGGGGGGCTGATGCCCTACATTGAGGCCAGGCTGGAAAATGAAGGTGCTGTGCTGGTGTGGACCTGTGCAACCTGTCAGACCATGTCCCATGAGCACCACTCCTTGTCCAGTGCCTCTGCTGATGGTATTCCAAAATCTGGTGCCCTGCCTGCCCTTGCCCCATCTGAAAAGCAGTTCAGCTTCATGTGAGGCAACCATCAGGTCCTGCAGTCCCTGGCCCCTGTGGTCTGGGGAGCTGCCCCAGAGTGGCAGGCAGGAGCATGAGCCACCCTATGTACACGTCTGCTGGCTGCAGTGTGACTATGTTGTGCCAACTGCAACAAATCTGTGGAAATGTGGCTTAGAGGGCATAGTGCAAAAAAACCCCATCAGATTTCCCTTTAGAAATGAAAATAAATTCCAAATTTACACACTGCAGAAAGATGGTGCAAGGTATTTTACAAGGGCATGTAGTGATAGGACAAGGGATAATTGCTTTAAACTGAAGGAGGATAGGTTTAGATCAGATATTAGGAACAAATTCTATACCCTGAGGATAGTGAGACACTGGAACAGGTTTGTCCAGGGAAATTGTGAATATGCCTCACCTCTGGAATTGTTCAAGGCCAGGCTGAACAGGGCTTTGAGCAACCTGGTACAATGGAAGGTTCCCTGCCCATGGTAGGGGGGTTGGAACTAAATGATCTTTAAGACTCTTTCCAACCCAAAATATTCTGTGACTCTGTGGTTTATACTGAAGAATGGAAAATAAGACACTGTATTCTAACTGCCTGGTTTTCTCAAAATTATTCTTAAAATTCTAATATTTCTAATTGTAAAGCTTTTAGGCTGAGTATTTGATATGAGGCAGCTTACTTTCAAGGTGTTTTTCCATTTCTCCTAGGTAGATTAAAAAAATGAATGCTTGACTTTAAGCTAGCATTTGTCTGTTTGAATGTAATTGTGGTGAAAAACTTAGTAATAAACACCTTTGCCTTATAGAGAAAGCTGGTTAACAGTTTCATTACATTTTTAAGTCTGAATAATGACGCTTTATATCTTTTTCTTGACTGTAATTCCAGATGCCTTTGTAAGAGTAACTTGGCTTGTCAATGCATGAATTCTAAGATAAAAAATCGGACAAATTGTGAAGAAGTCTACTGGCAGTGAAGAGCAGGGCAGCAGAACAAGGTGGTATGACTAAAAAAGTATTGTTCAGAACAGTCTTCAGCCTGAAATTTAGAAGGTTGTATATCTTAATTCTGTTCAAAACTGTTTAATTGTGGGTTCTGTGGAGCGTATTGGTGTGTGTGACTGCAGGATCAGGTCTTGGTTCCCTAGTCATGACTCACAGAGCTGCCCACCATTGTGTGGCTCTGCAGAAGATGGGAGATGTGCAAATGTAAAAATGGTGTGCAAGGCACTGAACCAGTCCCTGATGTTCTGCAGCATCAAAGAAGTGTTTTCTTCAGGTCTTGCTGAGGAAATTACTGGGAGTTCTCCCTTCTTCTTGACTTCCCGTACCCTGAAAGCAGAAGAAGTTTTGAATGACAGCATTTTCCTAATGGCCCCTAGTTTCGTTTGTAGTGGCAATAGCTGACAGGAAGGTAGTATGTATGTAACACAAACCCTTTTCAGTCCTCAGCAGAAGGAGTATGGTCCTGTGATATCACATTTTTTCAGTTGGTTAGAACATTTCTTGCTCTGATAGCTCCTCTTTGCAAATCCTCCTTAGTTTTTTTATGTGAAACATCAGTAAGGAAAGGAAACAGTGTGATTGCAGTCACCTAATTCTACACAGATTTCCCTATTTCTTAACAGTCATAATTTTTCTATGAAAAATGGTTTGGCACTGAAATACTAGACTGTAAATTGCAAGAGGGAGATTAATACGTCTTCCGTCTTGGCAAGTTTTCCCATTATATCATCAGTACTGAGACCTTAAGTTTAACTTGTTTTTAGAGGTTTGATATAACTCACAGAAACTTTGATTTGATGCACATAATCATAGTATCTCTTCTGCTACTAGACTGGTCTAAAATACAAGTTAGATTTATTTATTTGCATGTTAACATAATCAACTGTGTATTGAGGGATTATGTATATACTTACAGCACTCCCACAATTAAGTAATTGCTAAAATAAGGAACAGGACAAAACATGATGAGCATGTGTTAGGAAACTGTGCTGAGTTACGAGTTTTGCCTCTGCAAGACAGGAATGCATAAAGGCATGGGGAAAATGTATTCCCCAAGATTATATTTGAAAATGTGAACACAAAAGATGAAGGGTTTAGGATGATTTTTACCTTTAGCGGGAATGTCCTTTTGAGGGTTAAGGTGCAAGCTGTTCCTTCATCTCTAGCAGTGGGCTTTGCCTCCCACCCACTAAGAGAAGAAAGTGCCCTGCGACACTGTGTGGACCTTTGGTGAGGTTACCTTTTTTAGTTGCTCTTCAGGAAGCCTTTTCTTGTTCCAACTTGTGAGACTCTCAGGTAGTCTTGTCAGAGCTGTTATTTCCAGCCTCATTGTCCACTTGTTATACGATACCTGAGTCCAGGACTCTCCTGCACAGTGGAGAACACATGTCCCCCATCACAGACATCTTACTGTTTAGCAGAGAGTGGAAAGGGCAACAAAAAGCCCTGTAATCACAAGGGCTTGTGCTATATGATAACTTTGAATGTATAGTATATTTTTCTTCTCGACAGATACATATTTGTAGCTAAACCCCTCCTTTCAAGCTTCTCTCACGAGACTGATCATTTCTTGGCATTCCAAGAGAAGGGGGTCACTGGTGTTCAGAGGAGCAGCTGAAGTAGCAGCATTATACAAAGCATAAACACTTTCAGAGTCAGCAAATGAAAGCGATGTACTTTGCTCCAATACTCATCAAGCAGAAAGAAGAATCTGTCTCAGCATGCTGTAAGATGATCATTAATTTTTAATAGTGTTAATGTTTATTAGTGACAGATGATTGACTTTAAGTGCCTTATGAATAAAAAATAACTTGTGTGGATTTTGGGCATCTGCCTTAGATTTGTATGCAAAGCCAGTGGGATTAACCTTCACAGTTGCAGAGAAGTAAGTGTAGCTTCGATTCCTCACTGTATGCCGTAACACAGGCTGTAAGACCTCTTGGATTTTAGCTGTGATAAACCTGGAAGGCCTTTCTGTCCCCTTTCTTAGGGCACATTGACTGCTTGGGGGCCTCAGGGTGAGAGGGGAGCTCACTGCAGCTCTTTTGGCTAAGGCAGAACTGCTGGAAGGTGAATTATTCACTCTGAGGCTCTGCTGGATTTCATAACACTTAAACACCTGTGTCCATCAAACAGAACACACAGGATCACAGCTAGAGCTGCTCTTGACTTTGTAATTTCATTGACTGACAGTTTAATATCTATTTATTTTCACATCTGACTCCAGTAGAGACAGGCTGGCATACTGAATGTCAGGATATTATGCTGACAACTGTGTTTTTTCATTACTATAGAAAAAAAAAAAAAAGAAAAAGAATTCTTCATAAGTAAAGAGGTTCTTTTCAAGCACAGCAAGTGTAATAAAGACCAAATTATACTTCATATAAATTTGGTAGTAACCATTGATAGGTTATGTGTACATATTTATATAGGAACAAGGGCACACAGTTTTCAACTTTCTAGTAATCTGTCACTTTTATACTGTGAAATGCCATGTAATCATATTGTTTAAATAGCTGGAACAACTGTCTTTACCATAGAATCTCATAAGCAGCAGAATCTTTGCTTAAACTAAATGTTTAAAATTGCCCTCCTATTTTGATCCAATTTTGTTTGCTTTCTAAACAGAAACAAGTGGCTTATCCCATATAAATTCTACAATATTTGAAACTACTTAAGAGAACATTTTGAGAAGAGAAAAGATAAATACATGTGTTTTGGTGAGTCTGTGCTGATGTTTAGAGAAAAGAGGGTAAAACTGCTTCCATATTGGGCACTGGCCAAATGGCTGATGACTCTGAATAATATTCTCCAGATGTTAGGCAGTTAAACCAGACCAAAATGCTGTTGCTAACTTACTGTCATTCAGCGTTTACTATATAAACAGAAAATGTGTATTTAATTCCACTTTAGTTCAATGGATTGTGATTAATATTGTAATTACCCCAATTCAGAGAACTTTTTAGACCAGACTCTTTTGGGTTTTCTCAGAGTGTATCACCATACATCAGCCGTAATTACATGGTGTATCTGACTGGGATCTGCCCTGAAATCACATGCCCTAGTGTTCCCTGAACTACTGGGTGTTGTGTCAGCAAGGAGGAGACACAACTGCACTCTGCAAAACATTTCCATTAAGTTGCATCCTATCTGGGCAAAAAAAAGAATTGCTCTCAAAATTCACAGCTTTTAATTGGTCATCAGGTGACATGAAATCTTCTGAACTTGTCTGATTTCTCAGCAATCACAATGTTAATTACTTTCATTAATGCAACACCTTGCTTTTGATTTTTGAAGATTTTTTTTGTTGTGCCTAAATGCCTTATCTCAGTTTCAGGGTGTAGCCGAAGCATCACAGTCTTGCACACATGTGGCCAGGAGAGATGGCACTCTGCTGACAGGACATGGGGCATCTCAGTCCTCTTTTGGGT
Organism: Grallaria varia; assembly: GCA_013396735.1. NCBI lineage: Eukaryota > Metazoa > Chordata > Aves > Passeriformes > Formicariidae > Grallaria > Grallaria varia. The sequence continues at coordinate 587,320 of VWZG01011231.1, read as the reverse complement.
GTGCAGATACTCCCACAGCAGTGCCTCCTGCTGCACCACATCCAGCCCCCCTTGCCCAGCCCTGGCTTGGTTCATGCACCCATCTTCAGCCTGTCTGGCTGCTCCTGAGTTGTCATATAGAGGTCTGTAGGCTGGGTTGCCTTTACAGGTGGAAATCTTGTCTCCTGTTCCTGGAGAGGCATGTCAGTACCCACAGAAGTTTCTGCATTGCACTTTAAGAAATCATTGCACAAGCTGTACCCTCAGAGATCCTTGGGTGTCAGACATCCCTTCAGGAACCTGCTGGAGAGTGACAGCGTGCCTCGCTTTTCCCCAGTGTGCACTCGCAATTAGACACACTGCTGTTAGCCACTTAAAAAAGCCCCAGAACTAGTCCTCTGCCAGTTATTGAGTGGTTTGCAGTTGCCACACTGTACAAACAAAGATGCACCTTTTACCTTGGTGGTAAAAGGTAAAGAGAAACACAGTGTTTGTACCTTTTTGAGTACGTAACCATCGGGGGCAGATTTTGCATGAGAAAAACAAAACCAATTTCTGTGCAGCTAATCAAAGCCCAGGTAAGGGTTTGGTGCTCTGCTTCCATTTACTGCAGTGTCAAGAGTATAGCAAGGACAAATGAGAATCATGCATGATCATAATGTTCCTATTTATATAAACATAAAATAGAACAGGGTTTTAAAAGCGAATACAATTTTCTATTAAAATGATACCCTTAATAACAATATGGTTTCACTGCAAAGATATAAACAAATATAATAGAAAATGAGATAATGCCATAAAATGGATGCATTATTTTTGGAATTTGAAGGACGCTTGCCAGAAAACCTTTACCAACTTGTGCAATCCACAGCAAACGAAATACAAATTTACCTTCTACTGTTGCTGGATATAACATATTTACCGTGCAGTTTTCTCATCAGTACAGATTTCTAAGATAATTAGTTATTCCTATTGTCAACATATATAGTATCTGACCTAGAATTTAACAGAACTCACTAAATAAATGTTGAATAAGAAAAAGAGATAATACCTCTTTTTTAAATCATTAGAAGATGCAAAACTGATAAATAATGTGTTTCCACAGTAGAGCTCTACATGAGCTAGATATGCTATGATTATCTCAAGCATTTGACTGAAGTCTTTTGCATATACTTTGCTGATAGCTCAATAGAAGTTAACTATAATATCAAAGTAAAAATTAGGTTTGTCTCCTTTAAATTACTAATGTTAAAAATGTTGTTGAAGACCCCACCTGAACTAAAACACAGCCTATGAGCATTCTATCTAGAATGTGTTTTTAGAAAATATTTCAGAATTTTTTATGAAATTAGCCTTCTTCCTCTTATTACATAATTTCCCCCTTTTATCCTTGCTTCCCTCTTTTTTTCCAAAGTCATGGAATACTAAAATTCTTGTAAGAGGCTGGTTTTCTTTGTAGCTTCCACTTCAGTTCTTTGCTGATTGTGTGTGTTCCTTTTAATCACTTAACAGTCTTTTGTCACATAAATAACCAGTCCTTTCTCTTACATTAAGAAATACCATAACTAGGAGTGCCAAAGGAGATTGCAGGATGGTGTTTATTATCATGCATTACTTTACCATGTCTTTACTTATCCACAATCTTGGCATATTTGGCAATCTACTGATTTTCCCTTCTCTTGGAGCTGAAGGATGCCCAGAGGAAGGGATCCATCTTCCCACCAGACACAGTGATAGCTGGGCTGTAACAAGTAGTAGCCTCGGGCAGGAATGCCCCTGGGGTGGAAAATGCTGAAGGGTAAGAAAATGCAGAATTAAAAAAAATCAAGGCTGGCTTGTGCGTTCGCTGTTGCTGGGTGACTCCTCAGGCTTTCTGCCCGGTTTAAGGGTTCCAGAACTTGAGTGTCTCACCTCCCTCTTATGGATGACAGAACTGAGAACAAGTGAGAAATGTTTGTTTTCTCAACCATAGTTTGTGATGCCTAACACATTTGGAGGTGGGCTTGGAGTACGTGGCAGGTGAGGGAGAAGCTGGAGGCTAGAGGTGTCCCACCAGCACAGAAAAATTGGGAGCGTGGCTCTGCAAAGAGCTGGAAGGGGAGGCGTGCTGTGTCTGCTGGGGGCCGGAGGCAGCAGCGGTGTGTCCAGGCACAAGGCTGCACACCCACACCTGGAGCAGCAGGTGGGCTCCAGCGCGCCGACACAGTGCTGCCCTAACCACTGCCCTGCTTCTGCACGGCCGCATCTGAAACGGGCCCTGGGAGATGGTGACAGTATAGGTAGAATCAGTAGGTCTACCTTTGCTAGAGTCCCACTGCCTTTCTCCCGCTCAGACAATGTATTTTTTTTCTGGTGCTCCCGCTTGTCTTGATTTCACAGATTATCAAGGCAATATAATACAGATGCTCTCATTATTATAAAAACACAGTTAGGTATCTAAAATGTCACTCTCAATGCCTCCTTTGCCTGTGCGATGTAGGTTTAAATCTTGAGCAGGGCCAGTGATTTCAGCTTGTCTTGAGCATAATGAGGAAGTAATTACTCAGCTATTGAGAAAAGTCCTAATATCATTACAGATAGCCTGAATGTCCAGGCAATATCTGCCTATTATTTGAAATGGTTTCAAAATACTTGAAGAAAACCCTCCTTGCATTCAAGTCACATGGGAAGAAAGTGAGTTATAAAAAAAGTGTTATGAGATAATTCTAAATGTCAGTATAGCATATTTTAGCTTATTGGATCTTTAAACAGACTTGAATAACGTTTTTCATGAAGTAAATGTCTTTTTGGTAAACTGAAAGGGACAATAATATTTAAAGGTCAGTTAACATGGAGAGTTGGTTCTAGTTACTATTATTAAAGGTCCTACTGTATTACCTTTACACAACATACCCCACAAATCCTTATTAAAAATGCAAAAGCAAACCACATCTTTCCTTCTTTTCCTCCCTCCGCCCCTCCTTCCTGCCATGATTCTGAGATCTTTGATTCTGCCTTCTCTTTATGTGTAACAATTTCTCTAGTGAATAGCACTGGATGATCCTCACCCTGCTTCTGCCACACTGCATCTGAAAGAGTCATACATTATAGTTGCTGTCAATGCTGCCAGCTAGAAAAAACCCCTCTCATTTCTACATTACATTTCAACCTCCCACGTATGACATGAGCTACTCTGCAAACAGTTGTTTAATAGTTTTCAGATGCTTAGGAAACGGTAGTTGATTTCAAATTTTTTTTTGTTTAAAAAAAAGTTGCAGTAGTGTGATGTACAACTGCTACTGTGTTTAATTGGAAACAGCTAGGCTGTCTCTCTGCCCATCACACTGCCCATGCAGCTGTGACCAATTGGTATTAATAGTTTGCACAATGCTGTGATTAATTTATGCACCAGCACCACCCGACCAGAAGACTCACCTGGGAAGGACTCTCTTATAAAGGTGCATGTCTCCCCAGGGCTAGGGGGTGGAATTTTTGGGTATGTGCTGCAGGCTGGCAGCACAGGGCAAGCAAGGTGAGGGCTCTGCGCCCCTGGACACCATGGGGTGACAGCCAGAGTGGCATGGCTGTGGGGCCTTCTGAAGGATTTGTCCCCGCAGCTCCCTGTCAGTGCTTAAATTGTGGTCTGTTTGGGTAGATTTCCCCTGGTCTTTTAGCCACCTACTCATAAGTGTGAATATGTGGAAAGGAATATCAATTACAGAGCAGCTTTTGAAGTCTGCAGAGGCCAGTGTGAGCTGTGAGGGAGGTCTGGTGCATGGGATGGAAGAGTTTTCTCTGCGTTCATGTCTGCATCTGGATGCTGCTCTTGGCTGTGCTCACAGCCCTTTCATTACTAAGCCAGCCTTAAAAAAAGAGGCAACTAGTCGGTTTTGCTGAGGATCCCTGAGAGGAATTTGCTGCCAGATCTGGCACTGCAGAGAAGGGTGTTGGCATGAGTGAGGTGGCTGGGCAGGGAATGAAACAGAGATGGAACAGCAATGACCAAAATAAGGAGATGGGATGATGTTTTCTTTCTTCTCGGTGCTGGATGTAGGGATTTGGGAGCCCTTTCAGTCAAGGTGGATGTAGAACAAGGCTGTAGCAGACTGTTACCCTGCTCCTGGTCACCTGGGGGATGAGCAGGGACAGTATGTGCCAGGCCCTGATCCTGACAGGCAATTCAGATGTAACCCTCATATTTTAACATATATAGAGAGTTTAGGTAAAGAGATGTGAACTGTGCTGTGTACTGTGTCTGACGGTGCAGGTGCTGGGGGCAGCCTGGCGACCCTTTCCTTCAGTAGTGGAGATGTATCCTGTGTTCCCAGAAAAAAGTGAAGGACAACTGTGTGGTGTTCAGTTCAGTGAGTGCTTCTTTGTGCTGAACAATTCTACTAAAGGCAGTGTTCTGCTTGTAAAATGGCTTCCATGGAGAGAGTGCAAAAGCTGCCATGGTTTTTATCCTAAGAAACTTCAAAAAAAAAAAAAGTAATGGTTTCTATTTTTTCCAAAAGCAGAAATGTGATATGCAAATGGAATGGTTTGTTATAAGCTGTGACTTTGATGAGATCTACCAGTGCCAGTGCCAATCTCTTGTTACTTCTATTGTGGACATGTGGTTTTGGTGAGTAGTGCAGCTGTGCCCACGGACTCCAGGAAGAGGTATTGGTCAAGGTAGAACAGCACTTTGCCTGTAAACTGTGTTTGTCCAGAATCAGGACAGATTTTTGGATGCAAGTTAACCAAATTATCTGATGGTGCCAGTCAGAAAAATCACCCACTTGGAAAAGGACCCTGCTATAGACCTAGTATGACCGCTTCCATACAGCACTGTCCAACAGCTGGTCATAGCTTTGAGAGAGGAAGGAGGACTTGAGAGCTTTCAGGCATCATCTCTGCTTCAGCAGGTGCTTTGGTTTCCTGAGACCTGCCTTCACATCTCAGAGCAGCCTGAAAGGTTTGGTCTCCTGGACATATTATCTTTTGAATATCAGGAACACAGACAGAGCTCAGCCACTGGCAGACCACTGTCCGGGTCATCCAAGGGGTTCAGTGCTTGGGTGGCTAATAACTGTGTCATGCCATATCTCCAGCCAGCTCCCTGCCTCTCAGTACAGCTCAGCAGCTGGTTCTCCCGGCCTAAGCACATGCTGCTATTAAGGTAGTCAGGTTAGCAACAGGTATGCAGGTGACAACAGCACAGGTGGCTGGAGAGGGTGGAGGGCAGCCAAGTGTGGTGATGCTGTTCTGGTAAACCATAGAAAGATACAGAAGCATTCAGACTTCTGCTTTTTAGTGTTGTGGGCTCCTTCATGAGCTCTATATCTGTAGTTACACCCTTGTCAGAAAACATACCTTCCTATTTCTGTTTTTCAGGGCTGTTTCCAAAACATCCTAAGTTCCTTTGTTTCCTTGTTTCTTTTCTGGATGAAAATCCAAACCTACATGAGCAGTTAGAATTTTTATTTCTATGCTACTGGTATCCTTGGCTCCCTCTAAGTGAAAGGTTTTTAAAGTGCCCCTCTCCCAGCTTAGTGTTCTCTCCTCTTTTGTGCTGGTTCATTGGTCTCGCTGGTCTAAATACAGACTCATCTCCTCCAGATCCAAGAGAGCAGGAGTGCACTGCAGCTGTGGAGGTGATGGAAGTGTTGCCTTTCCTTTTAGCAGCTATGTTGGCTTCCATGATTGAAGCCTTTTCTGTAACGCTGCTGCAGCCTGGTGCAACCAGGGTTTGGTGCTGCGGAGGAGGGTGTCTTCAGCAGTGCCCTTGCCCAGCCTTAGTGCCCTCACTCAGGGCCTGCAGAAGGGGTAGGTTTGGAGCTGGCCATAAGGGATGGATAGGGTGGGAAGGCTGCCTGAGGGCTGGGACATCTCTGCCTGCTGGGGAGGAAGGCTGGCTACTGCACAGCTCCTGGAGGAGGAGGTTTGTAGTGGGGAAGGAAGTGGGGACAGCAGCTCTGGAGGCATAAAGGGCTCCTCTTCCCAAGGAAACACAGAAAGCTGCAAGATGTTCCACCTGTCTTTACTCCTCTGATAATAATTCTGCCCTGTACCCTCTAAATGTGAGAAAGAAAATACGATTAAAAAAGTGAAATGCTTTTATTAGTGGAATATTAACTTCGTGTAATATATATTCAAAAGCAGATACTCATTTGAAGGTTATATTTAATATAGCTCTGCCCCAGTTTTTCTTTTTTATTATTTTCTTATACATCTTTTCACTTTCTAAGGGAATGCTCCAGTGACTACTGCAATATAATAGCTGCTTTCTCTCTCAGTACACAATTTGACAGCATTTATTCTTTCCTTCAGTGAACATAATTACTTCACATATGGAACCTGTGATAGCCTACAGGCATCTGAGAGAAACCAGAATCATACAATCTGTCCCCTTTGTGAGCTTAATTTACATTCACAAGTGTCATTTTAATAGTGCTGGCAACATGTAGGATAAAAATTACAGGTCAGCTGCAGCATGTCACAGGGAACTGTGCTTAAGTCAATAACATGGTATTATTACATTCTGGATAATTTTACAAGGTAGATCTCACAGAAGGAATTTGACCCCTATTTCTTTAGTTTTCTGCCTTTTGGTTTCCTCCATAAGGTATTTCATTTAAAAATGGATGTTGCAAAGCTGCAAATGTGTTGACAAAGAGGTTAGACTGTACTAGGCATTTCCAAATTTAAAAGCAACACCTTTCCCTTGCTCCAACTTGTAACAGCATTTAGAATTACTATGCTTTGACATATTAAAAAATTTGCACTGTTAATTCTTGAAATTTGTTTTCCTTATCCATGTAATCAAAATACTGAAGGGCATAGCCCTATCCCTTCTCATTTCTTACAGTCGACAGAAGTTTGATCTTTCTGCAACTGATTATTTTTTAGCTGGCTAAAGCAGTCTCAGGCCAGGCACTTTACAGACGTTTTGTACAAGAAAAATAGTGTCACTGAGACATGTTGTATATAGAGCTATGTACAATTCATTATTTAATTTATAGATTTGTAAGACCTAAAAATACTAGCTAATTTTTCATACTGGCATCTATTATACAGATAAAGATGCAATAAATTATCTAAGAAACATCAGGTGATTCGTTTTAGTAAAAATTTGGTTTGAGGTAGAGCACTCAATTAAAATATAAAATCAATCTCAGTTATCATTACTTGTTGTTTTGTTTTTACAAAACTCATAATTTACTGCATTTTAAGTTTTCAAAATTCGCTTAGGGGAATGCACAAGGGCTTGTACAGTTTGCCCATAGTACTATGATATTCAAAAAGTCCATATATGCTCAGACAAGACATATACATCCTCAGGTGCCCCCCTGGTGCACGCATACCCACACACATTCATTCTCTGAACCACGCATTCATTCCCTCCTCCTGAAATTTGTATCCTCCTCTTGCTGTAAGCCCTTTTACACATTTGTGCAACATAAAGGAAAAAAATCTTTAATGATTCATTCTCATATCACTGACAGTGTTTGAGTTAGAGTGGGTTTTTTTAATTAAAAAGAAGCAGAAAAAATGCAATTTTTTTTTTCCCTCTGAAGAGGCTAGATAGAACATACTTGAATCTATAATAAAAAGTATGATGAACTAGCAGCAAGGAGTTGGATGCACAAGCACCTAGGTATGGTGAAGGTGCCTGCTACCTGAAGACTTGTAAGATGACTGAGGATGTGGCAAAAAGACACATAAAACCCCCAAACAGTTGAGGCTAAAGCCAGGAAAATTACAACTTGACTACACTGTACGTTTTTGAGAGTGGAGGTAGTTAGGCATTGGAAAGAATTCTCGCTGAGACTGGTAGAATTCCTACCAAAACTCTGTGGCTTCCTAAAGGATATGTCTTCACTCAACTGGTGGTCTGACACTGGAAGTCAGGTCTGTTTCATTGTCCATATTTAAGTCCACCCAGGCCTTCAAACCCCCTGAAACCGCACAGCTAACCTCTGAAGCCTTTACTTGGGAAAATGTCCATTTGGGTGGCTGGGAGACTTTTCATGTAAGAAAAGTGTCTATTAGTCATGTTCTTCGGAGTCTGGCCTAGGAATGTGTTTGCATTTCAGATGCTCTTTACTCTAGCAGGAGGGTCTGTTTTTGTTTTCAGCTCTTGGTTGCTGCAAGGGTGTAGGCTGAAAAATAAGAGGTACAAAGGGCAAGCTGTTCATGCCACCTCTGGAGCTCCCCACACACACCCCCATCTTAGCATAGAAACTTTTGTCACTGATGTACACAGCAGCATATATTCAAATATTAGTATTTTATGTGCCTGATGACCTGTTGACCAACTCTTTTAACTATGAAATATTTGAAATGTGAAAATTTTCATTCATTGTGAGGATCCTGTATGAGATACAGTTCCGTTGCAGAAAAGTCTTATTTATTCCTCAGGAGATATGCTGCAGTGTCTTGTCTGGCTCTCCTCAGCTTCTGCCTTCTCCTTCGCCTGACATTAAGTTTATTACTTGCTTGATTAATGGTTGCCATATCTGGTTTTCCTATTTTACAGAAGAAAAGAGAAAAGAGGGGGAGAAAGGGTGTACAGGGGAGACTTTACAGGCAGGAGCAAGCTGTGTACAGGGCCCTGCCTGTGAATTACTTCTGCTTCTTACTTTAAAAGGTAAGGAACATGATCAAGTTTTTGGCATGACATCCTCCTTTCCAGAGTAGAACACAATCATGCTGATAACTTTTGTGAAAGAGGCTGAATATGCTGTAGATGAATTGTGTTCTTGGGCCCAGGATTTGAGCCTTTGAACTCTCTCTTTTTGACAGCTTTGGTTGTCAGGCTTTTTAGAGGTCCTTTCTCTGGTACCACCTGTTGAACAGATGTTTATTGGTGGGAGAACTTACCTTAAGAGCTGTTTAGAAAAAGGTTTTGTGTTTCATCAACAGTGGTTTTGAACAAATGTGAAGTCTGGTTTCAGGGAAGTTGCCAGGCAGCTGGAAGATTTGTGATGGCTGGTGGTCATACCTGGTGGCCTGTGAACATAGTCAGTTAGTTTGGCTTTGGCAAAGTAAAATAAGGAATTACTGTGGTGAAATTGTCCAAAATGGAGTTTTTCCCATGTTAGAGAGGAGTTCTATGCTTGTCTGGGGTGATGGTGCTTGGCCATGCTTGCCTGGTGGCACCTGGGGCTACCTCTGTGCACTGCAGGCAGCACGCTCCACCCCAGTTCAGCCCCTCTCCCCCAGCGTGCAGCATTATGATGGCTGTAGGATCCTGGATTAGTGCAGGCAGTCTTTCATACTATATTTTCAAAGTGATGGATAAAGAAACAAATCTACAGATTGTCTGTGTGCTGTTCAAATTTATCATTTTGACGATGAAGGTGAACAAAGTCTGTGGTTAATATAAATTTTAAAAAGATAACGAGATGCTTTTTCTCCCAATCTAGTATACAATCTTATTTGCCTTACTCCTCAAAAAAAACCCAAAAAACCCCCGCAAAACCCACCAAGCTCTTGTGTCCGGTTTGTTCATAAATACAGTATCAAACACGTTCTCTGTGCCTCTGGTGTATGCTTGAATCCATGTGCCACTGTGTTGATTCATCGGGAGGATGCCCCACGTGTGAGTGTTTTGGCACAGTATGGTACAGGAGAAGAATCTGATAGTGAGAAAAGCAGAGGCAACAGCATAATTATGAAGGTTTTCTTCCCCTCATACTGCTTCTTGTTATTTATTCTTCTCTCCATGTTTCCCTGGTTATTTCTCTTCCTGAAATGAAAATAACCTGGCAAGAAAACAATGTTTCCACTCCCATCATTTTTGGGCAAGGAACACCACACATGTTTTTTTTTAACATGCTAGCTGACAAATGATTATTCACCAGTATTTTTTGTTGAAGCAAGCAGGCTTGTTAACTGTGGTGACATTTTTAGTGATGCTATGATATGCCCATGTCATTGTTGCTCGATATATCAGTGTCTAAAGGATTATTCTGTTGAAAAACTTACGATGGATTTTGTGTTTAAAGCTGACTTTATATGCGTATGAGTGCATGTGTGTGAATTTGTATGAAAATAAGGGACAAAACTGTTAAGATGCTTCTTCTGTTTTGGGCTTTTGACTCCATATTATAAAATACAAACTGGAGCCTTGAATTTCTATGCTTTGAAATGGTATACTTAAAAAGAGAAATATTGTAATTGAAAGCAGCTCAGTCAAAGCCATCCTATGATTCGCATCTATTTACTCCCTCGCTTCTCCAAATTCCTGACTCACCTTCTCTTACTCCTCTAATTCTACAGGACTGTTACTTACAATCTCTGCTTCCCCACCTACCCTCTGGCTACAGGCCTTCCTTGCCCTCCCCAACTTGTTCACCACCAGCTGCTAATCAGGCACCCGCACCTGGGAAGGCACACTTTGGTCTGATACTGGGCCCGTGGCGTTTGCACATGGCTCTCATGGGTCTCTGAAGGGTTAAAGCCAGTGTGCAAGTGTGCTTGGAGGAACAGGATGGTAGTCATGTTGAAGCATCTGTGGGGTCACCCTGGCTATAAAGAGGACAAAGAGGGATCCCATTCCCTTCGAGAGACAACTCTTGGTGAGAAATGCCTTGGAGAAAAGCGTTGTTGAACGGTTAGGGATGAAAAGCCCAGGAGCTCTGCACTGCTCCAAGCATTCTTTGCACAGCAATGCAAGGGGTGTCTGGGGGCATGGCTCTGTGCAATTCCAGCAGCCGAAGGCTGAAGAGTGGGTTGGATAATGTGCATGTTGGGTAGTTCCTTGGAGATGCAGAATCCACAGACTGTTTAAAACAAACCAACAAACAAAACCAGAACAAACAACTCCCCACAAAAAAACCCCCACAAACAAATGAAAATTCAAAATTGAAAAGAAGTGACCTTGATCCTTTTTAAACTCAGTGAAAGCGAATGTGCTTAGATTTCCTGGAAAAAGATGTTATTGTATATTCTGTGTAAGTGTAAATATATGAAAGCCAAAGGAGGTCAAGTTTTTTCTTAATTAGGATAACTAAAAGAAAAGCAATCTGTAAATTGAATGCCACAGAGCACCACGGAGCAGGTTTACTCATGGGGTGACATGTCCTGTTTCTTTTCTCTTCTCTGGCACCAGGTTCCCCTGCCTGGGTAAAATGTCTGCATTCCAGGCTGTATGAACCAGCTTGGACTGTACAGCACTGCTGGTCCAGCCAGTGTGATATTTGCCCCCTGCCTCCCAATTTTAACGTGACAAAGGCATGTGATTCTAGCACGCTTACAGTGGCTCAGCTAACCCATCATCTCCAATTCCCCCAAAATTTTGTGGGAAATTCAGGTGCTTTTCAGCTCTCTGACTCAGTTCCACATGGTTTGTTGCATTAAATCCATACTACCAGGTTAAAGTTACACAGGGACAAAATGCCTTATTCCAGGTAGGCTCTCAAAATCAGATCAGCTGTCAAAAAACCGTTTTGTCCTGAGGAAAAGGTGGTGGAAAGGGAAGGCAGTGCAGATTTTTGGACCACTCGGGAGCCCTGTATGTGGGTTGTGGCCATTTAGTCTTCAATAAAACATGAATGCCTACCATAGCAACCACATCAGCCCCCCTTTGAGATAGCCGTTGCTTGAATAAAGATGGACATTCACTGAAGAAAGTCTAACAAACACATGTAGACCTTTTACAGTGCTGTACAAGAAAACAATCTCACTTGAGAAGCATGCATGTTTTCCCAGGAAGGGTGTAAGAGTTAATGCGACACGCCGCCCGCTTTCCTGCCTCTGCCATATGCTTGCTCCTGGGAATTGCTGTTACTCGGGTGGTGTGCATGGGGGACGCCAACAGTGGTGGGGTGGCCATTCCACAAGGCCCTGCTGCTGTGCTGCTGGGAGAGCTTGCTGTCCAGGATATGTTGGACCCTTTCCCATTAAAGATTCTCCCGAACCCCCAATATGCACTTCGAGTCACTGTTTTCCTAAGATCTTACGCCTGGTAGGTATTTTCCTGAAATGCACCCTTTTGCTTTAATCCCTGCTTAATCTTACAGAAAGATGCAAATAATTTTGCAACACCTCTTTGCCTTGGGGCGTACAACAAACTCTTCTGTGGCTTTTTATTCACATGCCCCAAGAGCACTCTGCAGTCCCTCCCAGTAAGCTGTTTTGGATATGAAATGCTACTAGGTCAACCTCCTGGAAAGAGGGCGCTTTGACTTGTAAAACTGGAAAAAAAAAAATGTTTATCCAGGAAGTACTAGATTAGTCACAGATTAATTACAATTGTCAAGTATTATTCATCTGTAATAAGAGTGAATTCTTCACTCAGGATTCATAGCAAAATAACATTGTTTTTCAAATAGAAGTAATTTAAATTGAAGTAAGACCTTCTAATACCACCATCTGTACAAGTAAATTACTTTCAGAGTAATCAAATATGCATATCTGGGCTGTGTACTGTACTGATGGACCAAGTTTTATGGAAGCAATATGCTTGAAAATCCCTTAGGTATTAAAGATGAAGAATTCATGGCATTTTGCATTCATATCATGGTGAATAAGAAAAAATATTTTCTGTTGCATAATTTTGGGGAATATATTTTTATTAACTTTTCCGGGTTAATTAATATTTTTGCCAAATAGCAAATACAATCATCATATTTATGAGTCTGACATTTCACAGGAACTTAAAGCTCTGTAAGAAATTTTAGCATTGTATGTGTCTGAATTTATGATTGTGACAGAGTCACTCATCTTCTGTGGGTTCCCAGGAAGCAGAGCAGTGTGGTGGAACTGAAATCATTACGATGACTGAATTCATTACCACTGGGCTCGCCCCTCCATGAAATAGCACTGCTCAGCCAATCGGGTTTCATGGTCGCAGCCCTTCATGGGATCATCAGGGTTTATAGTCCATAACAAATACAAATACACACAGGAACAATAACAGTACGATACATCTGATCTATGATCCCACCTTGCGAGACTTTGTCATGAGTACCAGAATAGTGACTGGCCATGTGCTTCTGTCGTGCGGATGAACGGGACAGTCGCACAGGAAGGAGAAGCCATGCCTCACAACACAGTGCTGTCAGCATAGTCTTTATGCTTGCAGCACATTGTTCATGACCTATGTTAAGCACTGGGGCGTAGGGTAGCTTCAGAGATTGGCTGGAAGAATCTGAACACTGAAGAAATCTTTGATTAAAAAAATTACCTGAAGTTAGTTCTGTGAAGCACTTCAGATGAAGTCTGAAACCCTAGCAGGTCAACCTTTTCAAAGCAGCAAATACAGTTGTTGACATGCTCCCAAAACGCAAGAGCAAACTCAAGCATAAGAACACACGGGCAGCACAACCTCTGTTTGCAAGTCAGCCACTGCATGTTGCACAACATGACTGATCCTTAGATATATGATGTCAATGTAATGTTGCTTATGAAACATGTAGAGGTTCCTTGCCATCAAGAGATTTAGTCTCCCTGCAGCACTTTCACAGTTATGTCCTTAGATTAATCACAGGAGGTTGGCAATGCATGCAGGACAACAGATAATTCTTTCTGCACCCCAAATATAAAATAAGCAATAGTGGCCTGATAAAGAGGAAATTATGAGAGCTTCATTTCTCTACTCTAAGCCCTGTGCTAACGTGTGGGAACCAGCATGCTGTGTCACCACTTCGGTGTAGTTTAGATGATACTTTGTGATAGATGACAGGAGGGTGTTTATGTAGCCAAGAGGAGAACCATTAGAAATGTATGACTATTGACAATCTGAGAGGTATTGAAGTTTGAACGATGTAATTTCTGGCCTACTATGAGGTAGCAGTTTGGTGACAGGTTCAGCTGCATCCAGTTTAATCGTGCACATATATTATGCTGGAGACAGCCTGCCTGAGCTTTCTCAATTTCTCATCACCTTTGCCTTTGTTCGGTCCCTGGACCCCAGTTCATGCCCAGCCTCCAGACCCTGGCACCTGCACATGCTCTGCTTCCAGCAGTTCATTTTCTGGAGCTAACACTGGCAGAATTAGCCCTTTTTAAAGCAGATTTTCTGTGAGGGTTGAGGCTTGAATGAAAGCAAAAGTGTGAATTTGGGTGTGGATATGCTGGGTGAATCCCTGACATGGGCTTTGGCAGGTAGCTGTGTGGGATTGCTCCCAAGAGGGCTTTTGTAGTTCTCCTGAGAAGACCTAATTTCCAGGTCAAGATTTGACCTTTAATAGACATGTATACATAATATACTGCAGCAAAGTACAGGTTGGAATTTAGGGGAGCCCTACAGCAACAGCCCAGAGAGACATATGCAAAAGAACCTCTATATAGGCAAAAAGCAAAAATTGAAATACAATTCTGTTCAACTTCTGAAAGTTTGCATGTTTGTGACCACTTTGCCTTGTCTAAGTCCAGGTTTATGCTAAAACATTCTCAGACCAGCATTACTAGTGTAATGTAGCTCAATTCCCAACAGTCCAAAAGTGGATCTTCCATGAATTTGAAAATGCCAAGGCAGGACAGGGACATTAAAATCCTCCTTTTTTCCTGTGTAATGATGTCTTGTGCTCAGGATGTCTCCAGTTCTCACAGAGGCTGGTGCATTATTTTTCATACCCTTTTCCCCCCATTTAGCTTCTGGTTACTTAGACAAAATTGAGGGAACTTTTTTACTTTTTTACTTGCCATGCTTTTAAAGCTTTAAAAGCTTTTGCTGAAAAGGTACCTATTTTCTTATCACTTTTTCCCCCCCTAACTCTAGAAAAGGGCTTGGTTTGAAGTTCTTTTTTGGCAGCTGTATTTCATTGTGATACATTATGTCAGGGCACATCAGTCACATGAAGATTTTATGGAAAAAACATACCCTTTTTAGATGTCCCTCTCTGCAACCCCCTTCAAAACATGGTGGTTTTTTTCAAGCAACTCTGCTATCAACAGCATTATGATTCTCAAAACCTCATGGGTGTAATGACTTCATCTTATTCAATTATATAAATGTTACTTAAAGAAGGAATAGAGAGTTTAATGTAGTGAACTTAGTAATTCTGAAAAGAAGTGACCACTTACACATTTTGCTGTTTACTTTTCAGTCTTGAGCAAGGACTTCTCTTCTTTGTAGTGAAGCTAATCCTATGCTGTTTTTATTTTACCATTAAATGAGAAACATTCTGAATTCAGATGAAAATGAGGTACCTTGATGAAAGTGGGCTTCAGGTGTCATACACTAAGCATTGTACATTTCTCTTTGCTCTGATCCTCCAGCACACATAAGATTTCACCTCTTCACCTTTGAACAAGATTGCACTAACTTTGATCTTTTCTATTTTGTTCAACTCCATGGAAGGAGCAGCTACTTGAAACATGTTATCATTTAGATGTTCAGAGGTTCTTCCTTTTTTGGGGAGGGGAGGGTGGAGGGGTGGGAGGGGAGGGAGGGAGGGGGAGCCAGTGGGAAAGAAAAAACCTTGAAAGCATGTACTAAAAGCTGTAGATATTTAACTTGAGCATCAGCTTTTGTAGCTTGTACATTATGATTTAATACCAAAAGCTGTCACTACGTAGAACAAAAACAAACAAACAAACAAAAAGATTTTAAAAGCACACAGAATCATTAAATACAAACTTCATATTAGGTAAACATTTTTCTGC
>VWZG01011231.1:446684-571733 GCA_013396735.1 Grallaria varia | reverse complement strand
TAATGTGGATATCCTTTCTCAGGTCAAAGCACAAGCCTTGTGTTCTTGTTCCTTTGCTTATGGTTTAAGCCTGTTATTTGAGTCTCTGTATTTTTGTGGTATTAATTCATGATACTGACAGTTAATCTATTTTTATAACTGTTTTTGTCTGAGCAAGATAACAAACTAAGTTCTTCATTTTCTCTTCAAGTCTGCGAGCATGTAACAGTGGGAAGCACAGTCAAAAGTATGATATTTTCAATATCTTACATGGTTTAGCACTATTCTTATAATGATTACAACCATATGCCAGTATGGTAGTTATTTTGCTATTATTTCAGTATTATTTGTTTGGAGATTTTTTTTTTTTTTTTTGCTATTACAAGACAGATTTTCACCCAAATACTTAAAAAAATTTAAATCACAGGGCATTATTGGGGCTCTATCAGCTCCAATGTGGTGCTAAAGTCCTAAGAAGTGTAATCAAAATTCTTGTCCTAATGATTTACATTTTTTTCCATTGGTTCAATTTTTTGTCTTGCCCAGTTTACTTGGAATTGTATTGTTTTATCCCTGTCCTCTATGCTGAGACTTTAGTTGTTCAGGGATGTTTGTGGTAAGTAGCTCTTGCTTTATTTTGAGGTTTCCTTTACACAACAGTACAAATGGGGACAGTTTCCCCCTTCTTGGATGCTTACTGCATTCACTTTCAGTAACAAGCTGTTGGAAGCAAGTTAATGTCACATTAATTTACTCTTACATCTGATTTTGCCTTCCTGTTCTAAGGGTTGCTTAGACAACAGATCATCTCCTAAATAGTATCTCATAAAAGAAGTTCCCTCCTCCAAAAAGTGGAATTATGATTGTTCATTAAAAAGAATTGTTTATATCACACTAAAACATTAGCAACAAAGAAATAAACAAGATGTTGGTATACAGACAAAATTATCGATGGAGCTAAACTCTACAGAGAATCCTTGACATGGTTACTTACAGGGACCCAGTGTTATATTATTATTCATCAGCAGTTCATCCACTCTTCTTTTTCTTTGTGATTTTCTAGGCGTCAGATTATCCTGGAACCAGCGACCTCAAGTCACATTTCATCCTCAAATTTCCCTGATTACTTTTATTTACATGTTGGATGTATGTTAAAGGTATTTGCCTACACACTCCTCCTTAGAAGCCCTTGGTCTCTTGTGGTGTGAAGGCTTGTGGAGACTTTGGTTTGTTACTTTTCATAACTCCTTTTGGCCTGATTTTTTGAGGCTAATCAGATAACTTATTTTGAGATGTGCTTGATTTTCTAGCCTTACCGTCATGTACACCTTTTGCAGGTGAACCCCACTTACAAACAACTTCTACAGTTGCCAGTGTCTCATGTCACCAATCGACTGCCACCTATTCAAAGATCTCTGTGGGATATGTTGTAAAGCCATCTGGACTCTTTGCTAATACATGACACTGGCAGCTGTAGCAGAAAACTACAGGTTCTCTGATGACAATGGGGTTAGTGCCAGTGAAAAATCAAAGTGGAAATGGCCTAAACCAGAAGTACTGAAAGAGAGATTACTCACTGCTGCTTTGGGGCAGAAAATATGACAGTGTGTGAGAGCTGATCCTTTTTGCAGTGTGTGGCCAAAAATTACCTGTGAACAAGGCACAGGCTATCACTTGCAGACTTGAGGGCTAAGAAAATCCTCTCATTTCTCAGTGTCTGCTGGCTGTAGTTCCAGGCTCTGTCAGTGTCATAGTAGCAAGCTATCTAGTTTCCTTCTCTGGAAAGTTTGCAGCTGCTGGAAAGCACCCCTGGGAAGCAATGACATTCCCAAGCCATTCAAGCAATGAATACTGGTGACAAACTCATAGATTTGTGGGGGGTTGAGGTAGATGTCCCTGTTCAGGTTTAATGACATCATTTTACTCCATTTAAATGCTTCCATTTTACAAATTTTTCCAAGAAAAATTGCAAACCCAAATTTTCAGTCCACAAATCAAAGATTGCTCATTACAGCATGAAACAGATTTTTTTAAATAATACATTATCATTTTTGTTTTCCTGAGTATGTGCAAAACAGTATGTTTGTAGTATATAGGACAATACCTATCTTAAAGGAGCTATTGTCTAGATATATTTTATTTTAGAGTAGTTGGTACATAAAAACTGTTCTTATTGCACCGAGGAAGTAAAATCCACACTTGTTAGGCTCTTATTTCATCCTCTTTCCTATCGTACTCACCTTTTTGGCCCTGCTAACTTTCATGTCCATAATGAACTCCATTTAGCTTCCCTGCAGCAGGACCTTGTCTTTGTAAATCACTGACCCAGCGGCATGAAGCTGCATAGGAGAGCAGGTTATTTTTTTTTTTCTGGATTTTCTCTACTTCCTTGAGCAGTTGTAACTTCTAAGAAACTGCAGAACAAACAAGTGTAAAAGATCAAGAAGATGGCCTGAAAAAATAATGTTTTAAAGATGTCTCATTGTACTCAGTTCTCTACTAGCTGACAACTAGACTGATGGCTGAAATCTTAGAAGGCGTTAATGAGATTAGGTCTTTGGTGACTGATAGCTTAATGCTGTCTTCTTATTCAGAGGTGTAATTTTTTTTTCTTTTTTCTTCTTTGCAGTAATCATGTGTAAACTTCTTACAGAGATCAGCTGGGACCTCATGGCCGAAATCTCATTTGAAACAACTGGAAATTACTTCACCTTAGCTCAAGCCACAGCGTAACAGATACCTTCCCCTCCTCCAGCCCTGCTGTGAGTCAAAGACATTTTCTGGACTATTACTTTCCTGTGTCATTACTTTCCTGTGCCTGAATGACCTTGAGCCTCTTCCTGTTGCCCCGTCTTTACTTGGCTCAGTGTCCGCATCCCTTGCTCTTTGTAAATACACCTGCGTGCTTGCCTTTGCTCTATTCCTTTTTCTTTACAGCTGAAGAGTAGTCCTTTCTCAGGCATTGAGACTCACACATTTTAGTTCGTAGATGCCTGTGGTAACTTTCCATGATCTTGATCGTGAAGATTTTTTTCACCCTATTAAAAAAATATTGGTATTGTCAGATGTGCAGTACTCGGCTACTAGTGTGTTTCTCAGGGCTAATTCCTTACTGCCTGTACTTGCAGAGCAAGGGCAAATTAGGTGAAAAGGTAGAGTAATAGCATTTCATAGTTGTTTTGCTGGGACATAAATTTCCAAGTTTGTGAAGCAGGGAAGAATCAACTCACTGTGACTCAGAGCACAAATGCAGCACAGTTGGAAGAGCCCAGCTTGGGTTGTATGTATCCCTACTAACAGGGAAAGCTGAAATGCTAATTGAGGTTGTGATCTGCTTCAGGTCAGGTAGAGGTCATCAGACCCCTGCAAACGCTTAATCCTTCCCATGGAAGTTTTGTGAGTTTTCCCAGGATCCTACAAACACAGCCTGTATGTTTGGTTACACAGAGAATCTCTGCAGGAAGCAGAGAGCTAGAGGAGCGGTGGCAGAGAGGCATGGGGCTGGCAGTGGTGTCAGAGCAGCAGTGAGGCTGAGATACCTTCTAGGGCAGAGCCCTTTGCTTTTTTTTCATGTTAAACACCACGTAAATACTCCTGTGAAACAAAGCTACTCCTCTTTGCTACCCCGATCTTCAGCCTCCTTGTAAAAGGCTGCGTCAACCTTTCCCAGTGCTGAACCCTACAATAGATTTGAGCACAAACTGAAAGTGATGGGGTATAAGACAGGGCACACATGATACTGAGTGTAATGCAATTTCCAGCTGATGTGTTGAACCCAGTTCATGTATTTGGCAAGGTAGTCTGGCACATACGTAACCTAAAAGCACATCTGGCTGAAATTTAGGGGCTATCTGTGTATACAAATGCATGTGTGTGCTGAAGTGCTCTGCTGGGTCGAGGCCAGGATGTTCAGCAGTGTACAGGCTTAGCCCTTCCAGGTGTCTCCAAAGATAATACAGAAAGAAAGTGACAGTCAGTCCCAGTTACATGAAACACAATCCAGATTTTAGAAGGCTAGTTTTGATAATTAGGTATTTTGTGTACTGTGGCAAGATGTGAATCACAAAAACACTAATATTAATGTAGTTCAGTTAGGGTAGCCTTGAAATTAGACCCCTAGCAGAGAGGATGCGCTGTATAATAATAGCACAGGACCGTTTGTTTCAATACATTTAGCACTTCAGTATGGGACTTTTTGTTAAACACCAGATGTTCTAGTGACCTGAGTGCTGACTTTAAAAGAAGACACAGTAAAATAGTGTGTCAAGGTCAACAGCACAAATGAATCTGTATTACCATGCTGTCATATTATACTGTATGCCCCATATGAGAAAGATCTATGGCTAGTGCTTTCCTTACATGCATCTGTATGGGGTTTTTCAGTACACAGATTTTGAGTTTCCCAAGCCCTCAAACTCCCCTGAAAGAAATCTGATTCTCACTTTGATAGTTTAAATTGTAAATACGACATTCTTAAAATGGGTGAGGAATGTGTGGGAATGTGATTGTAATCTCACAGAACCAGAGAGACGCGCAGCAGCACAGTAAGAATCATGTCTCTTAATTGTAAATTCTGCATTTAAGGACTTCAGAATAATAATCTGGGTAGCTTGGTTGTCTGCATTTTTCTCTTGACTTAAAAATGTGGTTGGGCATAAAAGAATAATCATTCACAAACATTTTAAATAATAGTTTACCTCAAAAAAATGCTTTTTTCTCCATGAGTCCCCTGTATCCCTCCTCTTCCCTGCCCTGTGACTTCTAAGCTATTGCTGCAAGATGGCAGGATGTCAATGCCCCCCAGATTGAACCTGTGATTTGTTTTTCTTTGATTTATGGGCTTGTAGTCAATAAACTTTATAAAGGAAAGTATCAGACTGAGCAATCAATCAAAGATAAGCAGATTCTTGTCCTTTAAAAGCATTTCACCCCAGTAAGCAAGGGCCTCATTCATCTTTTACAACCACTCTTGCAGCTTTCAGCTGAGAAAGGACTCACTGCTGACCACATTCCCTTCTGCTGAAAAGTCCCCTGTTCTTGCATCTGAGCATGGATTTTTAAAATTCATTGCAGCAGTACATTTCCCTTCCATGTTATTTGCTATCTCTAAAAGGGCAGGTTGTTTGCATGTTGCTACTAAAGGTAAATCTCCTTGGTGTGTAGAGAGGAAAAGTTGTATGTTTTAAAGCATCAGAGGCATGGACTGTTGTTTTATAGAAAGAGTATTCATTTTCTTTGTTGTTTTACAAATCAAACATACAAAAGGGTTCCCATTTGTTTTTTAACTAGTATCTGAATTTCCTTTCGAGTAAGGCAAATGTTATCCTGTGTGTTTTGCTTCTCTGAAGCACAGATGGTGTGCATATGCAGATTGGTGATTTTTTAATCAAAACAGTGACACTTGGGAATATATGTAAGTATTGTAATAATGCATTAGTCAGGAGTGATGTTGTAACACACTGAGATCATACACATAAATCTAAGACACCATGTCTAGACACCCCAGGGAAGATGGCATGCCATGGGTTAGAGCAAGCATTAAGGAAGTGTAATATTTCAAATATGATGGGAAAATAATGCAATTTGCAGACTTTAATAAAACCATTGGGGAATTAATTTCACTAAGGATACACTCTCTCCCAAAACATCCACATTTCTACATTTGCTTCGTAGATAATCAGAACACGAGACACTGTACCTGCTATCTCAGGCATAAACACAGTATGATATCTATGAATTGTGCTGCATCTTTTAATATGCTGAATATGAAAATAATCCCTTTATAGTGCTTTAGCAGTATAAAACTGCATTATGCAAACAATGCACAGACAGCATAAACATTGGAGATTCAGAATCTGAAGAGCTTATAAATTAATCTCATAAGTGTTGATTTGGGCATGTTCAGCGAGTGCGCTCAGCTGTAAAGCTTGACCGACCTAACCCTCCCAGTTTTAATTATTAGCTTTTTGATTATCAGATATTAAATGAAGATGTGTGATTTATGATTTTTGCATGCATAATTTCCCTTTGTGTGAAAAGCTTTTTTCATTTTTTTTAATAGAATCTTTGCTACCTTTGGCTGCTTTTGGTTATTTTGTTGTCTCTGTTTAGCTCTTGGTATATGGTTTTAATCAGCCAACCTTCCTTCAAATTTTTGCCAGCTGATAACTACTCACAAGCAAGCATCTTGCACTACCATGCCAGGAGTGTTGTGATAAAAATGTCAGTTTAAACCTGTCCAAGGATGACAATCATAACTATTTCCAAGTGAGAAACTTGAACAGAATACATAACACAATAGTACTTTTTGCTTTCTGCCAGTGAAATACGTGCAGAAATTCAAGAGGTTCCCATAACAAGAACCCTCACAGTCAAAACCCCACTTAAAATTTGGCTGCATTGGTAGCCCCATCAATGTCATCATTTCTTATCATCTAAAGACTGATAGTAGAAAATCTTCAATACAAGTGAACCTTTTCAATTAAAGTATCATCAAGTCAAATGCTAACCATATTCAGTCCTATTAATTCCGCAGCTATAGAAATTAGTGAGTGAAGGAGCTCAGGTTTTGCAAATAGTGACAATGATTTATAACCTGACCAATTGAACTCTGTTTCAAAAAGTGAGATGCATATGTTAGCACAGAGCAAACCAAGCAATTAGGTGTTTGTCTCTCCCCTCATCTCTCTGCTCCTTTCTGGTCTGTAAAGACACTGATCCAGAATTCTGTGTTAGTACAATAACATGAAGATACTTTGAAATCAAAGCCTGATACCTGATGGGTTGCAACGTAAGCGATACTTTAAAATGCCCAGTAGATTCTTGGAAAAGATGCGTTCATAGAGTTGGGACCACA
Organism: Grallaria varia; assembly: GCA_013396735.1. Classification (NCBI taxonomy): domain Eukaryota; kingdom Metazoa; phylum Chordata; class Aves; order Passeriformes; family Formicariidae; genus Grallaria; species Grallaria varia. The sequence continues at coordinate 564,898 of VWZG01011231.1, read as the reverse complement.
GTGCTGTAGCAGTGCTGTGATGCCACTCTGCAAACAGACCTGTAAATAGCCCATATCCTCCTTCAGAAAATTGTAAACCACCACTTACATTTAGCTCTTCCCATTTCAAAGTTATATTTCATGTTCAAGGATGTTCAGGAAATGTGAATGGGCCTCAGGACTTGCGCAGGGGTAGAAATATCACCTCAAAATAATTATAAGAAACAGCTTTCATGATTCTCCATGGAGATCTCTTCCCTCTGAGCATCTTCCAAGGCCTTTGCCACAGTCAGGGCAGAATGTCTCTGTTCTTAGACCAATCTTCCTGTTGTCCTCTGCCTCTTAGCATGCAGCTGATGCTACACGGCTGTTACTAGTATATATTGTATTTATTTTATACTCATTTGCACAGTCCTCGTTATAACTGTGGAGCATCAGTAACACATTAATGACCATCCTTTAACCTTAGTTTTGCCCTCAAGAAGTAGTTTCTAGTGTCTTCCTCTTTCCTTCACTTCCTCTTACTCTGGAACTTGATCTTTGTCATATTATGTCCTTCATCCTTCATATTGTGGTCTACAGACTTTAAACAATATCACGTAAAAATGCACTAATATTTTAATCTGGAGGTCATTTTGCTCATATCATTTTCTGTGAATGAAATGTACTACTGTCAGGTTCAATAAAAATAATCTTTACCATTTGCTAGAACGGAAACCAAATCCTGGATTCTTTTATTCTGTGGAAGCTATTGTAATTTACTTTTAACATTTTCTCCCTATTAAATGGAACTTTGCTCTATTTCTTGTACACACAGAGAAGTTCCATGCAGCAGCTCTGGGTCATACACATTTTTGCTTATAACTCCTGGCTACATGCCAGTATGTCTGGTCTTCAGCAGCACACTTGCACTCCTCCTCCTCCTCCTCGTGAAGATCCACAGTAGAGAGAATGGGGTCAGGAGCTAGACTTACTTTCTCTTCTAGTTATTTGTTCATGTGTGGTTTGGATCAAAACGTCCTATAGATCCAGCCCTCTAGGTCTGAGGGTGTAAATGATGGCACTATCATTAGACTGGGTTCAGCAGAGGGTCAGCCACAGTTGGGGGGATAGGGTGTGGTGGAGGCTCTTGGTGCCTCCCTGCTGCAGCTGCTCAGCCCAGAGAGCACACAGCCTTCACTGGACCGTCGGAGACAGTCATTAAACCTGGTCATAAAGAATAACTTGTCATCCTCCAGGAATATCAGACACTAGACAGAGCCCTTTAACCTTGCTTGACCTTTCACTGTGCTCCTTGACTAATGAGATGAAGGGGAGTTTTATGGGTGTTTCTTGACCTAGATCTTTTACATGACAGTTCGGTGTATCTGAGCAGCCTAATGCCTTATGTTTTGTAAATCAATATAGTTTTATCTATTTTTTGAAAGCTAGAAATGGTTTTTTTTAGGCCTACTATCACATCCTATAAATAACATTGATTTTGTTTAGCCTGAAAAACGATTTAATTTTGAATTGGCTCACCTTGTTATTGAAATACAGTTCTTGGGTAAGTACAGGCCCGATTCTCATGCATCAAATTGCATTTATCCCTGTGGTATATGCAAATCTGGTGTCAGTAAGTTGGGAATGGGATCACCTGTGCATAAACCACATCTAAATTTTCAGGTTTTGGAAGTTTTTCAGACTCCAGGATTTAATGGGCATACACAAGAAAGCAGTTACAGCAGATTACATAGCCTCATGTTACCTTAAATAATGCAAATGTTGTGATGGGAATGTGCACCATTAAGCAAACCTTACATAGTGTTGTATGAATTCCACTGGCTCAGTTAAAAAGAAAAACTTAAATCTTAATTTTATATTTAAAACTTAATTTTATATTTACATCTTCAATATACACTTTCCCTAGTCATTATTTTCCTTCTATCCTTTCATCCTTGCCCTCCTTCCATTGATGAAAGTACAAGTACTCTCATTACCATTTGTGATGTTCGGAAATGAAGATTTCAAGACAAGAGAACAAAATAATAGTATTTGCAGTTTGGGTCATTGCTCCAACTGTTGTCTGCTGTGTTTGACACAACTAATATTATACTGCATCTACTGCTGGAAAGGGCCAGCACAGTGATGTTCCTTGCAGGTGCTTCGAATATTTCTAAAGGTATTTTTGAGCATAACTTCTGACATTTCCTTGCCGTGCATTCAAGACTTCTGTACCAGTATTTTCTCAGTTTTCATTCTGAAATAAAGCAAATTCCTATTTACTTACATGCATGATGTAAGTAAATCCAATTTTCAAGACCAAATCCAATGAGGCAGTATTTTAAAATGCATTTCTCATTGTCCAACCTAGTGATAAGATTCTTATATAAGCCTTTGGATTGTATGGTAATTAGATACCCATTTAATCTGTTCATATATAGGATATAAAATCCTGATTCGATTATCCTCTCATAGCAAATGTTTGACACTTTATGTACCAAATAGATTTTACAGAGATTGACTCTGTGTAAGTACAGAATCAATTCAAATACAAATACAGGTGTGATAGTGATTTTCAGGCTCATTTTTTTGTTATCCTTAAGCAAATGCAACCAAGAAAGTGATTGGTATGTTTCTCTGTCGAACATCTGAGATGTTAGTTTGTGTACTATTGCTTTCAATTAGCTTTTCAATTTTACTGTTGTATACCTTTCTCAGTTGGTCAAGACAAAATATTAGATTGCTGAGTTACATCTTATGTGTGGGAAAAAGGTAGGAATTGCAAGAAAGTCTGTGAATTTTTAAAGAAGCAACAGAGAAGTTAAACAACTTTATATCTTAGTTCCAGAAATTAATGTATAATATTGCTTTCCAAAAATAGAACATCGTCTCATGACTTTAAAAATGACTGTGTGAAAAGCACATGTCTGTTTTGTATAAAAACCTAAATAGAAAGTATTCATTTCTGCTTGTCAGGGGGATGCCCATAAGAATTTGTGATAGGTGTCTAAATGCGGAGGTAAGTAATAAGCGCGTATTGACTTCTATTGAGATCAGTATTGAGATTTGTTGACCCAAAGAGGTTACAATTGACTGAAGAGTGGGGCAGTAAATCTTGTTATTGAACAAAAAGCTAAAGTCAATATATGTGTTATTATAAACATTTTTCTTTTGGAAGAGATAATAAGGGCGGAGTGGTTTAAGACTTTAGATTTATATATGGCCATGATAGCACACAGCATCTGTTAGTTAGTCAAAGGACAGAGAATGCCTGTGGGGTTTTTTGTGTTGTGTTTTTGTTTGTTTTGTTTAAATAATTTATTTATTTTTAATACAGCTTCACCAATCATGCCAAAGCAGTAAAACCTGCATCAACTTTCACATCATAAGCCCTTATTCTCATTGTTTTATAACTCAGCTATAAAGGTTATTTTCAGATTGAAATTTGGTCTGCAAGCTCTTTGCCTGAGAATCATTTTTTCCCCAGAAGGGTGAAAGGAATAAAGATGATCTATTGAACTATTTATTGAATTTTAAAGGAGCATAGAAAAAAACATGTTGTGATTTTTATATAATTCAAGATTTAGATTGCATTCCTTACTGAATATTATTTTGTGCATAAAGCTAGGATTTACTTGATCATAAAGGGGGGGCCTGCAAATGTTCTTTCAGCGCTTTCAAACACTTGCTAATATTAATACATGCCTTGTATTGTAAACAAGTATTTTTAAGATTCTTATATTTTAGTCCACTCCATTATGCTCTGGACAGTACATTGTATTTTATGTTACTGCTTGGAAAAATAAAGAGGAGACAGAGCACAGAAGAAAACAGAAATCCATCCAGCTGGAGATACTAAGCTTATTAATTAAAATCACATACATCCCATAGTGAGAGTGACTGAAGAAATAACTGCTGAATTGCTATTTTATAACATTTATAGCTGTTAGTATCTTGGCTGCCAGTAGAAATGTTCCCTTAGTAACTCCAAAATCCTCTAACAAAAATAATCTGTTGTTTTCCATTGCAGAAACCATCTGCCTCCTTCTTTCCTTCACAAGACCCTCCTATGTTTCTTTAGGATTCAGGAGCTTGTACTAATTTCAGAGACTCGCTGAATCTCTTTAGCAGCACAGGCTCTGATAAATGCACCAGTCATATTCTCTGCTCTTTGCACTGGCTTGCTGTGAATTTAAAAACAAAGTCCAGCTTGCCATCTTTATCTTGGAGACACTGTGGCCTGGTCACAGTGCAAAAAAGGCTGCACAAAGCTCGCAGTGGAGCCCCTGCCTGTGCAGCATTGCCTGCACAGTGCCCAGCGCAGCTCCACTGCCAGTGCAGCGCTGATTGGGGCACGAGTGAAACTTCCTTCTGCAGAGAGGAATAATCACTCCCTCCAAACCCTGGTTCAGGCTATGTTTTTCTCCCTGTTGAGGTGCTCTCTGCTGGTAGTACTTGATTTACTTGCCTTGTGCATTTCCACATTGGTGGCTTCACTTGCAGTGGCATTCCAAGCTCTGAATTACTGCCCTGTGGCCGGTGACCAGAATCTTTGCCCTTCTTGCAGAAGTTCTTCTCCTGTCTCTGTAAAACCTGGAAATGTCATCATGGAAGTTATCTATTCCTCTATCAGGCCTCAGCATGCTAAAAGAGGGCTTTAGAATTTTATGTTCCACAAGAGCAGTATTTCCAGATTCCCTGCAAAAAAAATTGTCTTATTTTGAATTGAATGCTATTTCCTCTCTCTATTTATGCAGTTTCTGTTCTGGAAATGTATAGGAGGAAACTGCCTCATCCCCAGTTTTGCCCTATCAAAGACATGCATGCAGATAAACACTCTTTCTGACCAAAACTATTTGTCCTGGAGGCCTTAGCTTTCCTTCAGGCTGACCATTTTTTCAGGTCCTTTGACTTCTGTTCTTCAAACAGCAAAGAATTGAACCACAGAAAAAAATGTTGTAATCATTAAAAATGTCATGGCTACATTTTTCTTTGTAATACAGAGTGATTGTTGGTACTTATGGCGTATCAATAGTGCATCTGGCTGGGGATGCTGGTGTTGGCAGACAGTGCAGTGGCCTTCCTTCCAAACATTGTATGAGAAGCTCAGCTTACATTCTTACCCAATATGAACACGCAGACTGGGACACATTTGCTTATTTCACCACAAATATATAAATTAATCTATTTGAGTTTGGCCAGAGAAGGTTGCTATGAAGAAGTTTGGCATAGAGTATCTTGGGCTCCAACCATAGTCAACAAAATCTATAGAATGTCCCACTCTGTCTGAGTCTTTCCATTCACTACAAGATAATGTACTTTAACTTCGACTGCTAAAGAATACGGAGGAATAATTTCTTTTCAAAAGCATGCATGTCCCTGGGGGCACACTAGTGTCATCATAACGGTTGGGATATGTCAAGGAATGACATGTCTTCTTTGGAAAACAGGACCTTTGTTATATCAGAAGCTGCGGTTTATATAGACCTCAGTATCGACACATGTCCATGGACCACTGGTTTTTCTATACATAAATAATTCTTAATTGGACACACAGACTGCTCATGTCAGGCAACAATGACTCAGCACTTTAGAGACTGAGCTTCCGTTCTGTGTTACAGTCTCTCTATCCGTGTATATCCCCCTGACGATGTGCAGAGGTTCCTAGCACAGTCCAACTATTCCACAGAGACTCCAGACCAGCTGGAGTCTACCCACACACTAGGTTTTCAGAAATCTCAGTATCTAGCTGTGTTTTGCCCACCTTATTGCAGTTTCTGTCTGTTGATGCTGGTGTGTTTAAATTAGTTGCTATTTTGAAGCTATTACAAGGCTGTTGATGAAAATCTTCTTTAGCTACAAAGTGCCCATAGATTTATGCAAACCTACTGGAACTTGATTCATTTCCATTCCCAAGACAGTTTCTAGCCTTCCCCTATGGATATGCATGCTGTTTATTGGCACACAAATTAACATGTCTAGTTATTGGCACCAATATGGTAATGGTGGCAGTTGCTGATAAAGGTCATTAGATGGAAATAAAGGATCTCAAATAAGTTAATGATGAGAACCATCTGAATTTAGTAGGAGCAGGTCTGAGAATATAAAACAAATCTTTTATATATTGAGCTTCAGCACAGTCAGGTCCTGACTTGTGGCTCCTTGAAGGGTGGAGATTTTTTAAGTTATGGTTTTATATTTCTGGGGTTTTCTTTTGAAATTCACCTGCTTTTTGGTGTATGAGCTGTCTAAATGACGTCTGCTGGTGTCTATTTAAAATGTGCTTGTAGTGAGTGAATTGTAAGCTGGATTTGTGAAGTAGAAGGAAGACTTATGATGACATCCTTTTCCTGAAGCTTAGTCAGGCTAACTCTCCTCCTTCTGAAGGAGATACACCTTTTTGAATATATACAATTTAAGCACAGTTTTAATAGAGAATAAAAAAAAAATTATTGAACTGATAGATGGGACATTCAGCCCAATATTTGAAAATGACAGCTTCTTTTCTAGTTTGAAAATAGTGTTTCTGCATTCATTTTCCCATGAGTACAGCATTATCTACTTTGGTCATAATGAACTATGTTTCATTTGCAATACAAGGTAATATGGTATCAGAGTAGTGCCATGCAGATCTATAATGTGGTTTTAGAAGAAATGCATTAGGATTATTTATATGGGGTTTATTAGTGTTCACAAAGACAGCTCTATCATGATTAATTTGATCATGATTTGCTCTCCCTGATTTTCCATTGTTCAAAAATTACTGTGTTTAAGCTAGAGATGAATTGTTCTCACCATTGTTGCCAGAGTGGCATTAGGAGCAGAAAAGTGTTGAGCCAGACAAACTTAAACTGGTAAAGTTATTTGCTTTTTTTACAGAGATGGGCATAGTGGGTTATATGGGTGAAAATCTTTCCATCACAAGCCTTGGAAGCCCAAAGAACATTTTTGTTATAGTCTGTGGGGGATGTTAAAAACAATGAGAAGTTGAAGAGCAAAAATGTGACTCTAGCTGATTCTTGATCTTGCTGGGGGAGGCTGTGCTTTGACTTCTTTTAGGAAGGTACAGTGCAAACCTGTGGTATTATATAAAACAGTACATAATTATAAGACTAACACTCCGAATTTTCTCCCTCCATTTCTGGCCCAGTCCACCTCTAATGAAGCAGCAAGTGTGTGATGACTTTCATTCAGATCTGTCTTTGTGGCTTGGCTTACAAGTGTATGAATCTATACTTGTTGCCCTTGGCGTTTATTTTCTGGTGTTGTTTTTGGTTGTATCAGGGAGAAAGCCTAATAACGTTCCATTAAAATAAGTTTACTATTCAGGCCAGATTGTTATCTTCTTTTTCCTTCCACATTTGCAGCCTAATTGTATTTAATATCACAGTTCAGAGCTTTCCTCTCTCTGCTCCTTGTCACTCAAAGGTATTTAAAAGAGGATTTAAACCAGCTATTTTTTGTGCTTAATCCTTGAGCCCTTCTGCCAGCCCCGCCCCCCAAGCTTGCTTATTCACAGGAAATAACAATCTATGTCCACATTTTACAGCTCTAGTTTCTAGTAATTTTGTCTTATGCCTTTGGAGTATAAATGATTGTTCAATTCAGACATTCAAAATGAAAGTGAAGTTGCCAGTGGAAACGGGTGGCTCATTATACAATGAGTGAGTACAAATAAAAAGGTGCCTGAGTATAATAATCAGAAGATATTGACTTTTGTTGAGGTCAGGATCACAATTTATTAACCCAAGAGGTAAATATTGACTGAAACTTTGGGCAGCCTTTTTTTTTCCTCCATTCCTTGTAGCCCAGAGAACACTGTAGAGGATTTACTAAATAACTCCATCTGCCTGCACAGTGAGATGCAGACTTTTGTATTTTGCCTGCAGTTTTATGCTTGTCTTTTTTTCCGGCTCTCTCAAGGGCTAAACGATTTATAGCGTATTTTAGAGGAATATTTAAAATCATGATAATTGCTGTTTCTCTGTCATTAATTCTGTTCTTGACAAGCCAGAATCTTCCCCTGAAACAGGTTTTGCTTCTGAGTGCTTCTTCAGATGATCCCAGCCCTAGACCGGCTGTCTGCATTTTCTGTTCTGCCCTGGCCATCACCCTCTCTGATGTCTCAGGGACGATGTTCTTTTTGTGTGTCTAAAAACACCAGGGTATTGTAGCAGCTATCAGAAAGATGCCCTTGGGAATGGTGAATCCTTGTGCTGCTGAAATTCTGTTCACTCTCCAGAAAGGGCTTTAGAATCAAATTATTTGCCAGCTGCAGAGGCCCTCATTTAGGTAAAATGAGCTCCCCAAAACTGCTATGCTGCTCTGATACTTGGAAAACCAGGCTTTGCCAGGTTCCTTCCATCTTTGACTGCCCCATCCTTCTAAGGGGCTGCAATGTAGTCTCCATCCTCAGATTCTGATAAATGTACTATTGACATAGGGTCAGAAGTTCCTTAGTGCAACTTCCCCCTACTCCTCTATGACAATTAGTGCTAAAAAATACGTTTTGAATTCCTGAGGCAGTTATTAAGCTTTTCAGAGCAGGGCACTTGCCTGCTTTAAATTCAGACATGTTTTTGTTTGTGCTTACCTGTTGGGTGTTTTGTTACTAGTATTTTATGGGATGACAGTAACATGACTGGCATTTTTCAGGAAGGTCTTTTCCCTGCCCCAGGAGCCACATGGTCGCAGAGCTCCAGCAGGGCTGCCTGGGGACCAAGGGGTGCTGGTTGCCAGATGCAAACTCACATCCTTGCCACCACACCTGTGCAACATGTGTAGCCAGTGACCTTTCTGTCTTCAAGGCTAAAAGAGGTAGTGCAGCGAAGATCAGTGTGACTTTCTACTCTGATTTCTAGATTTTCTACTTTCCTGTGCTCTCTTTCCTCCCTCTCCTTCTCCTTGCCCAGTCTTCTATTTCGTCAGGTAATCTGCTGCTTCTTTCTTGGTGTCCTTGTTGCCTACTGTCTTGTTTCTTTGCTCCTGCATCCTTCTCAGAGTAAGAAATTTTTGTTGTTCACTTTGATTTACATGAGATGATGACAGGCAGGGTTGGGTTTTGACACAGTTTTATGCATTACAAAATAACTCCAGTGAGTTTTTAGCAGGTGAGGGCTGCTTAGTGAGCATTGAAAACAGGTTCTGAACCTGCTGGAAAAGTCCATCTGTGAATAAGAATCTGAAAAGTATTAGTATCACATTGTTTTTTATCAGAGCAAAGACATAAGTCAAGTTTTGTAATCTGTGGATTTCGGTGGAGGTGTGGACATCTGCATAGCAAACATAAAGCCTCCTGAAACTAAGCTTTTCCTCAGTACCTCTGCAGAGCCTTCAGAATGGACACACAGATTCTTGAGCATTCAGGGACTCCAAATTGGAAGCTACAGCCACCAATCAGATTAATGTTCTGTGAAGTCTGGGGGGGATTTTTCCCCCTGAAGCCCAAAATTACAGCTTTGCTGAGCTGAGTAACCTGCCCTGAATGGTGATTTAAACATTGCTCAAATCACTCTGTAGGTTTAGAGACTACAGTGGATCTGTTGCATCTTGGAGGCTCCAGGGCTTTTCTGCACAGTTCTACATGTCTGACTTGTGTCTGGTGTAATGCAGCCTGCGTGACTTGATCCAGAGAAACCCATTACCTCTACCAGTGAGGCCCATAAAACACTTTTGGGCTCAGACCAAAGTAAAAGGGCCAGAGGAAATGAGTTTAAAAGGCTGAGCACATCTCCCAATGGGCATAACAGCCCACATCACAAAATTTATATACATAATTTGAAATAATTGGCAACTTTAGAAAGTAAAGCAGAGAGCAAAATGCAGCTACTTCAGCTGATTATTTATGATCTCTTTTAGTCTCAGATGCTCCTGTAAGGAAAATCTTGCCTGTTCGGTAGTTCAAATAGTTAATGCCAAAGCTGAAATACTCTACTCTCTGCTCTAAATGAGAATCCCACATTCACTGTCTATTTAACAAGCACATTTGCTGTATTTTTAAATTTAAATGATTTGCCTCCCTTTATTTCCCAATGCTTAGGTGACGGCTCCCTCCCCACACTCTGCTACCTCTCAGTTGCCCTCTAAGTACTTCATATGAAAGGTCATGGGCTCACAATAGTGACTCTTGCAAAGTTCAACTGGATCGCTTTTGTAGGATAAAGCCATTCCCCATCTCTGTAGCAAGGGAGGTCCCCTGGCAGCAAAACAAATGTGGTTAGTTATGTGTGGCATGAACCTCAGTTGCACTGGGAGCTGAGCTCCGGATAACATGTGGTAATGTATTGAGAATTACAAGGCTAACCCATCAGCCTCTCTCAAGAAATTTAACTCTGAAATGTTTTATTTTGCCTAGGGAAAGTCTATTTGGGTCTATCATTTAGATTTCAGGAAGGTCCAGCACTCCCCCTTCCCCTGCTCCTTCGCAGGATGGATGGCATATGAAGAGGTCAAAGAGACTACCAGTGTCATGCCATAAATCAGTGGTTCAGCTCAGAGGAGAGCCCAAAAAGGCTCCTGCTCATCTGGTGTAAACTGACTCATTCTGCTGCAGTCAACAGAGGATCTGACAGCAGCAGATCTGCCCCAAGAGCTTCAGAATTCCAAGTTTAGATTTATCTAACTGGTGTTTCAGATAATATTTCTGTGCTGTTAATGGCAGAGATTTTATTAAAATCATTGTAATAAATATATTTCAACTGCAGCATCATAGGATATCCGTACTTCCCTCCCTGCCCACAAATAATACATTGTGTAAATGTGATTGTAAAAATACCAGTAGCCAATTTAGTTTAATTTAAATTTAGATTTTGCCCTAAACAAATACTGATGTGCCCTGTATATTTTTACTGCCAGATCATGATTTACTAACTCCATTTTGGGGGTTAAAGAGAGCATGACCTTGCCCCATATTAATATTTAAAGATTACCGTGCACATGAAATCAGATGCTGACACAAATCTCAAAGGACTAAGAGGTTTTTAATCTTTTGAAGAAGCAGTGCCACACTGAAATATGTATTACTACATTCAAAACAGAGCATATAACAAATGTCCCACTAGCAGGCATCCGAGACTGCAAATTTCATTCAGTGTAATATAGTTCACAAATATCAACTTTTTTCTAGAAGGGAAATTGCAATGCCACAAAGGCTGATGCTTGACATCACAGAAAGGGCCAGCAGCAGCATCTCAGACATCACAGTAAAAAAGTGTCTAGTCCTAAATGCAGGAGCCATTTCGTGCCCTTTTCAAGGTGATACATAGATTTTACTCTTTCCAAAAAGTGAAAGTTTACTTACATTTCTGTACAAATGCAATTTAGAACAGTTTAGGAACCATGTGATTCTTTGTTTTTACAACAGCACAAGCCTAAAATATGAAAATCTCCTGATTTTCTTTTAATACAGTTAAAAGGAAAGCCAGAGCTATTTTTATAGAAAACAGAAACAGCTGATGTTTAACTTAAAGAATAAATTTAGGACTTTTTTTAGAGCATAGTTATTTTCTTTAAAAAAAATACAGCTTAGCCTATCAGTATTTGTAACTCATGTCTTTCCACTACACCTAAGCTTTAAGCAAAAATACAAGCTAGCAAGATGTAGAAAAGTGTAATTAATTTCTCATTGCATTTTGGTTTTACTCAGTTTGTATGAAAATGCTATAATGAGATCTCTGATTACAGTAGTTCCTGTGTTTTGATAGCATCATGGAGGTGTTGCAGGAAAACGATGACTTTATGGTTCTACCCAGTCTCCTTTTGGGTAGGTGAGAGGTGGCAGCCTGCCACTCCTGGTCTTGTGTCATATTTCTGACAAGTAATTGCAGACTGGTGCCTCTGGGAGCTTGCTATGATGCTGCTAGAAAGCGCTGGTGTAGTTTGGAGGTGGATCAACCAAACTTCAGATTGATGTAGAAGAATTTGGGTATGAGAGGGTTCCAACTTGACCAATGTGGAGGTGCATGTTCATTTCCAGATCATCAGCTGCAATGAAAAGGAGCTAGACCTGCTGTTTGGGAGTTGTGGAGGCAGTGCTGGAAGATTTGATGGAAGGAGAATAAAAGCATCCCTTCCTGGAGATGCAGCTCTCCTTGCCATGGGACACTGAAGGCTCCCACCTGATCATACCCTTGGTGCTGGCTGTGCTATAGGTCTGCATTGTTGGAACCTAATCCTCACCTGGCTATATTACAAGCAGGATACACCTTTTTCTTCCCTTTACCTCCATTCGGCCTTTCAATCTTTCTTTTCCCTTAGCATGTCCACCCCAGACCCATCTTTCTTCCATCTGTCCTCTCCCTCAGCAAAGTAATGAGAAAGGGGAGCAGATGCCAGACAAATAAGTGCACCTTCTAATTGAGTGAGGACATAAAATGGGACAGTAAAACTTGTGGAGACTTTTGCTTTCAGTGCCTTCCAGACATTTGATCTTAATTCAACTGGTTTCCCAGTCAGTTAATCTATTTCCCTCTAAATTTGGTTATCTTGTCAGATTTTTGTGGAGGCAACATTTATTAGAAGTTTTTTGGTCACCATAAACACACTTTGATCTATTTCATCCAAAATGAGTGTTCTTCTCAGCATGACTTACTTAGAACTGCATACTGCTAAGTCTCAAAAAAAGAATTTAGTAAGTCACAAGCAGGATGGCATGATGCCCTTCACAGAAATAAGAACTACAGATGCATAAAAAAATTAGAATTTAAGAATCTGAAGTTCTTTGCAATATCTGCAACACTTTTGTTATCAACATTGCTGATAGTACAAATGGGAATGAAGCAACTGATAGGTGTTCTGGTCCAATGAATTCACCTACTGCTTATGATCCTTCCAGTCATATTTTCGACTGTTTTGGCATTCCCTATTAAAGCTCCCTAAATAGTCTTCTTGCTGGTTCAGTGCTCTCGACCAGGAAGCTTGTGAGTTTGTGAGGATTTGTACTTGATCATGAATGATTCATGAAACAAGCTTAGGAAACTAAGTTTAACATCTTATTCAACGCTGAGGAAAAAAAGAGCATCTTCTTCCATACTTGTAACAACTTGGCTAAAAAGGAAGAGTCTCAATGTCTCATTTTGAACACTGAAACTCAGAGCATCTGTTGCCTTTCCAGCTAAACCTCATATCTACTAAGAAGCAAGAGGAAGCATTTTAATTTACTACTGTAGTCAGCTTTGGTTTTCGTTCTGCTAATGCATTTGACCACATACCAGCAGCACACCACAGCCAGGCTATTGGGGGGCAGTTGACAGCTGGTAACTGCCCGTGTTGCCATTTCTCACTCACACTTTATCAGGTGTTAGATTTTTCTCTAAAAGCTGTGTCTGGAGTCTGTTGATCTTGATTTTATTTGTTTATGACTATTTCTATATATTCTATATATATTAGGACAACAGAAAGCATATTACCCGGGCTGTTAGGTTCTAGTCCTCTCCTTCCTTCTGCTCTCCCTTGACCACTCTGTGCACGGCAGACAGGAATGCTCCATTTCCAATGTATATGCATGGCGTTCATAGCCTGGGAGCTTACAGCACTATTTCCCTGCTGTGCATTTTGCATACAGAGGATGCTTGAGTCTTGGTTTTCGCACCAGTGAAATGGGGATAATTGTGTTGCTTTGATGTACTGATAAAAGTGCTTTGTGAGAGCTAAATATTTCTTTGTGGAACATGCCATAGCGTGTTTGGAAGGGCTGTATAGCAAGGGGTAGGACGATGACAGAGACATGGATCTAATGCAAAAAATCAGGACAAAACAGAGAAGGAGGTCCGCGGTTATTCCCTTGCTGTTCTTTGTCTCCTATTCTAGCTTTGTAAGAGGATAAGGATTTTTTTCCTCCTCCTTTTCTGAGTGAAAAGATGACAACACAGAATACATCTAGGGACACCTGCTGAGAGAATAAAACACAATAAACATGAGCATGCTATGGTGAGAGACATATTTTACTTGTACAATAGACATTTTGAACCAGAGTTCTAGAAAGTTTAAACATAACCCGTAAACTAAAATCAATTCCAACGCTTTTGCCATTCACCTTCAGGTTTTCTTGTTGTGCTTTGGGGTTTTTTTTAAGCTGGAAAAATTTTGATCTTATGCTTAAGAGAATTATGAAAACAAAGAAAGTACTTCTAAACAAGGTCTTCTAAGATGTCCCTTGGGACTATGATTTTAAGCTGGTCTTGCATTAATTGCAGTTTCTCTGGCTGTTTGTCGGGCCATTGCCATGCTGTGTTAAGGCCTCAATGCTTTTATCTAGCCCTCCACTATTCTCTGTTTGTTCTTCAGCAAGGATGAGAGGAACCCTTACAGTATGCAAATACATAATGCTTTCTATGCTTCTTTCTTTAGAGACATAAAAGGATTTTTTTTAAAAAGGCAAGTTGAATACATAGCAATAAAGACGTAAATCTTCAGAAGAGCACTCCCTCTGCACTCCACAAATGAAGCATGGTTTCTGCAAAGAAAGAGTTTGTTAGGAGAACCAGAGGAAGCAGGATTTCCATAATGATTTGCAAGAAAGAATTCTGTAACACATGGCACTGTATTTCCTTCATAACTGCAATCCCCTTGGGACCAAATTCTTTACTACTTAATCACTGCAGTAATTAGAGACAATGTTGGCAAGTGTTCGTTGAACGTTGTGTCATTTTACATCTTAAAACCTTTTGGCGTTACTCTCCATTTTCTTTATTTGCTGTGTTCTGGCCTGTCCCTTGGATGATTAGACACAGCTGGCCTTTGCTTTGGGACCAGGTCCGTTTTGCAATTAAGAGCTGTGTTGGTCTGCACCGATAAAAACAGAGACTAAATAATTCTATGTATTGTTTATAAATTACTTTTCCACCACACATTTTTTTATGACTTGTACACAAGTGACATGATGTGAAACAAATCTCTGAGTGAAACAGAGGATTCCAGCCACAAAAAATGGCTTTGTCCTGCAGTGAGCCTTCAGATGTGGAAAACTGCAGAAACAAAGTATGAATAAACATCGGCCTGGATGAAGCAGAGCTCTGAAGTAGATGGAGAATAATGTTGTAGCATCAGAGCTATGTGCGGGTGGTGGCCATGATTATGAGGAGTGCCCTGGGGACCGTGGACAGCAAGTGGGACCACAAGCAGCATCTGCCTAAAGCTGTTCCTTCTCCTCTCTGCTGTTCTGTCCAGGTTGGCCATTGTGATGTCAGATGAAGGAAAAGGGAAAAATGAAAGGACTGTTCAACACCTAAATCTGTCATTTGAAACATCTGTTGGTAAAGTTGGTGGGGTCTGCTGTTGTGGTTTAAAGAATAGCTCTGAAAATAGCGCAGCCTGGCTTCTCTGCATTTCAGGTCTGTGCCTGTAGCTGTTCCTTCAGAAAAGTAGAAAAGGTTCCTCTGACAAGGTGTAGGGCTACGTAGCTCTTTTCCGGAAGATGTTGCTGCCAAGGAGGCAGTTAGTTTTCGCGAAGGAAGCTTTCCTTCCTGGAATGAGGAATCTTTCCCAGACACAGGTTTGGCATGTTTCTCTGCCTGTGTTCCACAGAAGGTTGCTCCCTGGGCACAACAGAGATAACACTCAGAGGCCTTGGCAGCCAGTGGGGGAGCCAAGCTGGGGGAAGCGTTGACAAAGCCCAAGGAATGAATGCCTTTTGCCTTTGCTCTGAGGCCAGTGCTGCCTGTACAGCACCATTAGGATCTTTGAGTTTTCAGTGTTCTTGCCTCTGAAATAAACCTTTTGAATCCTTTCCACTGCTTACTGTTCTTTGGGGAAATACCTGCTTATTTTGCTTTACACAAGGTATCATAACAGGTGAAAACTACAAGTATGCCGTTCAGTTTTCTAAAATCCAAGTATCAGTAACTGTGCTGACTGACTTACTAAGGCAGCAGTGCACAGTGGAAGATCCCTGCACTACTATTGTAGGCTTAGTCTGTCCTTTTACGCTCTAGATCGTAATCTTCGTTTTTCAAAGTGTTCGTGTGTATGTGTGTGTGTTACCTTTTTGAATAGGGTTGGATGAGGCACTGGAGCCCTTCAAAGGTCAGATGTGGGGAGTGCCGCAATGACATGGCTGTGTTGCACACTTCTCCCTGACACCACGTGTTTAAACATCATTTCAGCTGGGCAAACGTTGTGGTGTCCCTCATAATTTGCTTTGGTCTTCGACAAAGACTGGTTCTAATTTCTGCTTTCAGTCTCAGTTCTTACAGGCTGAAACAGAAAATTCATCAAATTTAAAGTTCAACTTAAATGACAATTTGTGTGAATAATGACCTTTTAAAAGACAAGGTGGTATATTATAATGTCTTTTGAAATGCTTTCAGAGGAGAAAAATACACAGTAAAAATTATATGACAAATATAAAAATGGGAAAAGAAAACAAACTTTGTAACATAAGCAAGCACTAGCAACCATTATGCTTTTAAATTATCACTCCACTGCCTACAAATCTTTGCTTTGACTCACACACACCATACATCTAGCAGAGAGAGAAATAATATCTTTTATTACCACTCAATTATAATTGATACACTGCTGTATCATGTTAAAATTTGTGAAAACTGAAAAGGGCACCAAAAAAAATTTAAAATGATGAGGAACAGCATATAAAAAGTGATAGAACTTTCTAAAGTACATTTATATACATCCCCTGCTCCCCTTATAAGTATATTCTAGGGGCAGACAAGAAGTGCTAGTGAAAACTGGTAATGCATATTAGCTCAAAACCGATTAAAGAAAATTACCTCTCCTTTTAATTCTGCTTACAGGCCTTTTCTGCAATATTGATTAGTTTTCAGAGGTACGTGATAGTATCTATTCTTTCTGCAATTAATCTATATGTTCATTTTGCATAGTGGTTTTAGAAATCCACTGAGGTCCAGAATTAACGACATACAGATAACTCCTGAATAAAGCTAGTTCTGTGAAAGTTTCCAAGGAAAAGTCTGGCCTAAAGCTGATCACTCTGCTGCTCTGATAAAGATATCTATTAGTGTATTAGTTGTCTGATATACCAGAAGACAGGTTCTGGAATCATTTGAAACTAGATTTTAGGTTTCACCCTGACAGTTGCTTGCTTTCTCCAACATTAGTGTTTAAAATTCCAGAGCCGTGGCTTAACAGCAAATGTGCATGACAAAACCACTACTTATGATTTTGTTTGCTAGCCTTAGATAATTTTAATGTTTCTTTTTTCTTTCATTTCAGGGTCTGTCACTTATGTATATCTTCCAAGAAACGATTCTAGTTTTGTGCTGAAAGTTGTATCTCTCAGTTTTTGTTATATTTATCATATATGCTGTACTGATACCAAAAGGGAGTTAACTTTTAAGCATTTTTATGTAGACAATTCAAACATTAATTTCTTTTCTATTTTTCCAGTGCAAATATTCCTAAACTACCATGGAGCAGAAGGTATTATGGAATGCACCTTAAGCACCTTAAAGCGCTGAGCACAGACTGAGTGGCTCCAAGGCCAGATACCTTGATAGTGTGAATGGGCGTATAAGAGCATTAGAAGTTCCTTAGTCTGAGCCTTGCTGCAGGTGAATGCAGAGGCAGTGTGGGCAACCGCCCAGCTGCCCAGTCCATTCCTCTAGGGAGAAGAGCAGACTCTACTTTGTCCAGTGTTCTGCTATGGGCTGCTGGCTTTTTGGGTTTGTTGTTTGTTTTTGTGTTTGTTTGTTTATTTTGTGGTGATTTTGGTGGGGTTTTTTGTTTTGTTTTTGGTTTGGTTTGGGTTTTTTTGTAACAATAAGCATCTCCTTGTAACATTTGGAGGCTGAGTTAAAAATCAGCCTGGAAAGATAAATGGCAGAAATATAGCTGACCTCACTGGGTTTTCTGCTTTTAAGCTCAGGATGCATTTTGTGGGGAAAAGAAAACAAGCCAAAATGCATCTTTTTCTCATTGAAACAGATTAGCCTTTTTCTCTTTCGAGGTTCAAACACCCTGCTCCAGCCCTTCCCAGAGAAGAATTTGGGTTCCACAACAAAGACAATTATAAACTAACCTCTGCCTTTGGTCACTTTAAATCCACATGGTATTTTGTGCACTATTCTTTGTGCTGTCAGATGTACAGGAATTCTACTGTGTTGCAAAAAAACCTACACATTGTAAAAATGAGCTTTACTTTTTAAGTCATGTCACAGTAAATTACCTTTGAGTGTATTTTAAGAATTGCTATACTTCCTGTGAGAACAATTTCTTATACTATTTTTTAAATTCTATGTGTTGTTTCAGAAAAAAGAAAATCTGCAAAATTTTAAATTATGTTTACCTACAAAACCAGTAAATTCAGAAATATTCTCTATATTTGAAATGTATTTTACATGAAATTGTAAGTTACAATGCTGGCACAATTTCCAGATGTGTTTCATATAAATATGGATTAATATAAATGTAGCAGGTTGAGCTAAAACTACCAACCAAAATATCAATACTTTTGATTATTCAGTTTCTGGATAACAGCTGAAGCAATATATGCTTATAAGAGTTATATCCTGACATGAGGGATGCATATGCCTTCCAACCAGGAGACCCAGCACAGCATGGGTGAAAATCAGTAGCAATTGTGCAGTGGGTTATGTCTATGTAAGAGTTATTTATATCCCCATCATAGTGTCACAAGGAGTGCCCCTCTGGTTTGGAGCCTTAGCAGAGAGGTCACGCGCTCTAGGCAGAGGTAGACTGTTTCCTTCTCAGGCTTTGATGGACTTTACCAGGTCTGTCTCTGTTACCATAGTATCCATTTTGTTCTCTAGGTAAGAAATGGAAGTGTGTAGCTCACAGAGGCCTTGATCAGTCAGTTGACATAGGGTCCCTGCCCGTGGTGAGATCTAAGGGAATGAGAAGTAACTACGCAGAGTCCTGTTGCGTGTAGGTAAAATCAGTCTTTTTTTTTCCCCTTCCTTCCTCCCCGCCGCCCCCCCCTCCCCACCTCCCTGTTGTTTGTTTGTTTTTAGCCATATCCCTGTTCTCAGAAACCTGGTGTGACATCTGAGTCACCAGCCAGGTAAAAGGCTTTCTTCAGCACAGTTTTATGAGTATTTTATAAGTATTGTCTAATGATTGCACATTCTAGAAACTCAGCTGTTTTGTGCCCTTTAGTGAGCTTGTTCAGCTCCAGCCCTTTGGCTATGGACATATTTATTGGGTGTTCTATTCGCATCACTCTTTTTGTTCTACTGCTCCCTTTCTGTTCATGGACTTTCTGCACTTGCAAGACCACTCTGAAATTTCAGACCAGCAAGGACAGTATCTGTACTGAAGTACTAAGAAGTTATAAAAGCAGCAGCTACCGTTAACCACCACTAATAATACTTCTTTCACAGAAACAATAATTGCCTTCAAATATCCTCTCCCTCCCTAAAAATCACTGTTCCTTCCAGCACAAGGAAAAGTATGAAAAGGCTAGGGACAAGCCTTCATGGCCCATCACTCTCCCTTGTTTTGTCAGTGGAAATTTCACATCACTTTATTCCTATGCCAGCATCATTCCCCCTGCTTTCTTCATCTCTGGGTAGTAGTCAGGACTTTAGAGTTAATGCAAGTACTGCTGTGCAGAAGCAGTACTCTCTGTCACTGTTTCTTTTACCTTAATATACAGATACTATCTGCAAGTGAACAAAGGCAGTATGTATTTTCTTTTCGTTTATTTTGCAGCCACTGTTAAAAGTTGTGGAACATCTTGTGTTCCAGACAGACAGGAAGTTTTATTTACAATTTCTTAACTCAATGCAGCTGTGATAAATTATATCAGCCCTTCAATTCGTGCATTATCATTACTTCCTTACTTTCATACCCTTTCCAGAATTACAATACCACTGACCTGATGAACCCATTTTCTTTTAAAATCACTCCTATTTTATGTTTAAAGATTGCTTGGGAAAACTCAATGGCAGCAGCTAAAAAAGGGGGCAAGTTGGCTACGTAAAATCAAAAGGTCGCTCTATTTTCAGATGCTTGTTTGGGGCCACTGCTGAAGAAACGAGGGAGACATCTGTACCATACAGGTGTCAAAAGTTTGTTCTCACACATACTACAGAGAACAAAGCCAGGGAAAACAGTCCTGACTCCTCTGATGCCTCCTCTTTGATCATGGAGGCTGGAGTGGGCCTGGGAAGGTACCATCCCAGGACACAACCTGCCCAGAGGCAGTGATTCAATTTTTGTGGTGCCACTTTGAAGGAAGGAGGCTCTCATACTTTCTCAAGCACTGACAGCTAGACTGATAGATGGAGCTGAAGTGGATGGGTGACAGTATGATAGGGATCAATGACTCTTTGAGGTTTACTTACTTTTTCTGCAGAGATCAAAATTTTCATTGTGAACTGCTAACACAGCTGTTTTGAGTTTACCCTTCTCTTCAGCTATCCCTGTCAACTACATCATCTTGGAACAGTAACCAACATCCTGCTGGGACTATAACCCCAGCCTCCAGTTCTGTATTTGTGGACTGCATCTATAGACTTGAGCTCCAGCAACACAGGATCCCTTCCCTTTTCTTGAGGCTCCTTAGCCTGTTTGTGCCTCTACCTGGAAAAGAAGCTTTAACACCATAAATGCTAAGCCTCCAGTTCTCCAGCTGAGCAAGGCAGCATAGCAGGATCAAAAGCTTTGTCTTCTCCTGAGTTTTCAATAGCTTTCCCTTTCCAGCCCAATCCCTCTGCATCTCCATCTCTATCATATACTTTTTGCTCCTATTCACTCTTGCCTCTCTTCCCTTACTTCCATTTCTCCATAGTTCCTTGGCCTTCCCTACTGCTGCACAGAAAACAGTATCCCAAAGACCACTCTAACTACATATTTAACTGTCTCATGCATAGGGATGAAGAATGGTCACTGCTGCCACCACATTACAGGTCATCTTAGCACTCATCCCTATTACCTGGATTAACAGGGTGGCACTAAAAGCTATCTCATACCTGCCTTTTTTCCCCTAGGAAAATTATTAGGAACTTGATTTGTTAATCTTAATTTTCTACACTAGCTAAGCACGCTGTCAATAAGAAAATAGACTGCTATTACATGGCAACTAATATGCTAAAATATTAGAGAATATGCTGAAGAAATGTACTCTTTCATTGAGTACACTCTGAATTGCTGCTGCTCAATTTGCTATGACTTGTAAATTTGCTCTAAGTTATTTTCACCATTGAGAATTATCAGGTTTTATACTGTGCTTTGCACAGGAACTCAACTGCCCTTTCACTGTTGTGTTTGTAGTTCCCTTCCAAGGGGGCTGCCTGCTGTTCCCAGGTTTCTCTTTCTCTCTCCCTCTTAGTATCTTATTCAGATACCAGAAATGCAAGTAACTGATTTAAATTCTGTATTTTTCCGGGAAATTTCCTTCTGGGACTTGACTCAGGCCAATTGATGTCTTCTCCCTGCCTGAGGAAAACCTTTGCCCTTCAGGCTGAAGACAGGCCCTTAAAAGTAAACCTGCTTGGTCTGTCCCTATAAACCACCAGTGCTGAAGGTTAACCAGAAATGCTGAAGGAGAAAATCCCTTTTTCCATGTGTTCACCACTTGAGAACTGTAGGATCAGGACTGGTTTTGGATTACTTTATTCTTTGGTATCATCCAGTGGTATCATCTTCCACATGAGGATTTCAGCTCCTTTGGACTGCCATAAATCCTAAGCCATGATTCTGGTTTTTTTCCTGACAGCAGCTCCCATGTTTGCTTTGGATTTCCTGGATAGGTGGTCAGAGAGACTATTCTTATGGGCTCTGAACTTCCTCCTCTGCTCCGGATGCTGGAAGAAAGCACTAGCACAGGCTGGTATATGGCACCACCTGGGAGATCTTATGTTACTCATTGTGCTGCCCTTCTCTCAACAAGGCAAACTCTTGGTGCAGATAAGGAAGTATTAAGTGACTGAAAGATATGCAGTTGTCCCCCAAAAGGTGTCAGTTCAGTGTTGCTGTAGGTGAGAGACAACTGCTCTATTTCTGTTCTTAATCTGAAATAATGTTCAGATTGCTTTCTGATGGTCCTTCTTTGCTGAATGGGACCTCTGCATAATGCTAGAAGGCATATTCTGTTTTATGTTCTGTTTTCCAACCCTTTGTCTTTCCTTCACCCATGATAACAGCTAGCACATTCATGAGTTTTTCATTGGGATGAAATTTTGCTCTAGCTGTGGGCAGAAAATAGAAAAAATCAATAGCTATTAAGATATGTGATACTGTAGGATATGGGATCCTACTGGTAGGAAACAGTGAGGACCATTTATTTATTCACATACCCGAATGCCTGCATTTGTAACCTGACCTCACTGCCCAGGTCCTGATCTTCCCCCAGGTTTTCAGTGGGGGCTTTTGTTGCCAAATGCTAAGCAGAAGATGTTTTGCCCGTTGCACTCTGCTGTTTTCTGTGCTAGTTTCTTGTGAAAGTGCCTTCAGGTGCTTTCTCAGAGCTCACATTTATTTGTTCAAGAACAAGTTAAGAAAAAAGAGTGACTGGAGGTTTTAAAACCCATTTTCTTTTTATCTAGTGTTCTGTTAAAGCTTTCCTTCTAAGCAGCTTACAATAATATAAACAACCTGCAGAAAAAACTCCCTGTCAATCTACTGCTATAAATTCCTACAGGTGCAGGGGCTTCAGGAGCACCTACAGGCCTTGGAGTCAGAGATAACTATCAGATAATTCACTCCTCTAAAAAATACTCCCTTATAGTCAGAGAGAGTGGAGAGCAGAAAGGGGGAACGGAAGATGGGAGGAGGTGTGCTGGGAGCAAAGGCAGGAGCGGGGTTCCTGGCATGTGGGATGAAGATGGAGACCACGGGACACACAAGTGTGGCAGCTGAGTGAGTGCTCACCTCTCCTTAGTGCCCCTGGCTGTGCTTTACCGAGCTCCTCAGCTGAATACCTCTTTCCTCGGTGTAAAATACACCTTTCAGCTTGTGTGGGGGCAGACCAGGATCCTGGCCCCTGGGGCTGCTTTAGCACAGAGAGCATCCATGTTGGCAGCAGACTGTGGTGCTTCACCTTTTGGAGGTGCTCAAGAATAAGGAGCAGAATCTAATTAAGAAAAGTGAAATACAGTATGTTAAGTCAGCTGCATCAAAGTGTGAAATGGAGTCATTATAAAACAAAACACTGTACAGAGGAGACTCAGGAGCCCTGCAGCCTTACAGGGATGCTGACAGAGAGGGAATGCACCAGTGAGAGCCATTAATGTGTTGGACTGTCACTGGCCATTGCAGGGCTCTGCTGGTCAGCATAGCTCCTATTCAAAATGGGGAGCATGTCATGGGCATTATGGCAGCATAGTGACCTGGGCACATTGGGAGAGGAGGAACAGGTAAGGGGGCCATGAGAAAGCAATAATGCAACAGAAAGAGGAGGAAAGAGAAAAAAGCTGAGCAGTGAGGGGTGAGCATGAAGGGCAGGTATGGAGTAAGGCTGAGCCTTTCTCACCTGAAGATGAAAAGCTCTGCAGCTATGGGAGTATGTGTTTACCATCCAAATGCTGAGCCTGTCCTTGCCCATTGGTGATGGCCATGAGAGCTGCTGCAGAGGCAAACCAACAAAAACAACAAACCACCAAAACAACATCCCCTATATCCCCTATTTTTAAGATTGCAGCATTCTGAGATCAACAAGTAAAACCTCACAATATGGAAGTTGCATTTGTTCTTCATGATGCTACAATTTATGAAAGGATAGAATAAATTCTACAATTTGAAATTAATTTTAAAAGAATTTGAAAAAATTATTTAATCGTGCTGGAAAAGCAACTTTTGAAACAGGAAGGAATGGTTTCAATAGCCTTAAAGTAATTTTAATGGTAATTGTTTGCAGTTGCCTCCCTCTGAAAGCTGTAGAAAGGGCATCTCGAATGCATTACAGTAAATTCAGCACAAGTGAATCTGCTTTCAAATATGCTAGAAAGGATATCCACAGTAATAGGATTAGTACAGAAAACACGTTGTCTTTGTATTTAAATCCTAAGGTTTATGTGTCTTGGTTCCACCCTCAAAAAAAATTATAACAAACTACTTTTGCCAGTCATTACTTGATGATGTTTCACTGTTAAATGCTCACAAAAAATATCTAACACCTGCTGGGAAAATTATCTCTAAAGGTTATCTCAGTAAGGCTTGGATGTAAAAATGTCAAAGGACAACTTCATCTCTTTCCCCTTCTTCACCCTCCCAACTGGATGTACATTTGCAAAGCTGTCAGACAGGCAGGAGTCTGCTTCCTTCCAGCATCTCTCCATTCTCAAGAGAGCCTTGGGATGTGCTTTATTTAAGGTAGCAGGTTGTCCGAAGGCAGAAAACTGTAACAGAGAAAATTAATAATTTACTAAATCTTTGCTGGAGAACAGCAGACCTCAATATCTGCCACTGTCACCCGCAGGAGAACTGAACAGCAAGGCCAAGGGGCACTTGCTGCCTGTGTGGAGGGGACCGTGCTGCTGCAGGGACACAGGCACACAGAAGAATCACCCCGACTTAAAGATAGCGACATGTCAGCTACAATCCCCTTTGCTTCAAGTTTCAGCATTCTACTATTCCTCTACTTTGGCAAAAAAATGAGGCTAAACATTTCATGTTGTGACCCCTGTAAAATTCCATGTATTCAATACACCAGATTTAGTGCTAATGGTATCCAGCAGGCTTTCTGATCCTGCCCACTAAAACCAAAACACTGCAGAGCAACTTTAAGATTCATATTCAAATAGTGATTTTTTTTTCCTGTTTATTTTCTACACTGAAGATGTTTCTTTGGAACAGATGCAAAACATGTATATGTTCTGAGATTTTTTTTGTGTTTGATAACTCTAAATATTTGTGAATGCAACTGTTCATGTAGGTGACAGACCTCCACAAGAGATAAAAGTCAGTCATCAAAAAGTTTTTGCGGGACCAGGTCTATGTTATACCTCACTTCTCTCCAAAGTAGCAAGAAAGAAAGTCTCTCTGTGCTTCTGAGATGAGCATTCATTCTCCAGATTAGTCTAGGAGTGAGTTATTAACATATCCGACTGTGATCTGTTTGCAGGATGGAGAAACAGCAACAGCAATTATGATCAAACCTGACTGCAGGCTTTGGCCTTGTATGCTGGCTTTGGCTGGGGTACAGATAATCTTATCCATATTACTTTCATGAAGTCAGCAGGTCCAAAGCTTGACATATTCTGTACTTTGCAGAGGTCTTGTTGACCCGTCCAGGCTCTCCCTCTTGCAACTTAGATGAGGAACTCCTGAAAGCTGAGTGTACTCTGCCATTCCTACTCAGTGGCTTTGCACAATGGTAGAGTCCTTCATGTGGCTGATCGTTCTGGCACCTCTTTGTGAGTGCTAGCTGGGGCTCGCAACTAACCATGCACCTTTGTAGTGAAAACTGATTAAAACAGGAACATCCTGGAAACCACAGAGTCTGGGAGACTAATGAAGGGCTGGGATTTGTGACAGCAGGGATTTTTCATTGCTAAGCGCAGCCTATGGTGGGACACACACACACTGGTCAAGAACAGAACTTCCTTTTTATCTTCTCATTTCCTGGTGTTTCTCAGATGGGTGAGTCTGGTTTGGCCTTGCTGTTATTTGGGTTTCACTTATTTGTTTACTTTGTCTGTAGCCTGTAAACAGTCACAAGTGTCTGATTATCAGAGGTCTGATTGCAGTCGCTGGGTAAGTGTTACAGTAATTCTCTCTGCTCTCCCTCTGGAGTATGCTGTGCTATGTATTGATGTAACTGGGTGAAATACCTCTTGTGTATCTATTGGAATCAGGTCTAGGTAGTTTTGCCAACACAGTATCTCTTTGTCAGTACCATCTTTCTTATCTTGATCTTTCTGTGACAAGATTTTTTTTCCCCCTATGGAGTATCTTGATAATGAGGTTTATTGACATTACCTGATAGAAATATTTTGCACCTATAGTAAAGAATTCTGAAGAAAGAAAGTCTTTACAACACCCAAAAAAACCTGTCCAGGTAAAGTTTGATGTGTGATACATGTATGCATGTTCTCATTCATTGTGAGTTTAGGTAACTGTGCTCATGACTGGTAACAAAAGCATAGAAATACCTTGGGAGTAAGAAAGGACTGTTTCTATTCCTTAAGCTTTGATAACATGTTGACAACCTTAGTGAAACTACAGAAAGGGTCAACATCCTTTGCTGTCTTTTCCAATGACACGTTTTAAAATACTGCTCTTTTTATCATCACATGCCCTCTCTATCTCAGGTGAGTGCAGTTGTAGCTCTCTCTTATGGACAACTCGTTTCCATTTTGTGCTATGTCATACAGGTACAGATCTCTGACAGCTGCAAAACATGCCTCAGATAATTCACCAAATCCTGGTGGTGTGACAGTCAAAACCCTTGAAAATCCCCACTGCTTTTGTAACTGCATAACAGGAAACCTCCGATGTTGGGTTCATAAAGGATGGCTTTGCAGGACTCTGAGAAAATCCTCACTGTAGTTTTGGAGGGTTAAAAAAAAAAAGCTCTGCTATCATTTTTGTAACAAACAAAGTTTGCATCACTTTCCAAGTTTATGACCTTGACAACATGAATGCATATAAAACTTCACCACTGGGATGATATCTTTTTGCATTTTTTTCTTAATCAGCTGTTTTCCCCTGGAGATATCCTTCTCCCTCATGACAGTCTTCTCTTCTTTTTTGCAATATGTGAAAACATTGGCTCCAGCTGTTCTGTTATTTGGAAAGACCTCAACACAGCTGGTGATTATAAGGAGAAATGTTGTCTAATGGGCACAGAAGGACCTGATGGCTACTAGCAGAGTCCTGGTCTGTGGAAAGCACTGCTGCTAGCCTGCAGGGAGAGGCCACCTGCTGGTGTCCTCTCTGGGTCTGCCTCGGAGCACAGCCCTGGCACAGTGGCACTGATGTTTGCTGCCTTCTCTCAGCTCTGAAATACGAGCTCTTCCCAGCCTCAGTATGTCACTTCTCTGTTTTATTCAATGTGTTTCTCCGTGTGTAAAATAGGGTTGAGGCAAATCTGTTCATGCTATGTGGTGTTCAGCCGTCAGCTAAATGGGCTACATACAAACCTGCCAAGAAAGGCAGATTATTATTCTGGGTCTTCTTTTCAGAGTGAATGTGGAGAAGAGAAAACAATGGGTAAGCACAACCTTTCCTCCAGCTGGGATCACACTGAGCACCATTACTGTGCTTTCTGAATTGGCAGGTTGTTTCCCTTTCTTGGATTCATCTCAAAATTAGAAAAAGGTTTCTAATAAGGCTAGTTGTGTTATCAAATGTGATGTTATTATGGAAGCATGAGCTGTGGCGTGCACGTCTGTACCACCCCTCCCCTCAAATGACTCTACTGCAAATGAAGTTTCTCGTTTTATTCTTAAGGAATAAACCTTTTACAATCAGCCCCATATTGTTAATGTTCACCAGGGAAGGACACTGATTAGACAGAGAGTCGAAAACAGAATCCACAGAAGGATTGTATACATGGTCACACGAAGCAGAAAGGTTGTCTATTAGAGTTGGTACACTGTGCATGTCCTGTAGATGTCTCCTGAATTTGTGCATTAAGGCCATCCCTGAAAGGTAGGGATGTTAATGACAGTTCTTGTGCACCAAATGAACTCATGCAGGGATTCTCTGTCGCTCACCCACAGCTTTCAGGTGGTCATTACCTTTTTTTGCTCTTGGTTGGACCCACTGACTTGGAGAGGTAGGATGCTTCTTGTCAAGAAGCCAGCCTACAGCATGCTCGGACACTGCAAACAGCTCCTCTTTTTGCGTGTTTTAAGAGCAACTGAAATAATCCAACCTTCAAAACAGAGGCAAAAAAACAGCCTTCAAGCCATATTGCAAAATTTTAGGCACAACAAACCCCTCCCCGCCACCACGCACACACAAAGAAAAAACCAGCAGTGCTAGAAGACAATTCTTAAAGGTCAGAATTATTGTAGGACAATAATTAGCTGTCAGATGATGCTCAAATTGCCTTAGAAAATTTAGACACTCTGTCAGGCCACACACTGCAAGGAGTGCAGCTACCTGAAAAAAGTTTGGACACTTTAACAGAAATATGCCCTGCTCAGAGCAGAGTTAGAAGAACATAGTGACAAAACAATATGACTTCCCTGAAGTAATTAGGAGGTAATAGTGAGAGTAAATAAGCTTTTGCAGAACATAGTATTAGTAAAGCAAAGGAGAGCAAATAAACAGTGAGTCAGGTTTTCTTCAAGTGCAGGAAAGAGAGGGTAGCTAATCCTGTTTTTAACAGGGGTACTTGAGATGTTAGCAAAAAGCAAAATTGTCTTTGCATAGAGGAGAAATTACAGAACAGATTGAATAGACTTATCAATTCCTGATCCCGAATATTCCAAAATCATCAAAAGTCTTTCCACTGGCATCAGTGAGGTCTTAATTTGGCACCTAGAGAGCTCAGATAGGTTACGTAGATTTCAGGGACAGTAGATGCCATGCATTTCTATTTCTAAGAGAAATCAAAAAATTCCCAACAATTCTGAAACATGATATTTATTTTTTTCTTGCACTTAAATTCAGAATAGAGCAAGGCTGGACATACATCCCTTGCAATTCAGAAGTTATTTTGCCACTTCTCTTTTGAGAATGTGATATTGGCTCAAGAAATACTTAGTTTGTGGGCGTTATCTGCTTATCTGGTAATTCTGTGCATATTTTAGCAAGATAGTAGCTGTTGGAGGAGAGTGATAATCAAATTCTAAGTTTTCTTCCTTTTTATGGGAGGCTGAACTGCAGAATCAAAACTGAATTTTGAAGATGTTTATATTTAGGGAAGTGGCTTCATTCATTGTAGATAGAGTATTTCTGGAACTTGGAGTAGCATTTGTTTTCCCCTTCTATCCTTTCAGCTTGCGAAAGTACACAATGCATTGTAGGTGTGTGGATGTCTCTGTACTCAACCTCCATATAAATATATAGGCTTTGTATATAATACATATGTATGTAAAGGCATGCATGTGTATATATATGTACACATGTAAATCTATTCTTAGTAGCATTTATCAAGAAATGCTTGTAGTACTGCAACATTATCTTAAGCTACCTGTTACAGGTAGCTGTGAAAACTACAGCTAATTTGTCTTCTCAACTGCGTGAAGAAAATTCTAGTTTTACTGTGAATTCTGTGATAGAGTATAAAAAGGGTTGGAATGTGGATACATTTTCCAAAACATGGAACAGAGAGTTCAAATTTAACTGTGTCTAATATTTTTCCATTATGAATTTCCACCAAATTAACTCAACATCCTGAGAAAAAAACAGTTGAAGATTTCTTTTTTTTTTCTCTTTATTTTTGATGGGGAGACATAGATTGAGGTTAGAACCCTCCAAAGATTATCCGCTGAGTGCCAGCTTTTAATGAATCCCATTTGTTTTCTTGATTAAGTCTGCTATTACCCCTGTTTAGTCTTGTCACGAGCCTATTAGCTAGAATTTTCATATCATGGTTTAGAAGAGAAATTAGCCTAGAAGAGCAGCACTCATCAGTCAATTTTCAGTGTATTTAATATAGTTTACAATTTATGAATTCAGGAACCTGTAGCCTCATACATATCATTAAAAAAAAAACAAAACAAACAACCAAACAGCTATTCTGTGCGGTGAAATTCATAGGCCAGTAAGGGTTGTCAAATAACAGCAGTGGTGATAATATTCTGTATTGCTAGTGGTGATAATAATCTATATTGCTAATGTACATACAGTCAAGATGTCTCTTTGGTGAAACTGCATCTGGCAGGCTGTGTCAGGTCTCTGATTTGTGTGACAGAAGCTTCTTTAGGAAGAATTGACTCTCCAAAGGTTTGACCTCTTATTTTCGAAAGATAAGCATCCAGGAAGCTTATCGAGCCTTGTGGTCACAAAATACTCAAGAGCTTTGGAAGTGCTTAAAAGCCATCTGATGGGTACAGTAAAAAGTGTACATCAGTATAGCAGGGTTTTTGATATTCTTGACTTTCTTGAAAATGTTGTGAGAATAGCCCTTTAGGAATTTAAATATCTCCATTCATTTTCAGATTCTGTAAATGAAAAGAGCGGTGTAGGGTGGAATGTACTTTGTAAATGACATTTTGCAAATTTCAAGAAATGCCATTTCAGCCTCTCCTGGAAGTGAAGACTTGGACAGTGGAATTTGCAGAGCTGCCACAGAAGTATTTCAGTGGTAAAAAGAGCCAGAGGGGACTGCAGATGCTTCACAGGTTTGTGCCTGGCATTATTCTGTAATGGGAAACATGACTTTACCATGTAGATGAATGCAAACATTGCAAATATTTGGACATGAAGCCATTACTTAATATTACCCATTCAATGCCCTCTTTCTCTTTTATTATTTTCTTTGTGCTACTCTAAATGACTAGGCATCCCTGCTGGCATTTCCCTTTTTTCTTCTGCTTTTCTTCTTTTCTGCCTCCTTCTCTTGTAATTTCTGAAACAGTGTGGGATTTTGATCACTCTATTTGCTTAGACCTCCCACATCACTTTTTATTTGATGAACAGTGTGAGAACCATCCAGTAATCAAAGTGAAAACAACTCCAGTCACATCACTGTTCCACAGGAGCTCCTGAAGATGCCTGGAAGGATTTGCTGCATTTCTGGGCCCAGAGGCTGTTATGGCAAATGCTGGTTGGTAATCACAGCTTTTCTTTTTTTTTTTTCCTTGCTTTTCTTTTTATTATTATTATTATTTTCTTAAAGTGTGTAAATGAAAATCCTTTCCTATATCCTTACCACAGTCGATATTCTTACCAGAGTTAGATCAAGAAAGAATGATCCATTTCATCATTAACCAAGCCAAAGTTGCTTAATTTCTTGGCTGGATGGAAAGGAAGCATCTTTACAAAACTGGTAAATGACCATAACTACTTCTCCAAAGACTCATCTTCTAAGAATAATTCAGATGCTGTAAGAGAAATGTAATCTCAAAAAAAGCAGCTTTTCCAAACCCCTGTATTTTCCCTGCACAATATTCTCCCTAGCTACAAGTCTGTCTCCCTTCAGCAAATGTATTATAACCCTTTCAGTCTGTTCTGCTTTATATACTCGACACCATGAATCTCTAACAAGGTTAGGGGTGAGTAACAATTTAAATTACTTTCAAATACAGCTGAAAAGTCTATTACAGATGCAACCTTGAACTTTGATTGTATAAAGACAGCCACTTCCTTAGCATTCACTCAAGTGATAGAGTTTCTTGCTTGTAAGTCTGTCGGGACTTTCTGGCTATGTTGGCAGCTATTTATTCTGCCTCTATACTTTGAGAAAAGAAGTGCATAAGTTTAAACACTATAACATTATGATATCTACTGAAATTTGCAATGATGAAGGTTGTAACATATTTGAGTTCGAGAAGTCAATCTGGTTAATTACATGTTATTCTTCCTGCTATTTTACTAGGCTACACAAGAGGTTGCTGAAATCCTGCATTTGTTTTCAGATATGCAGTTATGCTTTTTAAGGAAATAATTGTAGAGAGCCAGAGAACCTTTGAAATTATGTTGCTCAAAGTTCTTCCAGCATTGGCACAAACTGAGCAAATAAGGGTAAGCTCAAAGGATCCATGAAAGCCAAACAAAGAATCTCTTTAAAGCTGGCTTATAGAAGGTAATGAAAAAATCTGGGAGTGCTTTTGTGGTCTCATAGTTTCAAACCTTTCTGGTACTTCTCATTGAAAAAATCACCACCAAAACAAAACAAGGAAAAAACACGAACAAAAATCACTCAACATGCCAAAAAACACCAAACCACCAACCCTCCCCTTCCTCCTCCCCGCCACCCCCCCCCAAAGTCAGTGTATCTGCCTGGAAAACCTATGGTTTGAAAGCTCTCCTCACAGGAACAATACCTCTCTCACAGGCATGGATTTGATGGGAGGGATCACTTTCAGAGCTGAGAATTTGTACTTCATACCCAAGAAATTTCCATTAAACTTTACAATGAGGGTAAGTGTAGCAAACATGTTAACATCCTTGTGGAAGTGCAAATGAGGCTGCTCATTTTTCAATGCAAACATCTTACAAACACCCAGAGTCTGCTCAGTCCTGGAGTAGCTGTGTAAAAGACCAAGTGAGGTTTTCTTTGTTTTGTTTTTACCAACAGTGAGCTATGTTATCTCAGGGTTGTTAAGCAGAAATAGAAAAATTTTGCCTTGAATATATTTGATCAAATAATTCACCTCTTGTTTAGATAAGATTATATTTCTCAGTCTCATTCATTTTCATTTAATCAAGGATAAGGTTGTATGAGTGGGTCTGTAGCTCCCGGGGAGCTACAGGATGGAAAGGAGAGCCCTGTAATCCTTCCACTGTTTGCAAAATCACTTGAGCCTCTGAGACACAAAGCAATTCTCTGAGCCACCAATCCCTCTGTGGGAGCACATTTACTCTCCCTTAGTTGAAACTTTTAAAGACTTTTGTAGGCTTTAGAGTTTGATACTGCTGATTTTGGCTCGGATATTCTAATTCAGACTTATTAGAAGGCATAGAGTAGCACCAGGAAAAAGAAAATTGCATTCAAAGTTACACTGAAAATTTGTGGTCCCTGGACAGAGATTTGAGATCTCAGTATTTCCTCTTCATTCAGAAAATTAGACATAAAATTTGAAAATGAGACACATTTTGGAAGGTTATTATCTAATTTTAAAATTCAGCTAATGAAATGCAGCTAAGTGAATACAGCATATGATATTAATTAGAATTAGAATTAAAATGTATGTCTTCTTGAGGATACTTACCAACAACATTGGTGAAGAGATGTCAGCAGGAGCATTGTGGTGTTAGCACTAAGAATATTATATAATGTTGCATGCACCAGTCCTGAATAATAGTGACTTATACTAACTCCTAAATCAGCTCAAGCCCTTCCTCTTACCCAAAGCCTTCCCATATGGAAAACAGATTCATTTCTAGGAAAAATGTAAGGAGACAGTCTTCATGCTCTGGACTGATTAAACGGTCATATGCCAAGTCCCTTTGTGGTGATACAGAAGGAAGAATAATTAATAAGAAAATTACAATTAATATACTACATTGAATAAAAAACAGTGTAGCTTTTCAGCTACGAGAAACTTCTAAAGATGCAAAGAAACATTTTACTTCCCTAAATGTCTTTTCTTCTGAGTATTGAGCAATTATACATCTTCAGAGCTGGTTAATTTTGCAAGCAGATTATTAATAATTTATAAGTGTGTTAAAGGTATTGATCATACAAGGGTAGAAGCATTATGCTTCAGTTCCTTCTATAATCCATTAAAAAGGAAGGAAATTGCTTCAGTTTCATATTAAAATATGAGGTTAACAGACTGTTATTTAAAACATATGTAAAGCTGTTTTCCTGTTTAAACTGCAGTCATCCATCACTGCTCTGGAGGTAACACACAAGGTTTTGATGGAACTCAGCCACAGGCATTCAAACAGGGGCTTTTCCTCCTTCCCCGAGTGCCGCCCCCACACCCCATTCCTGCCCTGCCCACACACCAGGCCTGAGTGCCCACTCCCCACCCTTGGCACAGCTCTGCTGAGATCCTCTGAGAACCTTTGGGGGCTGATTTCAGCAGACATGGCAGTAGGGCTCAATTTCTTCTAATTTTGGCTTGTTTCTGGCCACTTGGAGGCAAACAGGCGCTATGTAAATTCTCCTGAGGAAACCGGGGGATATGTGCTGTGGGACCAGACCTATAGCTTGTCTTCTATGTTTTTTACCAGCCCTGACCATTTTCTCGTGGCTGAGCACAGAGACCATAAACATTGTATTTATGCAAGGTGAGTCCTTGCAGGAAAGTCCATAAGGCCTCTACGGATCCGGGAATCTACCTGCATGTGACTTTTTGCTGCGTCAGTGATTTCATGGTTACTTGACTTTGAATTGTTCCCCCATTTTATCTTGGTTACATGAATAAAGGTTTAATCCTCAGGCTCAGAATTGTAGCATGTTTGTGGCAGTAAGGAACACAGGCATTGAAACTGATCAGTGCAATCCCTCTCCTTCTATTCATGTTCTAAGGCAGTAGGAAGAATGACACAAACCAGAGGAAATAAATAATTAGTGAATAGTTTTATTAATCAAATTCCTTCTGGACTATCAATCTCATTATTTGTTTATCAGCTGGGCTTCTACTAAATCTATTCACAATTAAAAAAAAATAAATGACAAAGTGAATAGTATTGAACTGATCCTTAATTAGGGCACCTGAGATGTCTTGAATAATTAACTGGACTTTGTTAATAATTATTTCCTGATAATTGGAATTGTTTTCCACAAGTAACAAAGCAATAGTAATGATAACACTAAGAAAATTTTGATTTTTCAGAATAGAATAATGGCCAGGTTTACTGTGCTTAAGTTGTACAAGACCTATTTTTTCCCACTGATAGCTAAAAGTAATCATGTCAGTTTGGCTGGTCCACACTGGGAAG
Source organism: Grallaria varia (assembly GCA_013396735.1). Classification (NCBI taxonomy): domain Eukaryota; kingdom Metazoa; phylum Chordata; class Aves; order Passeriformes; family Formicariidae; genus Grallaria; species Grallaria varia. The sequence goes on along the minus strand of VWZG01011231.1, from coordinate 530,551 downwards.
TTTTTCAAAATCAGTTCTTTTAATGTAGAAATAAGTATGAATCCAAATCTTTAAAATGTGGCTTTTCTAATGTATGTTTTACGATGGTCAGTCTGAGGTGACTCCTTGTGCAGCCACATGTGCATCCTGGCACGTCAATATGAGTTTCCTTAACCAGAGACTGAGAGCTGAAAACTAGTGCCTGCCTATGGCTGCACTGGGTCCTGTTCAGGTAAATAGCCAAAATCAGCTGTTGCTGATACAAGGGGGGGTGAAAAAGCTGCAATTTTACAAAGATCTGGACCTCCTCGCCAGCAAGGCCACTGGTGATGGCTGCAGAGCTGCAGCCCCATGGCTGGGGTGCAGGGAATCGGGCTCTCCAGGTGTGCCCCACAACTGTGGCATTGTCCTACATCACTGTCAGCACCACGCACCCAGCGCCAGCAAATGCAGCCCTCTGCTTGGACCTACAGCAGGGAGCATGTGTTGGTTGGTACCTAGAAACATGCCTTGATTTCTTCATTTTAGCAAGACCTCACTGATACAAACTATTCTTTGAGCGAAGCTGGGAGAGATAGTAATGCTGGAAATAAGGTAAACAGTTTTTATTTTCAGTTTGTCCCTTCTCCTTTCCTCCTTCCTTTTGATACTGGTTTAGTGCATGGCTTCAGAAAGCTGGAGGAATGCTGCAGGAGTGCCATACATAGTCATTCGTACTCCAAAGTATACCCATCCCTCTGAGGGAAAGTTGCAGCAGGTTCCAATGTATGGGCCTCTGATTTCAGGAGAACGAGTATCTGCTCTAATCTGGAAAAATAGTAGTCATGTTGCAACCTGAAGTTGTTTGGAATTCATTATGAAGCTGCGTGAAAGAGCATGTGGGTTAAACAGGTTCACTGCTAATTAATACCTTTACTCCTATGGAAGTAGCTCCTTGCTCCAGGGGTTAGTCAGAGTGTGAGAAGAAAAACAAGCAGGAAGTTGTAGGCTCTTTCAGGACTGAGACAGCAAATGATTATGTGTAAAGTTTAGGGAGACAAGCACCAGAACCAGTTGTAACTCACTACCACCCAACAGCACCCGACTCACAAGAGCACCACAGCAGTGGGGCTAAACCTGAATTATCAAAATGAGACTTTATTTCTAAAACTCTGAAGTTCAGAAAACCAACAAGGTTTTTCTTTGTATACTTTTCTGTGAGATTTGTTTAATGTGAGTAGTCATCCCTGGAGAGATCTTGGACAGCACTGTGTTGTCTTCAGGCTAGAAAATGCAGATTGAACGTTATGAGAATTATTCATCTGCCCCTATTCTCTCTTCCCAGCAAAGATTCCTCTAATCTGCTAATTTATAAGGAACCTGGTGAATTTGTCTCCGTGCTTTTGGGTCATCCTATTGCCAATGGTGCAGCGAAGTCCATAAGCAGTAGAACCCTTTCTGGGTGTCAAAAGGATACGAGCAATGTAACTCGTTACTCACAGGGGGTAGAAGGCATGGTGTCCTGTGGTGCCCTGACAATTGTTCCTCTTTACATCCTGTTCATGAATCAACTGACCCATTACCTATGTATTTTATGTTACTAACTAATGTCTAATTATTTTTTTCACTGTTGAATTCCTTTCAGCTTTCTTTAAAGTTTAGTAGCTAAGAAGATTAAAACATAAATGCCATTAAATATGCTTTAAATATCAGTCCTATTGAAATATTTCCAGGTTCTGTATCCTCTTAAAAATAATCCGCATTCAAAACAGAGAGGAAATGTCATCTGCATGAGTGTCTTCTGAGTTTAAGATTGGATTATAGAGGGAATTATGTAGAGTAGCTGTGGAAATCTGATAATTAAAAAAACTTTGGACTCTTTTATTTTTGACATTTTAAACCCCTGTAACATTTGGGGAAGTTTTCTGTGTTGTACATGTGCTGTTAACCTCACGTGTAAAATTGTCTTGCGTAGTTTCATGTGAATTAATGCTTGCAGAGCCTGAATTCACATTCAGTCAAACTGGATTTGCTGGGATTTAAAGTTGATACCGAGACCTACGTGAATTTAAAGTTGGGGTGAGGACTGATCAGGGTATTGCTCTCAGCCACCTCATGGGAAGTCCTCTCTCTCTGTAGAGGGAAGTCAGGGAGAAAATAGCCAGAGGTTAATGTTACCTGTTATGAATGTCCTGTATGGGAATCCCACAACTTCCCCAAATAGAAATCCTCAACTTTTCAGAGCCCATTTATTAACGAGCACAGTGAGTCCTCTGAGTCCCTCTGAAAGGACCAAATAAAGTCCCATTACAGCCATTCCAGTTTGTCGATTTAAGTGTTGCAGGAAAAGGCTTGCAAAGAGTCAGGACAGGGTTTTTTGACTGCCCCAACCCCTGCATTTTATGTCCAGTATGGAATGCCAAAGCATCTTTAGTTCTGCTACCAGATCAGAGTAACAAAGGGGTCCTTGCAACAGTGCGACACGCCAGGGCACAGCATGCATTTCCAGGAAGAGCAGACAGAATTTCTCTCCAACATCCACAGATATTCTGCTTTGTGGGGCAGAGGGAGAAACACTCAGACTTTTTGCATCAATGCACCCACAGCACAGGCTTTGGCAAAATGTCTCAAGACCTGGAGGAGAGTACTACGATTGACCCTGAAGCCTGGGTGTGGGCTTGCCTTCTATCTCTTCCCAGCATGGACCAGATCTGGACCACAAAAGCCATGATGAGCCTTTCTCTGTGGTCACCTCCCTGGCTGGTGTTCTTCAGGCCTGCTGGCCTGTGACTCCTGTGCCTTTCCCCTCACAGCAGCTGGGCTGGAAGACATGACTGCTTATGTAGAAGCGCTCCTGAAAAATATTGACCAGAGAATTTAGCATAAATATGCAATGACCCAATGAGCTAGTAGGAAATGTTAAAGCAAACATGTTTAGGACACAGGCTTTCAAAACAGGCCAGGAAAATTCTTATTCCAGAAGTGACATGCGCCTATTCTTTCTTCAGCTGGCTAAGCAACAGCGGGAGTGTTTCCTACTAAACAGCCTCATTAGCATAAGAATAACTACAGGGTAAATTTTCAAGCTCATTCCAAGTGAATTCAAAGGGAGGGGGGAAATATTCTTTTAATATGTGCAACTCATGCAAACAATGATATGAAACTAATTCATTTCATCATATTATCACCATATCATATTAACTTAAAAGAAATAATAATGCAACATGGAAATGTTTGCATATTAGAGAGAACTCTCATTGTACCCTATTAGCACCATATCATATTAGTATTAGTATTGCATTAGGCTATTATGCTCCAGTGCTAAAATGATGAAATCCCACTGTGAAAACTGATACTGAATTCTTGTAATGTTTCGGAACCATTTTTAGCACTGCATATAAATAATTCATGGAAGCAGATCTAATGAATTGATGAAAGCCCCCTATCCCTTGACATTGTGAGAGTATTTATGAATGTAAAGTCATGAACAGGATTAAAAAAAAAAAAAAAAACAGAGATGGGTTGGTGCTGAAATACCTGGCTTATCACTAGATCCAGCTTACTCCTGTCACACAGAGCATCACGTTAGGTAGCCACATTCCTCTGTTAACATGGCAAAGGTAGTGTCTAAGAAGTAGCCTGTTCCAGGATCAGATGTGCACAGCTCACCTTTCAAAATGTGCTGTCTCAGGGAGCTCTCCATGAGGTGCTGAGACACCTGAGCAGTGAGACCCTGCCCCGTACATGGTAGCTACTCTAGTGCCACTGTGGTCTGCCTTCATCGGCTTCCTGAGTTGTTAAGAACTGAGACTAATAGCTAATTGCTAATGAGAAAATATATATTTAATTTTCAGGCTTTATGGAACTAGCCTTTCACTTGCCCAGCATTTGGTGCTATGGTGTGATTGTAAGGGTAGTTATTAACACAGGCTGTGCTGAACTTTGCTTTATACAGATGTATTACTGGCAAACTGGATCCCATGACTTTAGGAAAGCAGAGAGCAGTATGATGAACTAATGAGCGCTAACTCAGCCTTTAAGGGCCCCCAGGACGAACAGCTGAAGCAGACAGCTTGGCTTATCCCTGTGCCTGGGAAAAGGAGGAGTGTCTGTGCTGGTACAGGGAGCAGGAGAACAGTTATCTGAGCTAGTCACTGATTGACGGTCTGAATTAACATCACCTTGTTCCTTCCTTGCTGCTCTCCAGCATCTCTTGGCTTATGCTGCAGGTCTCTACTCTCTCCCCTCTGGCAGCCTGCTTTTGTGTCTGATCCCATGCAGCCCAGGGGACCCTTGATCCAATAAATGCTGCTGCACAAGGTATAGGAGAAATGGTAACAAAGGACCCCTTCACAAATCCGCTAGCTTACTTCTCACTGAGGTGTAAATTCACAGTAGGAGATGCAGGGACATCCTTTGTTTCCTTTGCCTTCCAAAAGGACATGATGATGCTGACATGTGTGTACCCTGACTGCCAGGCTCAGAGAGAGGAGCCCTTCTGAGCCCATGTATGCCATGCCTTGAAAGTTTATTGTGCTCTTCAGGCTTGTCCTTTCTTCAGCAGTCTGGGAAGCATCTGCTGTGCTTGCAGCAAGAAAAATAAATCAGGTGGGGGGAATGACTCTCTGGTTTCAGTGCAAGAGGCATTGATGTAGGGGAAGTTTCTCTAAAGGTCACCAGGATCCACGCACTCTCAATACTTTCCCTAGTCTGGAGATTTCAAGTAAAAAAATACAACAGCAAGTTAGGGGATGCTTTGGGGTTTGCAGGATACAAGGTCAGTGCATTATGACCCTGTTCAAAGCAGAGAAGGAGCTGATGGGGAGTGAGGTCCCAGGAACAGCATTATGCAGATTAAGAGTAGGTGAAGAAATATGAACTGCATCTTGCAACTCCTGACAGACATGCTATACATACGACGGTGTGCTTTACACCTGGACTGAGAAATGGATCTGTTCAAGAGAAGTTTGATAGTAGGGTATTGTGCCCATGCACAATTTTAGTTTTCCATCCTTTCCTCCAGAATATACTACTGTGATCATTGCAGAGATGCTGAAAGAGTTCTGCTTAGCTCCCACTTTTTGTGTTCAAAACTTGAAAAATTACAAGTGCTTGGAGTTTATCCCAGCCGGTTCAGCTGTTTCTAGTTTTCACACATACATTGTTAGTGAAAATAATTTCAGTTCTTCCTATAGTCCATATATGAAGGGGATAAATACCATGTTAGAGATCTGTCTTTTTTTTTTTTTTTTTTAATCTGTGCTGTATTTTTCTGCTAAGTTAAATACCAGATTTCCCATTTATTTGTAAGGAAGGTAGAAGACAGTTTTCCTCTGGGAGGTGCAGAGTTGCAGAGATGCTTGAGTATTCACCTAAGTCATACTAAAAGTAATAGATTTTTTTCAGGTTGGTGTATGAACCACAGTAGCAGCACATGCCATCTCTGCACCAGCAAATAAAAACATGTGCTTTTTTCACCGGAATATTTTTTACACATATATGTATATATTTAGGAAATGAACCCTCAGTTAACCAGTCAGTATCTTTTTACTGTGCTGCCAAGGTAGTATTTTAAATAGATTCAAGCAGCTTGTTGTGTCTTATGGAATTTGTTTATATGGGTTAGTATGGTCTAATTTTTCCTGTGGGAGCTCTTCTCCGATTATAATCATGAATCTTTTAGGTGAATGTGACAATTCATGAATTTTTCCATAGCTATAAATATCAGATACTTAGAAAATACACTTTTATCTCCAAACATTTACTGCTATAATTACCATTGGCCATTCTGGTAAGCTGGGAACAACTGTTGTTAGTGAAGAATGCCATATTTTGTTGGAAAAGTGAGTCAGAACATGGCTGAGATGCTCCCTGTGCCTGGGAAGGACCTTGGCAGAGATGAGATGAGGCAATGGAAATCTGTGCTTCTGCACATACAGGAGCTGGATGTGGTCATGCTCAGTGCTGGCAGATCCTGGGCTTGGGGCACAAACAACTACCAGGGATGGAGCCCAGGATGTGGTTTGCAGTCGCTGCCACTGGGGCTCGCTCTGGGCCCTGCAGAGGGTATGTCCCCAGCTGATATCCCACCTGTCCTGCTGGTGGCACCTGCCAGGCTGCAGAGGGTGAGCTCCCATTCCAGAGAAATGCAATGTGCTCTGTCCACGAGGTAAGCTGCCTCGTAGGTGCTGTTTGCCAGTCAACAGGTACGGCATATCCTACCTTTAAGAAATGCCTTTTACATTATTAGCTAAAAATTGCCATATGATTTATTAAAATTCTGTATGATGCATCTAATAGGAAATACTGTTGCAGCTTGGACTGTTTCAGTGCTGGAATTATTTTTTACATTCATGATCAGTTCTTTCAGTGGCATATTGGATCTCCCACAGAGATTGGTATTCAAATAGCCTACCATTTTCTGGGCACGAGTGTTCACGTCTACTTGCCACTCTGAAAACCTACTTTGATCATGAGTTTGGAGCTTAGATTTTGTTTCTGCTCCCTGTGAATGAATAAGGCTGGTGATTCTGCTTTTGCACTTCCTTGAATTTGGCTGCTGTGGGGATAGGAGTGGTTGCCATGTAAGTTGGCAGGTCCAAGACGTGTTTCATTATTTCAGAATATCCACAGCTCTGTGCTTCCTATCATTCCCCATAAGTGAAGACTGGAGACCTCCTCCCTGCTGCCTCCGGCTTTGGTCCCAAGGTAGGTGAGGGATACACATCTGCATGGCACACTGCAGGAGGGTATCAAGAATAGCCTAGTGGGGCTGTGAAAGAGCCATCAGATTTACAGATTTTCCTTCTTTTTGGGTAGCCTGAATCTCTGTACATTTCCCTGAGGTGCAGACACACTCCAGTGATAACTGTGTTGTATTGCTCTAGGAAAAATTCTTCTTGTGTGTGCTGTACTCCTTCATCTTGCCAGGAATCACTGAGAGACCAGAGCAGGGGCCAGTGTCCCAGACTGTTCCCCTGGATATCTGTCCAACCTTTTTTCTTCCTTACCTCTGATACATCTCTCCCATACATCTCCTACAGTCTTTGTTTCCCTCCTCATTCATGTTTCTGATGCCAAAAATCTAAAGGCAGACCCCCAGTAGTATTGACCTCCTTGTGCCTGTCTCTGTTTTAAATAGCAGGGGGGGAGAATTTCTATCAGAATCAGAAAGTACACAGGTTGAAGATGTCCGTAGCTGTGTGTGAGCTGGATTGAAAGCAGCTCAGCTCCTTAAAAATTCAGTTGGGTTTATGTGGTGAACACAGCAAACTTGTCTTGTTTTCCAGAGCCTCTCTCAAACGAGTGTGTGCTCAGCCATGAACACAGGCCTCAACTCGTGCTCTCACGGTGGGCCTGTGCGCCGAGGTCCCCGGGAGCTGGAGAAGCCTGGAGCCAGTGCGGCATTTGCGCCTTTGTCTGTCTGTCTGTCCGCGGTGCGGCAGGAGGGAGGTGGTGGAGTGATGAGAAGGGACACAGCCTCACTGCCCAGCACCTGGCAGGACCATGGCGCGAGCCCACCCACCACACATGGACAAACGTAGAAGTAGCATTGCTGTGCTCTGCTGGGGGGCAAGGTGGGGGAAGATAAGTTTGCACAAGCAGAACCAAAAGCCATGATTTTAAGAGGCTCCAGTTCTTCAGAGCATTTGCTTTAGATGAGGAGGAGTCATCAACACCATCTATGTTTTGTGGTAAGTTTTACAAGTGCTTATCTGAAGAAATGCTAAATGAGCTGTGCCATTTTACTGCTGCAAAGATTTCACTACATGGAAGGAGTTTTGGGTGCTCATTTACTGCGCACAAAACTGAAAAATTTCTCAGAACAGTGACTCTCTTCAGCAGCTCTGTTATTTGAAAGGAACACCAAGACTGATGCTGTGATAGGGACAAGCATAAATTTGTGAACTGGTGGTGAATGGCAAGGCCATTCTGGGGAAGGGGAAGGAAAGGGTTTGTAAAGATAGAAGAAGACACCAGGATGGCAATGAATTGGGTAGAAGAGAGGCTGGGAAGTGCTTTTTGTGGGGATGGAAGCAGAAATGCCATTCATCTGTTGTGTGTACTGTGGGTTTCTCTTCCTTCAGGGGAACAACAGTCATGGACGTGATTGCGAGGGGCCAAAATCATGGATCTGAAATGGGTCTTGGGCAGATGTTGAGGTGGTTCTGCAAACAGAGTCAATAAGCTGCAAGGTTAGACTTCCAGAGGGATGGCAAGATTGTGCCAGTGCCCCATCAATAAAGGGACTAAAGCAGGGAGGAAGCTGCATCCACAGACCAGTGTGTGTATGGGTGGACTCAGTAATACTGCTGGATCTACATTCAATCATGCCTGGACAGAATTTTCTGGCACTGTGAAAGGGGGCCAATATGTGGAAAGAAAGCAATGGCTTGGGAAAACAGACCTAAAATTGTCACTGGGAGCATAGCCCAAATCATGTCCTGGCCCTGCTTTTGGTGAACTCCTAGGGAAGGCTTATGCTGATTTAGGAGCAGGTTTAACCCTAGCTTCCAGGACAAGACTCACCTGTCAATGCAGAGGGACAGCCCAAGCCATAACAGGATCCTGGCAAGCAGCAGATCTCCTCTACACCTTCTCCAGCTCAAGCCTCTGCCACGTAAAACTGCAAAGCCAATGGTAGTATGCCTATGGATTTCATGCGGCTTTAACAGGCTTCTGCACAGAGGAAATATCTTGCATTTGGCAGAATAATAGCTGAATTTCTCAAAGTCCAATTACAATCAAATCTTGCTAATTTGTGCCCATAACTGGAGATTCAGTGAGAATGACAAACTTTTGCAAGTTATGGAGTAAGTGGTACACACATTTTAAGTGTGGCTAATGCATTATAGAATTCATTATCACCTTACAAACTTCTTCACACTCTGAAAAAGAATGAATGCTCTTAATTCATTTATTTTGACAAGGTTTGTTTCTTAAACATCTTTTGTTATAGCTGACAAGTTTGTACTATTAAAACAAGTAATGAATTGTAATTAAGGAGACATTATAATAGCCCCTTTTTAGCAAGCCTGTGCCATTTCTTTTGGTTACAGCTGGTGGCAGGCATGGATAGAAGTGAATGTGTGGCACTTCACCCTGCTCTCAATGGCGGTGACGTAGCTGGTGCCTGGGAAGTCCTTTCTGCAAAACAGCAATAGCATCAGTGAGTCCTTTTGTCTTTCTGTTGGGAACTGCTGCTTTTTCTTTTTTTTTAAAATACACAACAACAAAGGAAACAAACAAAACAGCTCTCATTTGACATAATATCTTTGCGAGGAAAAAAAAAATTTACAAAGGGATCATTTCTGTCATGAGGAGGGTATCTCTGCCACTTTGAGAATGTGCACATGGAGGAAGTGGGACTGAATGTTTGTTACTATTCTTAAAATCTTAACGTTTTGCTCACTGCTAACCTATCTCATTGAATAAGAAATAGAGTTTGGAGGAAAATAGATCGAATTTGCAGGTCAGAGGCTCTTCAAAAATGGGATTTGAACCTAAGTGCAGCAACCTTGAGGCAAGGCTGCCCTTCCTTGAATGCCAGATGTGCAGTGAGGGTAATTACCATTGCCTGCGCCAGCGCTCTGATTCAGATGGTGAGCGAGGCAAAGGTCAGCTCCTGGCATGAATCTTCATGCAGATACCTGGGCCGCCCTGGGCTGCAGACGGACGTCTGTCTTTCTTGCCAGCAGCACAGCAGTCGCAGGTACCTCTATCTGCCTGTGTACTGCTTGTAAATCTATAATTAATTACTGTAGGTTAAACAGACTGAGGAAATAACCAGAGCCTTTTTGAGGAAATGTAATTGTCAATATAGCAAGACCCCTGAATTACAGATACAGCAATGATTGCTATTACAGAGATGGTGTTAGATGAGTATCATTTTGTCAATTAACCTTTTACAATTCATAGTTTACTGTAGCCTAGAACAATCCATTTTTAAATACCTTTTTTTAAAACATGACTCTTGCTGCTTTAAACACTTACTACCTGCTCTTTAGCCTTTGAACATAGACTGTTATACTTGCTTAGCATAATGTATAACCCTAGGTCACAAAGCTAAAGCAAACCCTTTTAATTTATGGAGGATTTCATTTTAGCTGAATATTTTTAAGAATTTCCTAACTTTCTGAGGGCACATCAGGCTGGCCAAGGATACAAATGTATCTGTGTTTCTAGCACCAACAACTTTACCCTACTATAATTTAAGCTTTTAATTTCATAACCTACAGTGCCCTGGCTACTTAGCAAAAGAAAAAAGCATTCTTAGCCCAGACTGTGTAATAGAGAATTCTTCTGCTACAGGAGATAAAATGACAATGGCAAAGTAATTATCATAAAAATTATTCTTTTCTAAAAATACTTTTAAAATAAAACCTCTATTGTAGGAAAGGGAGCAGACAGTAGTTTAGATGAAAAACACTTGAAAAAATGACAATGTGGTTTCTTTGCTGTATAAAAACAATTATTTTTCTTCTAGAAATAGTGTTGCTGTAGCTGCAGTGGTAAAAGAGTAGGATAGAGGAACGGTTTGCAGAGAGAGGTGGTATTTTTTATTAGAACAATTGATATATTTGGAAAAAAAGCAGAAATGCTTTCAGAGGGCTTAGGTGTCTGAGAGCTTGTCTTTTTTTTTTTCCAAACTGTATCAGCTGGTCTAATAAAAGATACTCTCTCTGCCTGCAAACCTTGTTATTTTTGTATATAGCTGTTTCTGTGATTTGTCCACTAAGAGGACAAAGAATTCTACAATTCTTAAAACTGGTATAATTCAGTAAAAATTGATTATGAGATACTAAAAAAATTAAAATGCTTCCTTCAAATGCTGAGAACTTGGGATTGGCTTTGTTCTGGAAAGAAAATAATGGCAACCCATGAAGGAACTACACGCATACGATAAAATGTGGTCAACTTTTCCTTTCAGCAGCTTTGAAGCAGAGTAATCTAACAAAGCACCTTGCTCTTGCTGTGCTGACAATGAGTCCAGTGTACAAAAAAAAAAAAGAAATTAAATAAAAAAAAGACATTTTAATTTCAAGGTTCACTGGAAAAAACATGAAAAAAAATCAATGTTTGCCAAGAGAAAGACAAACTCTGAAGGGAAATGAAAAAATGTAAAGATTCAATAAGAACTTTAGAAATAATGGGACAAAAAAAAAGAAAAGAAAAGAAAAGAAAAGAAAAGAAAAGAAAAGAAAAGAAAAGAAAAGAAAAGAAAATGCTTGTCCCTCTTAACTCTAAATATGCAGGTAATATTCCCAGTAAATCTAGTACATGAAATGGCCTTTAAAAATCATCCAATTATATTGTTATCAAGAAATTATTACGAAAAGCAAAATAATCCTCAAATCAAAGGAGCATTTGGAGCAGGTATGTCTCCACTGCATGGCTGCATTGCCCCAGAGGCTCAAAGGAGGCTCTGAAACGTCCCTGAGTTGCCCTCAGGATAGGCAGGGCTCCAGCGCAGCTCTGTGCCTCGGGCATGGTGGCCCTGGAGCCATGGAGCATGTCTGCACACATATGTGCTTGTGACCTTGGGACATGCTCGAGCCCTTCTGCTCATGCTGCGCCCTCGGCTATGGCTGGGCTCTGTGGTACCTCGAGTCCAGCTGTAGGGGCTGCAGCTGCCCCTGCTGCAGCAAGAAGGAGGTCCTCCACAGTGGGCAGCCCCATCCACGCTCACCCACCTGTGCCAGGGTCCCGGGGCGGTGCCCATGCACACCCAGCTGCTGCCTGACGATGACTGTCCAGGACAGGCTGTGCGGGCAGGCTGGGCTGGCTGCCACTGCACAGCTACTGTACATGGAGCCTGTAGAGAGAGCTACAGCTTCAGCTATGCATCAGCACAGCCCCACTGTTCCTCACAACAACCGCTAGAACCAATCGCTTTAGCTTTAATGTTTTATCTAAATTAACACCCTTGTTGCCATCACATATTCCTGGAGCCAGGGTGCGAGTGGTGAGAGGGCTGTGGGCAACGGCTTGTGGGGCTGGCTGTGGAACACCTGCAAAGCCCTGATGTCATACTGTGCACTGATGTCATGCCTGTGAGCACAGGCCAGGCCTGCATGGTACACAAGACTGGCTAATTAACTGCAAATGAGGTTTGATTAGATCCCCCCAACACATGGCCTTCTCCAGTGGGTAATTCAGCGATAAGCAGGGTCAGTCTTGGGACTGTGGTGAGGGGTGTCATGGTAACACCTTCCCTGCGTGCACCTCCCTCCCAGGGCTGCTTTCCTTGGAAATTAAATTGATTTTCCACAAGCACTAGCACCCAGGATCAGACCCAGTCTCTCTACCACCTCTGTAAAGCCTTTCTCCTTATTAGTTTTCTTATATTCAGCTATCAGAGCTCTCAGTAAGAATGTTTAGGTCTTATATATACTTTGTCTGACATACAAAACACTTTATAAACTTTATCCATTTAATTCTTCAGCAGTGTGCAGTGTGCTGTAGTGGCATTATCTTCACTTTACTGATAAGAAGATTTACATTCACACAAAGCCAGACTGGAACTGGGGTAAGGACTGGTTTCAGAGCTCTGGTGTCATGATAACCAGCTGTCTGCTTATGGTGGTAGCTTGTACAGATCTATCTCACCCCAGAGTGACACTGCAGGTCAGGCTGCAGATTTCCTTCTGACCGGCAATTTTTGTTTCAGCTTTGGCTAAACCTCACCGAATGTATGGGGGTTTTCTTACTTAGTCACAGAATATTCTGAGTTGGAAGGGACCCACAAGGATCATCAAAGTCCAACTCTTAAGTGAATGGCTCATAGGGGGATTGTACCAACAACCTTGGTGTTATCAGCACCAGGCTCAAGAACAGGCCCTCACTGAGGTTACCCTTCATTTCAGAAAATAGAGCGCGTAAGCTTCTTCGGAAAACAAAAGGGGCTCCAAATTGAAAAGGAGGCATGTATCACCAGCTGCAACAACTGCATGTGTGAAATTATTCAGAAATTATCTGCTAGGTACATGTGCACAGTGATGCACCTGTATGTAAGAGGGAGAAAGAAAAATGAAGAGTAAGCACAGCAGCTCAGGAAGGAAACAGTGCAAAGTGTTGTCCAATAAATGTTCCCATGACTGTGGCCGTGGGGAATGTGACAGGGACAGAATTCTTTGGCTGACTGATGATTTGTGGTAAAGAACTGTTGGAAAGACTTCATCTCTGACGCTTAGAGAGATAAAGGGGAAATTCATCCTGAACCCCAAAACCAAACAACTTCATTTGATGTTCATAGCTAAAATAACTTTTTTGTTTTCCTTTTTTTTATTCCCCCTGGCTAATTGCACATGTCAGTACTTAATACACAGCCAGATCAGCATCAAACAATTTACAAACTGTGTGTTCACTTAAGCACATCAACTATGCTGTGCTATCCTCAGCCCTCGAGACTGTGCATGGACACTCGTGGGTTTGGAAAAGGTGTCAGTGCTGCTTGACTGGTTTGCATCCTGCTCCAAGAAGGTTTTAAAGAACTCAGCTGCTGAGATAGACAATTTAATGATTTAAGTAAAGCAATATCTTGTCGGCTGAAGAGTTGGTTCAGGGTCTGCAAATATGAACACAATGAATACAGTCAATGCTGGTTTCACAACTTTGGTAGAAGAAATCAGCTCTTACTGGACAAGGGGATTTTATATCAAATAATGAGGCTAAATGAAGCCGTTACACAGAATGGTGGCAAAAAGCCCCATTTTGTTGGCATGATATAACATCACATAATACATGAACATGTAACGGTAGGTGCTGCTTTCTCCTTCCAAAATTTTTATTACAGCTCCAACCATTGACACTTCATTCCCTGCCAATTCCTCTGTTCCCTTCTCTCATGCTGGCAAAAATAATAGCAGGAGACCTAAAGCTCTAGGCCTTGGCAGGATCATGTGAATCTGCTGAACACATATATGCTGATTAATTCATTCCCTTAGCAACTGGAAAGTCTCAGATTATTCTCCCTTGTTTATTGGCCCTTTCAGAGCCAATGTGAGCGGTAAAGATCATGCACAGGCAAAATACAGCATCCATTAACTGACAACACCTGCAAGGGCCAAAAATCTTTAATCTCAAAAAGAGATTTACCTGTTTCACACAAATCAGGCATTCTTTGAAATGCCAGCCCAACAGCCACACCTACACGTACCGACTATACATGCCACCCAGCTAAATTTTCCATGGTGGCACTAGTGTCAAGGTATAACAATCTGCCTTTGCTTTGTGGGCACACAGATGACTGCTCAATGTGCAAGGGAGGAGGGAATCTGGCTTTTGGAAAACTGTGGAGATGGAGCCCTTGATTGTGCAATGTCATCGGTTTCTTCTTAGAAAACTCATAGGTCTGTAGGGAAATAGATGTCCAGGGCGTTACTGTAAGCAGGGCGGTTGGGTGCCTATCTGAGTGTATTGAACATTAACAGCAGCCTCACAAATCCCATGCCACCTGTAACATGGCAGCTGGAGCTTGATGATGGACAGCCTTCTGCAGAGTGGGCCCCATGGCCGGCCAGCACGTGGCACCCATGCAGCCTTGGCTGCAGCACTGCTGAGAGAAGGCTGTGCTGAGCAACACTATGCTCATGTGAGAGTGGCTAATGAGGAAGTGCAGATGGGCACACTGAGTATTGAGCAAACAGCCCAAAAGGACCTGTTTCAGTAGATGGGAATGTCTCGCTCAAGAGCAAATACTATGTTTATGTTTCATTCTTTTGATTTAGCTTTTGTAGTGCTTATTAAAAAAAAACAAAACACCTTGTTGGCTGAATCCTTGCTGCTTAATGAATGTGTTCCTTGACTCAAAGTTCAAGAATGACAGTATCGCCAGCTCTGCCGTAATGGACCTTGGACACTATAGACCACTTTTCATAGTCTTTTGATACTTCTGCATGGTTTTCACTCTAGAATGACCTACTGTCCCTCATTCAGGTCCTTTTGTTCCTGAGGGCACCTAAGAAAAGGAACAGGACTGCCTCCTTCTCCAGGATGTCCTCCGTCTGGATCCAAAGGACACAAGTATCAGTCCTAACAAAGGCCCAATCCTTTTCTTCTGGAAGACTTTCCTTTTCTCTGACAATCTGTGGTCATGGGCTCCCCATGCAGCTGTCCTCAGACGTTCATAATGCTTTAAGACCCTGAACATGCACAGGAAGAAAACACTTCCCGCTTTTTGCTTCATCATCTTTCAAAGCCTGCCAGCCCTGTGGCAGGGCCTGCAGCCTTTTTTGGGGAGCCCACACCAACAAAGGGTTCTGTCTCTTCCAGAAAGGACAGGAAGGTCCCAGTGTTTATGTTGCCTTCTCTACAAAAATTTCACCACCTCTAAAGTAGCTGCTTCTCTATTTTTCTATTTCTGTGCAAACACAAGCTGCCTATTGGTAAACTCTGAGTGTAAACATCTAAGTGCTGTCAAGAGAAATCTATGTTTGCTTCAAGGCAGTTAGGTGACTCATCCCTGTGTCCCTTCTTTGGCTGCATGGAGCAAAGTCAAATTCCCCCATGGCTAGGATGAAGCCAACTCCCCACCATTCTCTATGAATAAGCCCAATACAAATGCCTATAGATCTTTCACAGACTGAACTTGGAAATGTTCTCCTTGACACAGAGCCACTATATTAAAGGTGTTGAAGTGCAAGTTGTGGAAGCCTGAGGGAATGTACAGAATTAATGAAAGGAATGGTGCATACTGCAGGCTTTTTAGACCACAACACGAAATAACATCTGGATTTCTTCACGAACATTTTTTCATGTCTGTGAAGACCCTGATTCC
Source organism: Grallaria varia (assembly GCA_013396735.1). NCBI lineage: Eukaryota > Metazoa > Chordata > Aves > Passeriformes > Formicariidae > Grallaria > Grallaria varia. The sequence continues at coordinate 514,815 of VWZG01011231.1, read as the reverse complement.
ATATATACTAATAAATAACTAAGTAACAACCCTCTGACTCCAGTGAGACAATTCCATACCGGGAGATTTTCTTTAAATGGGAAACTCCTGTGTATCAAAAATAGTTTGAGGGTATCAGTTTTGAAAGCAGGTATTTCTCCTTGCACACTACTTCTACTTCCATTCTTAAAACTCATGTGAGTTTTAGGGAAAAAAAGAAAAAAAGGAACATTTGAGTTTTGAGCTATGGCTGTTTATGAAAAGAATGTAATGCATCCTGAAGCTCAGGGACCACTGGGGTTATATTAATTGATATCCAGGGATGAACAACTCTTAAATCAGTCCTCCTCCTTCAAGAAGCATGGAACTATAAGAGGGGCTGTCAGCAGAGTACCAGGTAAATTTTGCCATGAGCCAACAGTCTCTCCCTTTCCCTAGAGCTCTTTTTGGAAACAAGCAAGTAACTAAGAAGTAACAACATATTTACTTGATGCATGACTGATGTTTGCAAATGCCACAGTGCGAACAGCTCATTTTTCCTCTGATAGACTGGTTTCTGCCAAATACATTTTAATGTTTTTTCACTGGTTAGCTTATGGGGAGGGGCAAACCCCAATGTTTTAGAAACTCTCCTCAGGCAGAAAAAGATGAAGAATTAACGCTACTTCAAATCAATGCTCTTTAAACAGAACTCTGATAACAGTAGTTAGTTAATCTTTTTGTGTCTGCCTGTTTGTGAGAGATCATGTTGGTTTTGTTTTCAGCTGGCTTTCTTGAACAGCACAGAAAACCCAGCTCCAACACTTATTTTGATTAAGCAGTACTTCAGAAAATTACTGAAGCTACCTTTGAAAACCCCGCCTATTTTACAAGAGGGGAAGAGGGAGAATACTTAAAACTCAATGATATGAAACTAACTAGATATATTTGAAATATTGATTACATATATCTTCTGAAATAAGGTAATGGGATATTCCTGGATGCTATATGCATGTTTATAAGTCTCTGAAATGTTTGATTAATGTATACGTAATCTTTCTTTCTGTTAATAGACCATCGTATTTCTTACTAAGAAATGAATTATTCTACCATTGCTACAAGTGTCTGAGAGAAGACCATTTATAATGCTGCATCTTCAACTAGTGTTTCTTCAGCAGGTAATTCTTGACCTGGAAAGCTCTTTCACTGCAAATGACTAATTTTGCCAATTTTACTTTTTGCTTTGAATATGTTTTTCTGCTGGCAGTCTAATCTATCCTAAAAGACTTATTTTATACTTTACAATATTGGTAAAACATAAGTAGAATATAGATGAAGGAAAACCTTCATGAAGCAAAACTTCAGTTCCATTTGTGGAGATGTTATACCAGAACTTTGAATTTGGAAGTGCAAAGTGATTTATTGGTATGCAGAAAGTTAAAAAAATACCAAACCAACAAAAACAACAGGGAAACAAGCAACCAAATCACCAACCCAGAACTGACTAACATGTGTGTTGCTTTGTTCATAAAATACGTTGCCATTCTACACTGGTTTTGAGTTTGTTTTCCATTTTTATCTTAAGATTATCTCACATTTGAGTACTTTCATCACTTTCTATACCACTTGTTTCAAGCAACAACACTTCTCATAGCTCTCAAAATTGCTTAGTTAAGAGATTCTACAAATCACAGGTACTGATAACAACAGTTTCTCTCTGCCAGCCTTACCTGTATCAGCCCCAATCTTGCCATTAAGACACTATAAGAAGCACTTCTGTATGCAGTAGTTTTCAACATTACAGTGCTAAACTTTAGGAAACAGGGATGTTCGTCACTTTTGCACACTCAGTCACAGGCTCAGCTTGGAAAATTGAGCATTACTCCGGCAAACAAACCATGACAACACAAAGCTGGGTGAATTTTGTGGAAAAGCTGCTGGCTAGTTGGCTCCTTAGCAACTTCTATAAGAGAAACTGAGCATTTGCATTTGTATTTTTGAGTCCTCAATAATCCTACACCACCGATACAAAGGTCCAAGCAGTCTGAGTTTGTGTCATGGCCGCAAAGAGAAGTCCTAATGTCCAAATTCTCCTTCCAATTCACAACTACAAAGGGGTAATTTGAAATTTCCATGCACTTTAATGAATTCACAGGTTTCAGCCTGTCCCTTTACAGAGTATCCAGTTGTCACTCAAAACCAGAAGTATTTTAAAATGTAGACTTTTTGCTTTGACATCTGAAAACATTCTCTTATCCTGTTTTTCTGTGTTACTGCTAAGTTTGGTTTGTCTGGCAGAGGCAACTTCTGAGGTGCAGGTCCTATGCTCCAAGGTGACATTAAAGCTTGCTCACAGTGGGCCTGTGGCATGTTGGGTAGATCCTGCAGCCCTTCTTGGCCTCAGCTAGATATATGGGTCCTGATGATCAAAGAGAATGAATCTAAGCAGAAAGCCTTGTCAGGAAAGCCCAGACTCTCTGGGCTCGTTGGATAAGTTCCTCCCTGCCTGCGGCTGGCGCCCAGCCCGGAGCAAGACTGTCCTTGCCCGGGTGCAAGGCGGTGTCAGCACGAGCTTCAGGATGGCACAATGAGCTGCTAATTAATGGAAGGAAAAAGCAGCTGCTGAGGAGGTGTCTGATTAAGCCATACTGGAGCAAACGAGAATGTATGAAGCCTCTGTAAACTGAACACAACTTTAGGAATGTGTGTCTTTCTCCAGGTTTGCTTGTGAGTCAACAGCTCTTGACATCCAGTAAAGCTGAAGGAAAACTTGGAAAAAACAACACTAAGCTTTTGAGTGAACATTCAAGAGAAAGACAAGACACAAGAGGCAGAGAAATGCAAATACTTTCAGTTTTCCTCCTTGCTTAATTGCTTGCTGTTTTTCTTTTTCTGAGCTGTGGCTGATATGCTCATGCCCTCTCCTCTTGAGAGAGCCCCAGCACCACAGCTGGGTCTTCGCTCTGGGCAGGAGCTAGCACTGGTGCACCTGAGCTGTGCTTACCTATCCAAAAGCTGGGAGGACAGCAATCCCAAACAGTGCCCTTTGCCCTGGGAAACATGATGGCATGGGAGAAGCAGGCAAACCTGCAAGATAGAGCACAACACCTACTACTTGTGCAGAGTAATAGATACCTTCCCACAGAGGCAAGTTTTATTTCCGTGGAAATAGGTTTGCCACCATTTTTCACCTCTGTCGATTCTTGTTCTCTTGTGTCCATATTGATCTGCTCCACTTGGTTTGATTTTAGAAATACCTTTTTTATGCATGCAGCTTATCACCATCAGGTCCCTGCTTGTCAGTCCTCAGCAGCCAAGGAAGGGCAGGCCAGAGCAGCATTCCGGCCAGTCTAGTTACACAGGCACCTCTTGGACTGATGTTTTTGGGAACGCTCTACAGAGAGCAAAAAAATAAATCTTGTAAGGGGATAGTTACGCTAATAATAGTGAATACCAACTATTCCAGAGGGAAAATTTACCTGGGTTCTTAGGTACCCAGTCTAATATTTAAATGATCTTCATTTTCCTTAATTAACTTCTGATACCTCCCCTTTCTCTTCAGTGGGGCTACTAGCAGAAAAAAGACAGGACCTTCTAAAGTACCCTTGTCCTAGTTATAGTGGCTGAGACCAGTTTATCACTGTGTGAATGTAACTGGAACTGCGTATTCCATACCCTCTCTGCCATTGATCATGAACTGTTAATGATGCATTGTTTGCAACAGCTGCCCAGGACACACCTGACACCTCAGGCTATGAACTGGGTGCATGAGAAAATAGAGATACGAGTTCCCTGTCTTCACACCAATGATTCAGGTGTGATAACTCCCCTCTGCGAGTCATTAACACCTTCACACCCAACCTGAGGGGTCATGCCTGCTAATGGGCCATCAAGTAGACCAAAACATCCTGTGACTCACTGAGTAAATTGCCCATTGTGAAACCCCTCACCCTGGGAGAGGTACTGGGTGTTCCCATCTGAACCCAAGCATATATAAGCTTGTCAGATCGAGAGGAGGACCAGAACCTCAACAGGACTGCAACTACCACTCTCAACCAGACTGCAGCCACCAGCCTTCTGGAAGGAAAACAGGTTTTTCCTTTTCTTTTTGCTTTGGACTCAGGGGACCACGTGGTGCTCAGCACAGGGGCTGGTGAGCACCATACTGTTTGTGCCCCAGGGGGCTGGGTTGTACAACTGGGTTTTGAGGGCTGAAACCAATTTTCCTTTGTATCAGTGTATCTATTGTAGGGTTTTTTTATTAAGTTGTAGTTCTGACTTCTAAACTCTTTTGAGTTGGGTTCATTTCTCCTGCCCGTTTACTTTTAAACCAGCACAACCCTACAGAAAGCCTCCTGTAAAACCTTCACATGTCACAAAACAAGTTTTTTGTCCCATGCTCCCTCAGGTAGAAGCTATTTTAAATGGCAGTGAAACATTAGAAATAGGGAAGGATAAGGGTTTTTTTCCTTCCTTATTGTTTTCTAAAAAGTGTGATTTATAAGCTGTCAGTCATATCCACTGGTCTCAGTCCACTGTTTTTGTTCAAAAATCATGTCTGGTGTAGCTGAAAGTGTTGTTACTAACTGATGAGCTAGTCTGAATGCTGAGAATGAGAAATGATTGACATTCTTTAAGGTAAAGGGGGAGACTCTTCATCCAGCAGAAGCTGCCACTGCAACAGATGCTGTTATAGCTTCTGACACTGATCGTGATGAGTGGTGTGTAATGTCAGTAAAAGATGAGAGGCTACAACAACAAAGTGAAAAAGAAGCCTCTGAACAGAAATCCCATGGCACCCTGGTAGCAGTTAATAGCCATGACTTTCCTGGCTAGAAATATGACTTTAGAAGGTCAGGCATATATTGGTTAACTTATCACCTATTCAGCAAATAAGCACAAGGTATTGCTAATTAGTGATCTATTATTATATGAATCTAGGTTATTTTTTATATAATTTTCTTCCCATTTTCCCTGTGGCTTTTGGCAAATATGTTGCCTGGTTCCCTTTTTTCTTTCAGGTTCTCCTTTTGGTTAAATATTGTAGCTATTTACAGAGAATAATTCATAGCAGAGCTGTACATGGTCCTGAATACTGTGATGTACTCAGGAGGGGTAATGCTGCATTTTGGGCATCTTGCTAGGAATATCAAACAGCAAGTTTCCACGTGCAGTTATAAAGTTTCTCCCTAAGCAGGAATAGTTTTTGGTTTCATACCCCCTCCTCATTTTGCTACTGAGAATCCCTTGCCAGGTGCACTGGAGCAGTATGAGCCTGATAAAGGCTCCTAGGGAGCAGTTTGGGAGCTGCATGGAGTTGAACTATGACTCTCAGTATCATGGAAATATCCCTTGAGCAAGGGACCTTGAGTTACCACAGATGAGGGCCCTTGTGTGGAGCAGCCTTTCACTAAACCCCAAAATTGTTGATATAGTTCACTTAAGATGACAAAATCTGTGTACTTTTTTTATTCTCCCTCTTCCTCAAGGGATGTTCACCTTTAAGCCACAATCTAACTCTTGTCCATCCATTTTTATTCTTACAAGTGGAATTGAAATATTTAAATTGTGCTGTAAGTTTTACAAATATTTACACTGCTGCAATGTGCAAATCAGTCTCTTGTACACATTAGTAGTACAATTTGATTTGGTTATATCCAGCTCCCTTTACATGTGTACACATGGTAACAGAGAAGAAAGTGGAGATCCAGGGCTGAGAACTGAAACCCGCTGACAGCCTACAATGCACTGGCCATATACCTGTCCCTAAGCAGGGATGTGTTCCTGGCTCCTGTGACGGGGGCTGTGTTGCTCTGTTTGCTGTCTTCAGTGAGCCAGCCACATGGGTCCCCATCCTGTCTGCCTCACAGGGACAGAGCCCGCTGCCTTCAGTGTTGATTGACTGGCAGCCAGGCACCCTGAAGTGCTGCTCAGCGCTTACTTCTGGTCCTAGCAGGGAAATGCTACAAAGCAGAGCAGGGTTGCCTCCACTTCTGCCCTTCATTTCTCTTTTTGTTCCTTTGTGCTTCAACTTCTTTAATTACTGAACTTGCTGTTGGACTCTGAGGTATCATAATTCTGTTTTCTTTAAATGCAAGAAACTCTCCATGTTGCCCATTTGGGGATAGTGTGTTCAACAATGCAATTTCTCTTCATAAAAGTGCTTTCTCTCACATGAAGAATTTCACATGTGTTTCTTCAGGTGCTACAGCAAATTGAATTTGAAGGTAACCTTTTTGATATGTTCAGAGTTTTTAAAAAACTGTTATCTTTTTCCTTATTTTTCTCTTTCCCCATTTTGCTCGCTTTGCCACTGTATGGGTGTTGTGCCTGTATCTGTCTATACCTGGGGGGTGCTGGGGATCCAGACACCTTTTGAAGGGCTGGATTACTGCTTCCCACTCTCTTCTGTTGTTATAGTGCCACATGAAAATAGCTATGGAGCTGAGTGCTGGGGTCTGGGTATGTTTTGAGTGGTAATTGCTGCATTAGGTCATGCTTAATTCCTGTAATCAGCAACACAGTTTTCTTCTGCCAGCAGCATAGAGGGTTTGTTGCAGTGAGGGTGTTTGAGAGGCTGCGTGTAGGCACAGGCTCCCTGGATGTCCAGGAGTGAGCCAGGCAACCTAATTTATTTTCTTCCCCTCCCATTCTGAGGTGTTTGCCTTCTGAGTTAGGTGAGCTCAGCATTCTGCTTCCAACGGACTGTGCTGTGACTTGTAAAGCACCTTCACCTGGATGGTAGGACTTGGTGCAAGGAGGCTCTCACAAAGTTGCCAGTCTGCTGGTGGATGTGTTGGCCACCCTCATGTTTCACATGCCACTAACTTTGAGCTTTGGAAGCTGCCTGCTGCACAGTGCCTGGAGCTTACAGTTATTTTATCCCATAAATTCCAGAGTCCTTCCAGCCCTCTGCACTAAGGCTGATGTTGTGCCTTCTTCATGGCAGAAGACAGGGGGACTATATTTTAATTATTTTTTTGTGAAACACAGGCAGATAAAACTTTTCAGAAGGCCTCTAGCAAAATCCTCGTTAGGCATTACTGCTTTCCTCCTACATGGGATCACTGCAAGGTGCTGTGTCTTTCTGGAGTTTCTGTGGCTTTCTGCACACCAAGCAAGGCCTCCCTTCCTGCTCCAGCCTTCCTTTCAGGAATTGTCCCTAGTTCAAAGACTCCTCTGTAAGACCATGGGCCTTCAAAGGAGACCTTTTCTTTGTATGGCAGCTTTGATACAAATGAACCTCGGAAGTTTAACTGCTGGATAAAAGTAAAGTGCATTAACCCTCACAATTGCTCTAATGAAGCCAGGGTGAAGTTGTGATGTCTGGGTCACAACTAATGGATGAGCCATTAACACCTCCCAGGCATAACAGCACTTAAAAATATCAAACAGAAAATGCATTTAGTGACTTTCAGGTGCAGAGCTGGTCATGGTGTTCTGAGAGCAAGTTGTCATAAAAAGATTGCAAGTTCATTGCATTTTCCCTGCTTTGCTTCCTGCCCTCCGTGTATTTACATTTCAGGTCAGGTCTATAGTCAGGTGGGTTTTTGCCATCATGAAGCTGTCAGCTGGCAGGTAACTGTTTTTGTTTAAGTGCTTAACACCTCAAGAACTCATGTTGGTCCAGAAACTTTAGTTCAAAACTTCAGTTTTGATCAGCAGTTCTGTACTAGCAGGTATTTTTGCTGGGTTAGTCACTGAATTTATAACAGAAAGGTTTGAGGTCCTACTCTCTATCAGAAAGGATTTCCTGCTGGATTAGGGAATTTCTTCTTCCGACACCAAGAGACTGGATTAAGATTTGCTTTCCCCCGTGATGTTGGGTGCCCTGGGTGGATGGGCAGGGGGATCTTGTCCCAGCAGAAATTATTATTTGCAGCTCTTTTGCTGCAAAAGTTCTTGCTCACCCTCAGTCTACATTCAGAGACACAAGAGCCTGTTTAAATTACATATGTTGTTGAAAAACAGAGAATGTTTCAGAGAGCAAGAGGCTGTTGCTGGCAGGGGTTTGTTGCCTTGGACTGGGATGCAAGTTCCAAACATGGCTCTGTGGAGGTGAAAACCTGGGAAAAAAATGGACTCTCCAAAATTATGTGAGGCTGCTTTTTCAGATAGAAACTTTTACAGAAAGCCTGGTCATGCTGTAGGCGTTGTCCTGGGCATTTAGCACTGACCACAGCCTGGATTATGTTCTCCATAAAACAAAGTTGTTGCATGTTTTTTTAATTTTCTTTTCTGGTAAAAAGTGACTTGAACTGCAGCTAGCCTGCATGTTGACCCTCTGTGATCCCATGGCTGAGCCTCTCTGTGCCATGCGTGGGGAGAGGCTTGGCCAGGCACGCTTGGGATCTCCTGCCATCTCCTGAGCAGCTGCTGCTCAGGGCACCGTGGAGGTGGTCCTATCTTCCGTCCCATGATCAGTCCTTACAGCTTCTGTTCCCTTGCTAGCTTCTGGGAGGTTTTTGCCCCAGGCATCCCTGAAAGACACTTCTATTGCACTTCACAAACACTTTCAAGCTGAGGTTGAGCGTGTGTCTTGCATCTGTGGCCTTGTTGCAGCGCTGAGTTAATTTTACCCACCTGGGAGAGGATGTGGTTCATTGGGAAAGCTGAAGGGAGCAGAAAGCTGAATGGGACAAGTCTGGGAAACTGCATTCATCCCTGCCCGGAGACCTGGATGATTGTCTAAAAGGCTGTAAATGAGGAATTCCCTCCTAGCTCAGCAGTGCTGTGATAAACTGTGTCACAAGCATGTTTAAGCTTTCACCTGTGTGTGAAGAACCTCCCTTCCCCAGCTGTGCATCTTTTGCTTCTGCCTGGCACAGACAACCTGATGCAAAGCCCATGTGAAACTGGGCTTTGCTGTGCTGGCTTCTCCTGGAGCTGCAGATGACGATATGCTTGCACAAAATGCTCTCTGCTGCTCCATCAGCATCCTGGAGCATACAGGTGGGGTTATGGAGCTGTAAAGGGAAGATGTATGTCTTAATTTCCTGCCGAGAGTTTGTTAGCCTATAAAATTGAAATACGGACTTGTTATTTAAGACTTCCTTGTATGATTATTTTCATACTGAGCAAATGCTGTATACTAAAATTACAAGGTGGGATAAGAACAGAGTCACTAGCACTCCTGTTACAACCTCACCCTGCCCACTGAAAAGGTGTATCTCCTGTGTAATTATCCATATGCATGTAAAACTTGTACCACTATCCACAAGCAGCAGAAGGAACTGCTGCTGTATAAATACAAAGCCTATAGACTTCATGATGAATCCTTAGGGCATAATTTAAGGAAACAGGGTCATGTGTTGGACACTGTGTCCTGCACGATGGTGTCATTGTCTCTTATGTATTAGCAGGCTACTAATGCTGACATCTAATTAGCAGCAAGAAACTGATTAACTCTCAATAGGGTCAAGAGAAAGAAGAAAAATAGATCTCAGGCAAGCAATTAGGTCACTTATTTAATAAATTAAAATGCTTGTGGTTATATACTTATTCTGTCATTTTTTTCTCTGTACTGCACAGCTGATGGCAGAAATAATTATAAAATAGTTACTATAACACCATGTCAATGGCAGCTTACTCAAAACACAGAACACAAAAATCTCCACTTGAGTTCTCTAATGGACAATTTATCATCCAAAACAGATGCATCTATTAGAGGAAGAGTTGCATTCAAATACCAGTAAAATAAATGGAGTCTGTTCAGATTCTTATTGTTGTGATTGGGCTGTTCCACACTATGGAGGCCAAATACACAAATGGTGCTTCAATAACTCACTTGTTACACGGCAGACATTTATGTTTATTGTATACTTTTTGCAAACTAATCTGAATGCTCAGAAATGGCAGGTCAGATGAATATTGTGCAGGCAGCAGTCAGTATCTTCTTATACATCACCATTGCAAATTTATCTTTTTTAAATGAGGCAAGATTTGTTCATTTGTTTTTGTGACCAGGAAGTAAAATGCACCTGTCCATGCTATCAGGCAATGCATTCCATCCACAGAATCTGGTGTTTACTGCCCTGGCTATAGTCTCCCAAAAGGGTTTGGCTTTTTGTGCTGGAGTAGCACTACAGAAATTTCTAATAGACAAGTTGCCCATACTCCCTTCCTGCATACTCAGTTAAAAGTATTTCTTAATTGGGTTCATTTAAATGCTAATCTTATTGAATTCAGAGTCCTCCAAATCACTGAGGTGAGTTCTTGTCAGATTCCTCCAGTAATAATAATATTTCTAAAGGTTTGGACAAGCACTGAAAGGTCTCTTTGCATGTCCAATGCTGACTGCAAACCATGAGGTTTCTCATGCCTTGCTGCCTGTGCAAGATCTCTTCTACCCTCTTACAGGTTCAGCTCCTTTGCCTTCTGCTTTGAAACTCTCTTGCTTGCATTTAAACACCACAGGTTTTTTTTAAATGAAATGAAATCTGTATATCTGCCTGATGTGTATATACTACAAGGAAACACCAAAATTCTTTTTGATTGAGAACTATTCACCCCTTCACAACCATTTTGCAGTTTGGTGACAAAAATTTTTGGCATGAGAACTGCATTCTAGCACACAGGTGATGGCACCATGCAGTTACCCAGTGCATGTCACACTGCATTTAGCATGCTTGTGCAGATATCTGTGGAGGCTTTAGACTGTGCTGAAGACTTACAGAAGTGTGGTTTTCTGTTCAACTTAGAAAGTATAGGCTGTGATGCCTGCATTCAAGTGTCTGCTTGAGGGAGCAGCTGATGGCACACTTTCTCCTCTTGCCTTTCCTTCCTGGACTCTAACCATGGGAAATGCGGGTTCTGCTCTTGCAGGTGATGAGAGCTCCCTACCTTGTTTTCAAAGATACCTATAGAGGATCAAAAGGATAGTTAGACCTTTACAAAGGCTCAAGATTGGTTTGGAGCTGTTAGTGACAGGCTTGGAGGGAGCTTGCTGCTTCTTCCCAACTTGCTTCAGGTGCAGTGGGGACAGTGGCTGGGGATGAACCCAGTGGGGTCCTGCTCATGTCCTCATAAGCAGCCTCCAGCAGCTGCCCTCTTCCCACTACTGCCTCTGGATAAGCTCACCTGACTACCAATGTCACTGTGGGCACGGGGATGTCCTGGCTTCTGGCGCTTCTGGTTAAAGGTGCGCAGAGGCAGAGGAAATGCCTGAGGTGAGAGAGGCTGAGTTACTGCTGTGCTCCCACTAAGTGTTGGTCCTCCAAGAAGCGGTCTGATGAATCCCTGGAAAGAGCAGCATGCTCTTAATGCCTCTGGCAGTTCCAGAGTTAATTCAGGACTTACACAACTCTTTCTAAATGCAAAAATCAACACAACAAAGGTCATTTAAAAGAAAGGAAATTAACTGCTCAAGATATTTTTCTTCTCTTAATGTTTTTCTCTTATTTCATCCTCAATAAATTTGTTTTAATAATACAGTATGTATCATCAAGCAGTGAGAAATTCATCACTGGTATCTAGTCTTACACAGTTGTGGGGTTTTGGGGGTTTTTTTGAGAGTGTCTTGAAAAAGTTGTCATAAACACCAACAAATGCAAAGCAGCTTTCAAGATGATTTTTTGTTATAGGCATATTCCTGAACTATTCATCTGTGTTAAATGCATTTTGCCTTGAATCATATGTCATGTTGCCAGAAAAGAGTTGTTTCCATGCCAACTCATTTGCAACATGGGGGAAAAAAATCAAAGCTACTAACATCTGCAAGATGTCAGTACTGATATAAGCCACTTGCAATGAAAAACACAGAACTGCAGGAGGGTTTGCCAAATAGGCACTATATATAGGGTAGAATGTCATAAACTAATCGCCAAACAGTGCATTTCCATTCCTTTTTTGGCTGTATTCTTGATCTAACCTCTTTGCCAGAAAAGGCTTGCAGCAAAAGGAACATCAGTGTCTTCCACATGCATTTCTTTTGTAAAGAAGGAATTGCTTGAATTTGTTTTTTTGACTCAAGCCTCCACAAAAAGCCACTTAATTTAAAACATATAAGAACTTGTACAAGAAACTACTGCTTCACTTTCCATACTATTTCCTTTCAATTCTCTCAGCTGCAGGGTCTCCTTTTATAAAGGTCCTATTCATCAGCAAGATTAATGAGACTGGTGTCTGAAACTGTGGATTCCATTTCACAGCTACTATTTCCCCTGCATTCTACACGCCCCCCACCCCCCCGACATAGTTTTTTTTTTTTTTATAAAAGAAGATTGTTCGTTTATTATCTAGGTATTATGAAATGCCAGAGGCTGAACCTCTGAAGCCTGAGCAGTTCAAATATCAAGATATATTTAATTTTGAGATGATCCCGGTATTGCTGTATTTGGAGAGACACTGAAGGTGGCATTACCTTTCCCCCCACTCCCCCCACCCCTCTTTTTGAAGGTATTAAAACAGTTCTAATTTTTGAAAGTTGTCTGTAATACGTTGTTACAAAACCATTCTTTTTATATCTGAAGGATATAATAGTTGCTTAAGTCGCCTGTTGCTTGTGTTACCATGTCTGTTGTCTCCCTCTCACATCGCTGTGTCAGGGCATTTGCTTGTTGCAATACCTGTGGTTTGGTTGGCAGGGCGGTCCGTGTCGGGACAGGACTGAAGGCAGCCCACACCTGCAGAAGCACCTCCACAAACAGGTGCCCTGGGGAACACGCCCCACGTGTCCCTGCTCCGGTTCTGTGCCCGACCTCTCTGCTAGCCTTGGGCATGAGCAAAGCGAGGATGGTTTCGTGACTGTACAGGCTGCCCGCTGGCACCCTCTGTGTGCAGCAGGGCCAGGCTGGAGTGACGTGGCGTGGCTTGGCATGGCGTGACATGGTGCTTCCTAAGGGCTGCTTGCAAAGCCTGTCCCCGTGGTGGTGCGGTGCTGGTGATCGTATTCCACAAGCTTTCCAGTATGTGTAATTGCTAAATCTCACAAAGGAATATTCATGCTTTCTGAGTATTGCTTACCCCATGAAAGCAATTACTGGAGTTGTCACGGCAGCGGTGAACAGAAAGGAGTTAATTTCATGGGAGTCTTCTTTGCATAAGAGAGATTTGAAATATCAAATTAAAACGTTTATGGCAAAAGAGAATGTCCTGACTAGCTGTAGTTGTTAGTAAGATAGACGGGGATGGGAAATAACTGATCTGCTGTATTTCAGATATTTCCATAATTTCATTTCTACTATTTTTAGAATGATAAAATTCTCATATAGATCATTTTTATACTTCTGAAAGATCTCAGTCCAAATTTATGCAAGTTTGCTTTATTAAAACACTTCTGCTGAGGCTTTTTAATAGAAGATTATCACAGGCAAGCAAAACTGAGAGCAAATGTAGGAACTGATTCCTATAGAATGTTATTTATTTCACTCTATTTGAAAGTTAAACCTCAAGTAATACTACTTAAGGATATGAAAAGTTACCTGGATTTTTTTTTTTTAATGCATATGAAGCGCTGTGAGCTTTGCTATTACTGAGCAGAAGTTCAGGTTGTATCACCAAGACCATATGGCACACACCTCATAATGTTGTTTTTGCATGCAGCTTTAGTGTGTATGTTTTGATATGCATGTAGATATCTTGCATGTATGTTCATATGCACATTAATATATGTAATAGCCTGGGTAAACAATGGAAAATTGGCTTCCATCTGAAATATACTGTAGTTAAATTTTTGAGACAACTGTGACTGAAAGAGATTAGAAGGTATTAACTTCTACTTCTTAAACAGCTTTGTACAGTGACAGCATTCTTTTAACTAAGCAGTTTCTTTTTTTTTTTTTCCTGTATGTGTACTAACGCAGCAGAGCAGGAAAACATCTTTAAAAGAGGAAAACATGACTGTAAAATGATTTTTAACAGTTTATTTGAAGTCAGTCAGGCACAACACCTAGAACTGCTTTAAATTGGATTTTTTCTTAAATCAGATTTCAGGTTGGCAGTGTCCTATACTGTTACGCCTAGAATTATAACCTGGAATTCTATTGCACTTTGCCTATCACCACTCTCAAACAAGTGCTGCATCTCCTTCCCTTTGCACAAACATTAAGGCAACAAGAATAGCTCAGTTTGAGTACGGTGAGCCTTGAAGAAGATTGAGTATATTTTAAAAAGGGTTTCAGCTTCTAGAAAATTACATGACGGGGTAATCTTTATAAAGAAGTGCTGTGCTGTGTGTTGATGCAAATGAAGGACTGGCTCGGGGGTCTGTTCACAAGAGCCTGCAACCCCCTGCCTTGCTAGTTACCCCCCCCAAGCAGGAGAAAACAGCCCTTCATCTTCTCACCTTTTTGCCCCTGCTAATGATGGTGTGGGCGAGGCAAGGTCATGGTGCAACAAGAACAGCGTTGGCCTTTCTACACCAGGGCTCAAAGTGCTCCTTGTGGAATAATTGACACAGTTCTGTAATTATGGACACTTTGCATGAGTTTGGACATGCTCTTAACCAAAGGGGTTGATTGTATAATGCTGTACTGAAAATAAATATTCAATACTGCTTAGCTATGCTTTTGAGAGAAAACAGACAGCTGTAGGAACCTGAAGACAGAAGTTTACAGATTAGAATCCTGTCTGGGCACAAAATGTAGAAATGTGTGCAGGGAAACACATATTGGTAATAACACATAGTCCTTAGGGACCCCAGCCTGTGCTGTAGCTTATGATGCTTGCTACTATTCCTCCATTCTTGCTTCAGGTTGGGCTACAAACGAAGTAACCCAAAACATAAGTTACAGCATTAAGGCACAGTCATGCCCTAACAGACTATTCTAGTAGTTAGTTTCTTAAGGTGAAATTCTTACTCTGTATTTTTCAGAGAGATGAATAATGGCAGATGAAGCAAACCTGCCGCTGCCTCTCTAGCCTTCTGCTTAATCTGAACTCCTATGGCTTACCCTCTCTTAATGTCAGGCAATGCCATTGCCCAGGTCCTGCTCTAACTCCATGCTGAGTCTTTACCCACCATCTGATTCATCACAGTGATTTTTCATCTCAATTTGGTATGTGAGCTGCTGGCTCCACTGCTGTGTCACGGCTGTCACTAATTTGCCATGACTCGTATTGTGGTAGGTTATTCACTCTCTGTTTTTCCTTTTAAGGGTTTTGAACCTGTGTCTGTCTCCCAGGTAGGGCATTGTCCTCGCTTAACACAAGCACTTTACTGATTTTGCTGTGTTGTGATCACAGAGTTAGTTTTAAAATAACATTTGTGTCTACTACCTGCATTTTCTAGGGCAGTAGTTACTTGATGAAATCGATGATTGCTTCTAGGCTTTTCTTCTGGAACTTTCTTCCTTACTCTTGCCTGCAGCAGGGAAAAACTAAAAGGGGTCCCTTCACTTAAAAAACCCATAAATCCAAGATAACTTGATTTTTATCAAGTTGTTTTTTTTTTTCTATTAATCGGTTGTGCTAAAGATCCATCAGTAGTAGATGTTATTGAGTTTTTGAGATGATGAGAGCATGACAAGGGGATCAGCAGACGATGTATGTTGGTGCTCTTTTCTGTGAAGACTGGGAGCCTGCAATACTGTTTTGTTTTTCAGGACGGATCAAATACAAAGCTATCCCGTGGTATGGCGTAGTCCTTCAGCATTTATTTTCTTAACATATTACCATGGTTAAATTAATGTTGGTTTCTGTAATCTTTTGTGGCTCTTCTTTGTAATAAGCAAGTTTTGTCATGCTTTCACCTGATAATTAAAATTTTTGATGCATTTTGGAAATCGCCTCCAAACTCTGAGCCTTTGAGTATGTTTTTCCTACTTGGGTGACCTTTCAGATACAGCTTTCAAGAAAATAATTTTTAGAGTTTCAAGCCAATCATATAAATGAGATCTTTATAAAATTGCTAACTCATCACTTATTCAAAACTGGAATGGCTTTTACACCAACCATTTCAACAGGGTGAACACCCTGCAACTGCCCGATTTAGACTCCCAATTGACTGCACACTGTACTCTTTGTGAGCTTATAATTCTGTACATATTTTCTATGATTCTCTGTCTTCTTTTTATCTTGCTCTGAGTGAAGGAGTTGCTTTTTCATTTCGAAAGCATGCAACTTCCTCAAGTTTTCATGTTGTGCTTCTTACTGTCTAAACACACTAGCTACTGCTAACAGTACTAAACCTGAACTCCTTTACCATTTGAGGACCCAGGATGCCAGGTATCATCCCAGGATATTACTCCTACTGTCACTATTTTTGGCTATAATTATTTCTGACTAATTATTAAAAAAAAAAAAAAAGAAAAGTATTCAAATCTTAGCCCTTGCTTCTTTATTTCTAGTAACTCCTGTTTCTTTAAGTTTCATTTTTCTCCTGGTGGGCTTCAGTGGGAGATTTCTGCTGCAGACTTCAGACCTCACTCATCTTTATGTTCTAGTACTGATGTTAGTGTTTAAAAAAAAAAAAAAAATCAGGTTTTCATTAGCAGTATACCTCTCCAAGAAGACTGTAGTGAGGGTTTTTTTATGTGAATTTTTTCAGTTAAACTTTATTTTAAGAATAAAATAATCAAGGAACATATTCCTCTTACAACTCTTTCTCATTGTTCTGGTGAATGAGCTCAACTATTAGTTTAGTCTTTTTTATACATATATATATATATAATTTTGAACAATAAGAGCCTTGGAACTATTTTTTGGATCAACTTTTTTTCAAGTGCTCAGTCACACTTAAGCTACATGCGGTTCATGAGGAGATATATAGTTTCAAAGAGAAGGCACACTTTGAAGCATTTCTTGTCTGTAGAAATATTTGTATGCATGAATTCCTTTTCTCCCTATATTCCCATGTCTAGTGTAAGATACTACTCCAACTTAGGAAACTTGTTTTGCCTCCATCTTGAGATCATTATACTTACAATGCTTCTCATTGCTACAGTAACATTCAGACACTTAAAACTCGTTTCAGTTTTAGCAGTGCCCACAATGGGGGACAAGTACTTCCAAGTATTTAAGTGCACACTTGAGGAGTGTATTATCATCTGTTTCCAGGAATCAGCATCTGATGCTTGTTTTCAATGTCTTGCAGTCCACCAATGGAAACACCTGTGTTGGAGAACCATGCAAGCTACAAGGCTACCTGTGGTCCCTCTATCTCTAGTAAATAAGAAGTATCTCTTAAACGTCTGGTTAGATGGGCTTGCTTTACAAGAAAATATGGTTTGGCCAAACACAGCTGCATTCGGTTGTAGTCAGGTTCAGATACTGCCTGGTTAAACCGCGAAGTACAACACCTACAGTTCAAACATTACTTTTGCATGGATTGCCCCTCTAGGACTTTTCTGAGACAATAAGCTTCCAAGTACTCTGAGTTGAATGAGTATTTGCCTTGTGCCTTGATGAAATCAGTCTCACTTCCTGATGGAACTCTTTGTCACAAAGTAACTAGCGTTGCTCTGCAGAGATGCTAAAAGCATAACTTTGCTTCCCACAGGCAAACCCATTGTTGTTCCACCAGCCTATCTACTGCATGTAGGAGAGCCTACATCATCAACAATAAATATTATGCTACTTTCTGCTCACAAATAGAAATGTATTAGCTTTGATTTCCTTCTGTAAATGCTTTGTTCTGTATTTCAGCACACTTTAAGCTTTCTATCCTGTGTTAGCAGTTAAAGTTTTCAGATTGGAGCACAGGTATTACAGAAGAGGGTCAGAATTAATTCTGTGCTAAAAAAGCTGTTCTAAACAGAAATAGTGCTGATGCACTTTCCCTTTTCACCTTACAGGGGGAGATTATATATTCATTACCTTGGGTTTACTGTAGTCTGTGCAAAAATCCCTCTTACAACAACTTGAGGCTGTGTGTGCTGTATTTTAATACTACAAATATGCAGTTGTTACAAGCATGCTTTATTGACATGAACTGCTTTGATCTACTGTTCACTAGATATTGTGACTGAGCAGCACAGGAACACACAAAGCATTAGTTGATATTACTAGTGAAGAACAAAACCAAACAAAGCCAACATTACGTAGTACAGTCTGCTCTAGCGATAGCATTCCTATTAAGAGTGTGGTTATCAAGTTTAGAAATACCAAATCCATATATTTCTTTTTAAAGTTTAATCTGGTCCTTGAGAACCTTATATGAGGCCATTAGCACTAAGAAGAAATCTACTGTCAAGAAATGGCAGGAAGGGACTAAATTGAAAGCAGAATGGGAGAGTCTTATTGCTCCACTGTGCCAATTATGTTGCCACTTTTGTTTCTGCACTGCAAGACTGATAGGGATCTGCAAATGCTTAGATCTCAAGGGATTTGAGCATGTCTAGTGAATATTGGAAATCAATAGGAGTCTATAATCACAAGCAAACTGCATCCAGAGATGCCACAGATGTGAATCCATCAAGTGTATTTGTTGGAGCCTTCTGCTCCACATGAGAAGTACAAGGTCCTGGTTTCTTGGCAAATTTAAGCATATGACTTACCTCTCAATTAACAAGGAAAGAGGAAAATGTTCACTGACCTTTCCATTCAGATGAACATTTCGTAGCTTAAAAGGAAGATTAATTTTCTGGATGTGAATTTTAAATGTATTGGCAGTCCTGCTGAGGAGGCAAATGTTTAGTTTTCAGTCCTGTCAGTAGACTACAAATTCATCTTGGGTCTGGCATGAAGCAAGCTTCATCTCCAAAGTTGGGAGGTAATTTAGTTTCCAGGGTTACTCTGTCCTGGCTTTTGCTTAAGCAAAGGCTACCAATTCAGTGTGACAATGAGAATTGCTACCCACTAGGGGCCAAACTATGTCCATCAAAGGCTTGATTTCCTTTCTGAAGCGTATTTCTTTCCCAGCAGTTGAAATTACATGCTTTTTTTGTCTTGATTTTTTTTTTTTGAGCCCACTACTTGATATATTCAATTCCAGACTGTCCTTGAGCTCTCCAAGTCTCAGCCTGAATCCACAAGACACAGTTCACTTGTTCTAGAGAAATGTGCGGCATTTATGAATATTATGACTGTACTTGTCTATAGGGCAGGCAGGCAAGATATAAAAGTCAGTCTATTGATGACAAACATAAAAGAGATGTCAGTTTTCAGAGATGGGGGAAATTATGTCTATTTAAGGCTCAAATCCAATTTTTTTCAATGTATGTAATAGCTGAAATGATCCTGTTCCCTGTATTGAAGAAGGGATTGTGAAAGGGTTTAACAGGAGATGGCTCAGTAAAGGTCTGATTCAAAGATCAGTGAAGTCACTGGGCAGTCCTTCAAGCTAGACATGCCCCTAGACCATATGCCCCTTGTACGTCTCTCTTCTTCCTTCAGTGTTTGAGAAAACTGACAAATGGAGGAAAGCACTAATGAGACACACCAAGGAATCGGTGTAAATGTTGATGTTCTTTGTGGACACAGGCAAACAAAATCTAATGCTCAAGACTGTTAACAGGAATTTGGCATAACCAGTGTCCTGTATCTCTCCATAGATACTCCAAAAACAAGAATTCTGAGGTTGTTCTTGAGCTTTTCTTTCTCCCACAAGGGACTAACAAATGAGCTATTGGATTAGTTACAGCTTTCATTAAAATGTAATTAAAAGATGTCATACTTTTATAGTTGGAGTCAGCTGTAGCCAAACATATGGGCATAGTAAAACATTCCACAGAGCTGAAAGATTTTGTGGTCCTGCTGAGAAAATGATAGCATTACACCTACTCACTTAATTATTTTAAAATTAATAATAGCAATTGTTTAAGTTTCCTTCACTCTAACAGAGCAGCTTTTAATATTCCTGGCTGAATGCTCAATGGTGAAGGTAGTTACTCTAATGTGAATATGGAGAGCAGCTTGCAGTCCTCAGTCCTGCTCAATACTTACAAAAGGCATCTTGTCGCTTTGAGCACATGCATGAAACATTGCAGGTGCTCAGTGTAAGGGACTTGAACCCCTGCCACTCCTGTCTGGAGAGGATGTCCTGGCTGCTGGGTCTGTCGTGCTTTGCTTCATTCTCCACTGCTGGAGCTATGCTGTCGGCAAATTACTCTGAGAGGGGGACAGACTTGGGTGTTGCATATATTGGTCACTTCCCCAGAACAGGGAAGTATGTCTGTGGCTTTATTCCAGTAAACTGAAGTCAGTTGCACAAAGTCAAGTAGTTGAAAGATGAGTGAGATCTCTGCTAATAGCCTGGTCTTCATGCAGTCAGGACATATTTGCTGCAGTTCAAGTCTTTACTCAGGAGCATGGATGTCAGCAGGGCTCCCCATGCCATGCCAGTGCACACAAGGTTGTAGTCTATGCAGTTTTTCATGCGAGCTCTCTGCCTTGACTCTGGAGGCAAAATCACCAGTGTCTGGGTGTGAGGAGGATGTTTCTGTGTTGGCAAACATTGCTGGGGGCTCTTGTTGGCCACAGCTCAGCATGGCTGCATGGTCCAGCCCTGCCTGACAACTGACTCAAGGGGACCCATGGAGGCAGGCAGCAGCTCTGTGAAGGAGATTAGCAAGCCCTGAACAGTGTAGCCCACACAGGTATAAGAAGTGGATAAGCACTGCTGCCCAGCTCTCCATTGAGCTGGCTGGAGGCATAAACAAATGGTGGAAAATTGCTAGGGTAAGCCAAAGGTCTGTGAACCACAGGCCCTAGAGGTGATGAGACATTGGCCTCCCTTGCCTGAACAGCTGGAGATAGGAGACAGGCTATCACTGTCCCAGGATAGGGCTGGGGAGGCGTGCTGCAGCTGCTCCCATCTTAAGGTGCAGGGACACTCGGTGTGACTTAGCACAGCACCCCGGCTCTGCCCTCTCCTCCACATCACCATGAACACCAGCCTAGAAGGGACACATGGGAGGGATGCCTTGGGGCTGCAGGCTTTGTTCCCTTCATTTTTCAGAAGAGAATAATATTTCAACTCCTCTGAAGATGTTATCTGTATGCAAAGTCCTCTGTATCCCACTCTGGGATCCAGCTAGTGTATTTTGAATTAAAAATACAGAGAGAGTTCATTCTCTAAAAGTAATCAAGGGGATGTTGATTTATTCTAAAAGTTTCACAAATTTTAACATGGATTCAAAAATTTAATTTAAATATGCCTTACTTGTTCACGTTTTCCACTTGCTTGTAGAACTTGTTCAGAAATGAGAAATCACATTCTTTACCCATTGCAGGTGGGAAAAAATAATAAACAACCTTATGGCAATCTATTTCCATGGATTACATGAACATTTATAATTAACCAGTTCAGAGGAACCAAAATCAGCCTGCATACATGAAAAAATGCAGAAGTTGCAAAATATAATTTGAGAAAGAATTAATGACTCTCCAGTAGCACCACTTATTGCTACGCCAAGGGAAAAAAGACTGTCACCTTGTATGTAATATTGGGATATTGAATGTACTTGCTCAGTGTGGATACTGCAGTGGGCATGCATGCAGCACAACAACACTGCTCTTATTGGTATTAATATTAATTAATTACCATTAATATCTGGGTCACAAAGCAATGGCAACGAGGTAAGACAGGGTTTCTCGGTGCCAGCAGTCCTGCACACATGCATGTGCCCACACCACAGTCCTAGGCCCCAGGTCCTCTGCTCAGCCAGAAGTGAGCAGCCAGGCTCTCCCAACCTACACTCAGCTGGATTGTGCAAGAGTAAGACTGTCACCACTGGAGGCCAAGATAAAGATTTCAGTGGGAGAGTAAGATCAGTAGCATTGCCAGGGTTTGAAACAGTTAAGAGAAAGAAGTGCATTTCTGCACTCTTGTGACTGGTACATGGAAAATGTTTCCATTTCACAAGAGCTGCTTTCTTCAAGAGAAAGCTGTCCAAGTATTACTTTCAACAAGCTCTCTCATTCAAAGGACTGTACCAAACCTGTTTCATCATGTGTGTAGCTTCTGAAAGACTGAGCATGAGCCCAAGCCCTCTAAATGCTGTGAATCAAGGAATACTAGAATGTAAAACTGGCTCAAACATGCAGAAGTTAGAAATTAAACAGGTTGTAGTAAAGTCAGTTTTATTTGGGGTACAAATTCCAAATAAATGATAGTGTGGGACTGGTTGCTCTGATAGTGTGGACATTTATCTGGAGATTATTCCCTAACAAAAGAGTCTTAGAAATCATTCATGGAGTTTGTATTCATGTCAGGTTTCTGTCACAGACAAATTCACACATTCAGCAGTGTAGTTAATCTGCTAGATACCCACCACAGAAGAACAGGGATTAATACATTTATCTTGTAAAACAATGCAGTCCTCCTCTGAATTACAACCAGAAATTAGGCTTTAGTTATCAAATATGCTCAGTGAGGTTATGACTCAAGTCACTGCATTGTTAAAATTTCCATCTCTTATTGCCTCCCATTTTGAAGGCTGAAGCCACTGAAGCATCAGCTGCCACCTGGGTTTGCCAGTGTCAGAGAAGTGCCTTCTCCACCAGAGAATTTCTGCATGAGGGCAGAGAACGGTCTTTGCCTTGCAAATGTTATCCACAAGTCCAGAAAAGGTATCAGGAAATGCCCCTGGACTCCGTGATCCATAAAACCTTCATGAAAGTCAATGACTGTTCCATCAGGGATTGAAGCCATTGCTTACAAGGCATGCCAAAGGTGAAAAATCTGTCCTGCAGATGTGTGCAGGATTAGTGGGTGTAATGCTGTTTGCCTGCTGAAGTCTCTGTTAAACTCAGAAAACCTTATACTAATCTCAACTTAAAAAAAAAAAAAAAAAGAGCAAAACAAAACACCAGCCCAAAACAGAAATCAAACAGCCACTGCTATCTGTAAGGGAAGAAAATTTACCAGCCTGTAGTGTTGGAGAGGGTAGAGAGGAAGGACTCCTTCATTTCCTATGCCTTCTGAATGTATTTTATATGTATATTTATAGGATAATGGTACCTTTGAGAAAATACAACTCTTGCAGTGATTAACACAATTTTTATTTTCCACATGCTGTGTTATAAAATCCACATAGTTCATGCATCTTAAATGATAATTAATCTGCTGGTGTGTGTTGCCGGTCTCAAGACTTCCACAGTGCTACACTGGCGTTTCTCATTAAAATGAATCCTGGAGGCACTTTGTTATTGTTTAGACTGTGAAAACCACTGGCAGGGCTTTTTCCCTCTCTGTATGTTTTGTAAGTGCTAAATGCAAGAGGAATTTAGCATGTTCTTTAAAGGACTGCACATTAATAATACATTCTCGACCACAAAAAGAAAGTCAAACTGCTAAACGGTAGTTGTATAAGTCAACAGCATTCAGGAAAAGGCACTCTCCCTTTAATCTTTGCTACAAAGGGATGCCCTTGTAGTCGAGACAGTATCATCTAGAAGCCGACCATTTCTTGCTTGATGCGTTGCTCTTGTGCCTTTCAACAGTGCTTTAGGGGGTTATTTCAACAGCATTGTAGATGACAAGGCTAGGATTAGTGAAACTTTTCAAATCCATTTTTGTTTTTTAAAAGGCTGCCTGCTGTATGAGAGCCCTTGTAAGGCCTTTTTATACATCTCTGTCTCTTGCCATAGGTGATTATTTATTAATGTAAACCCTGTAAGAAAGATTGACTGTGTCAAGAAGAGAGAAAGGAAATAATAATCTAATAAAATTCTACCCTGATGCCCTTGTCTGATCCCAGTATGAGAATCAGTAGTACTGTTTTTTTACCACATTGCATCAGCTAATTCCCAGATTCAAAAGCAGTTTTGTTCAGTAGTGCTAAGACTGTACCAAAATATGCCTGCTTTCGGGATCCTGTTTCTGCCAGCTGATCAGCGTTGATAACAATAGTGCTGTCCTGCATATAAGCCTTTGGCAATGCTGCAGTATTTACACAATACAGAGGATTAAGGTTAGTGGAGCCACTGGTGGTAGTCTGAAATCAGCTGTCACAGGGATAAAATGAACAGGGGAATACATGCTTGGGAAGTGGGTTTACTTTGGGTTCAGGTTTTGTTTTCACTCCTAACCCTGTCAGTCTTGTATGCTTCTCTCACAGGTTTCTTTGATTTCAACACTTTCTGCTTTGTGCTTGGACAGGCATCGCTGCCACTGCTGCGTCCGGGGGCTCAGGCCACGCATATAGGTGCATGAAAAACCACCTTGATACAGTAAACCTTGGGCTCAAAGGAGGAGGTTGGAATGCTCGTCACTCCACTTGGCCGTTCAGTTAAATTTCTGGTTTCTATACTTCCTGTGAATTACAAAATTCTGTCTGGGTTCTGACATAGCTGTTTATGGACCTTGTTGTCCATGAATTTTTTTGAACACTTCTTGCATTTGCTGACATATTCTTCTCCACATTCCTGTGGCAGCAGCTCCCCGAAGTTTGCTGCTCCCTGTGTAAAGAACTGCATTCTTTGACCTCTCCTGAATGAATCTTCTTCATGTTGCACCAGGTGCCTCCTCATTCTCACACCACAGGGATAAATTCTGACTAAAACCAGAATGATGATTTGCACTTGTTCCACCCACAAGCAGTTGACAGGTTTTATTAAAAACTAAATTTAAATCTTACAGATCTGTGGAGAGTGAAGGTACAGCGAGGTTTGCACAGGCTCCTGGCAGACAGGGATGTTTTCAGCTGTCAGGTTTTGAACTGTCAGAAGTTTTGCAAAGGCTCTTAAATTACATGTAAATGTTCAGTTTCAAATTACTCTGAATATAGCTTCCTTTGGTCATTTTAGGGAGGGTTGGTTAGATCACACAAAGCATCAGCTTCCTAGTTTTACTTTGTCTTAGAATAACTAGCAAGTTGGCTGTCTCCTCAGTTATGCTGTATGACAGAGGGACAGTGTGGTTTCATCAGGTGAAGTTTTCCCTGTCCAGGAAAACTTTGGGTTAGTTACACAGCAAAGCTTCATGAATTCCTTCTTAGGTTTTTGATTTATTTTTTATTTTTCCCCTAATGCCAAAATGCCCAGTGCAAATCAAATCCTTCAATTCACTTTCCAAAAAAGAAGAAGCTATCCTGTATGCCTGAAATATTAATTAAAAAGAAGCAAAAAGAGAAAGATTTGGACAGATCCCAAACCAGCTACTCAAATATAAATGTCTGCAACTGTCATATGAACTTCTCAGTAAATGAGACTATAATCCTTCCTTCCTAAAGTGGAAATACTACCCGATTAGCCCAATTAAGAGCGGATTTCTGACAAAGTAATACTTTAGGGCATAGTTTCCTAAAGCATGAAAAGATGCCAATTTAGGAATAACTGTATGTTACTCACATTATTAAAAAATAGAAACAAGGAATGACATAGTAAATTAACCATTGGAATTATACATTGGTTTAAGTTTCCCTTCAAAGCAATATAAAAGATGTAGAGCAATCAGGCTATTTTTACACAGACTGAATTGGTAAATCAATATCCTCCATTAAAATTTTAATTTGCACTAGAAAAGCATGATTGCTGATGTATTTTGGTTTGTTTGGTCGTGGTTTGATTGGTTGGATTGGTTTTTACTGCTCCATTTTAAGACCTTCTCTTAGCACATTCTGTTTAGAGAGTGGATTGAGCAGGTGACCCCTTCCTCCTGGCACATTCTTACCCAGCAGGCTCTGACATTCAGAGATTTCTTTTCCTCCTTGAATGATGGAATTTTTCAGCACGGTACAGAACAGCTCAAAGCTAGAGCCCTTCACTCACCTCAGTAAAGAAACACACAATTTCTGATAGTACGTTACGAGGCCCCTTAATTTGACCTTGATAACCTCTATTGTTTGTCTGTTTTCTTTGTTTGTTATTAATTTGGTTTGCTGTCATAGTGGCCTGTTTGTTGATGAGACTTGTTTTAAGACTTTGCAGCCCCATTACCAAGTTAGCCTGAGGTCTCCTTGCAAGAATTTGTGAATCCTGCTTACAGTACAGAGAAAACCTATGGAAAGGAAAGAAAGAGAAAGCTGTGCCCACTTAAAATGCAGTGTGCCAGCCCAGGGCAGTGCCACGGGGCGGCGAGGGCCCTCTCTGGGGTGACAGAGGTGGGTGAGCGAGATGGGGCCGGCAGCCCAGGAACTGTGCTGGTGGGAGGCAACCTGCTCCCGGCACGGTGAAGGGGAATACTTCCCTTTGCATCTGCAATGCAGGGAGCCAGTTTCAAAACCTTTATTGTTTTGTGCAATAAAGTGCAAATATTTAACAGGGTTGCTTAAAGTTCTTTGTGTTTGCTTAACTGCATCAAGGCAAGGAACATCAATTTCCTGGGAAGATTTCTGCTCTGCACGATCCACAGAATTTCATATTGAAAGATTGTCTATCCATGCAGTCACGCTTATTTTCCAGTTGCCCAAATTAAGACAATCTATAAAGAAATGATCATTTATTAACAACTGGTGTTTGACAGTTTATTTCATGTAAGCCTCCAGCTTTCCTTGGCAAGCTTATTTGCATAATGTGTTATTATGTCTAAATGGAAAACTAAATGCCTCCATGTGGTCTTTAAATGACAAGTGCTTGTCAGCTTCATGCAATATTCAGAAGTAATAGATCCAAATCACAACAGTGCTCACTATGATGTACAAGGAGAAAAAGAACGCCCCAAAAACTTGTTGCACAACCTTCCCTGACAAATTTACACTTTGGTACATAATTGTCAATTAGAGTTTTCATTTGTTAAACAGTTGAGTTCAACTGTGAAGGAATTTACTGTTCCTTCATTCTCTGTTGCTTTTGAGTAATTACAATTCATGCTGCCTTTTTTTTCCCCTGTGTTTTTTTACCCTCCTCTCAAACAATGCAGGGAATAAGCTTCAGAGAACCTTGGCAAGGTATACCTAAGAATTTTTGCCTTAATTAATTCTTAATTATTTCTGAAAACATGAACGCTCCCCAACAATGGTTACAATAGCTTTGGAAGATCTGTTATGAAGTTCACATTTTAAATAGTCCTTGGGTCTAAAATTTGTGCCGTTATGTATTGAATTAATGACTTTTTTTTTAAACAGAAAAGTGGTGTGTTTGTGTGTGGTTCCAGATTATTAGAGGCTTCAGGGATGAAAGATCTCTGAGCCAATGCTCATGTAAACACTGTCTTTGTGCCCTTTTCTTTCACGTATGCTGCTCTATCCTTCACAGCCCGTCCACACTGAGCACACCTGAAACACTGAAGTGGCTTCCACCAAAGATGGAAAAGCCTAAACTCTGCTTTTACACTAGGGTGGAATGTGGCATGCTGGCAAAATGAAGGGCTGGGGTTCAGCCCATGAGAAAACCTGCTGCCAATTAATGCTACATCATCACACAGTCAAAGGCACTTTTGACCTTCAGCCATGTCACATCTCTTTTTTGATAAATGTCATTATTTACATGCCATCGTAAAGGTTAGAAAAAAGTACACAGTATTTTACATATGAGATTAACTTTCAACTTTTGAAATAAATGGATATCTTGTTTCCTATTCATTGAGCTGCATAGAGTGTTTTCAGTTGGATTTGACATAAGCAAGTGCTTTTCAAGATGGCATTAACTGACTGAAATGGTTTGGAGCAGAGATTTGGGGATGTTTTTTACAGCAAAAGTCCAGAATGAAGATAGGGAGAAAAAAGAAAGTATTAGAAGGAATATACCTTCCCTCAGACAAATCTGGTGCAGGGATAGAAACAAAAAAGGCCATATACTGCACGCAATTTTAGCGCTAGTCTAAACCACAGGAAAACTGTATTAGTGTTGGAGTGCTGAGTTTCTTGCTTCTTACTATCCTTTCTGGTTGCTCAGTGTTGCAGGTCAAGGAGACAAGGAGATGCAGCTAAAAAAGACAGAAGGAAAAGAGAGGAGACATAAGCTGACAGAAGGAAAATATCAGGAGGGGCAGGAACAGTAGCAAGGACTCATGTCATGTCTCCTAGGCTGACTTTGGGGTCAGCCGACTTTTGAGTACCATCAGTCACCACCACCTGGTCATTTTGCCCCTTAGTAGCTGAAAAATGGAGGCTCAAAGAAATGCCTGATGGTGCATTTTTTAGGTTTTCGGAAATAATGGAGGTAGTGATCAGGCAAGCAAAAAATAAGACCTGTGCTTCTTATGTGCTATCCCTTCTAGTCACCAATAAGCACTGTGGCCAAACAAGTTGTCATCAGTCATGCACCATTAATATTAGCTACTAAAAAGTTTTGGGAGATTTTGTGCCTCACCTCTCTGCACGTGCTAGGTTACCCTTGTGCATTGTGTTCAAGAAAACGGGACCAAGTTCTGCTTCCAGAAGCCAAGAGAGGCTCAAAACCCTCTGGGTTCCTGTCTGATGTTAGATGCTTGGCAATGGAGAGCTGCCAGGAGCTGGCAGGCTCCTGAGCAAGCCCTCATTAGGGGAGCAACAATAGGAGCTGCAGTTAATGAGGAGGTGGGAGCCCCTGGCTTGGCAGCGTATCCACAGTGAAAGAAGGTGGTGTGCTAGTAATTCCCTTTGGGAAGTCAGGGTCAGACGTAAAGTAAGAGAACAGTTCATCACTGTTATTAAAAGATGTTTCAGTTCCAGGCCACAGCTCCCCTTGGTGATTTCACCGGCAGCTGTGATTGATGCAATTGGTGTAATTAAAGTGGTCATATCACTTGTAGCAGGCCTGGTGTCAGAGGGACAAGAGGAGTTTCTAGCACTGGTGACCTGTGCCTTGTGCTGCCTTTGGCTGCCTGAGCTGAACTGAGAGCTGGCGGAGAGCTGATGCAGCACCATACTCTGGGTTTCAGTCATGAAGCCAGTTAAACAGGCAGCATGTTGTGCTCCAGTGACCCACCTTGATGAGAACGCTCTGTCATTTCCACTTCTTCAGGTTAAAACCTTCATTTGTCCAGTGAAAGAAAGGCACAAACACCAGTTGCAAACAGCAGGAGGATTAAACGGGTTTTGACCTGTCCTCCACCTGGTTCTCTCATTAACCCCTGGCAGTACCTCCCCAGGACAGATCCCAGAGGAGATAAAAGGCTCCTGGCGTAGGCTCTCTGTGGGCTGTGACACAGCCGGGTTGCCCCAGATATGTCCCAGTGGTGGACAGGGAAACGGGCAGATGATCGGCACTTTGACCAATGGGAATCATTAGGAGAATGCTCAAATATTCTGAATAGCACGTGTGAACTAGAAATGTCCAAAGACTTGCTCACAAATAAGTAACAAGTAGCCAAAAAGGTATTAAAAATGAATAATTTAATTTGGTGCATGACCATGCAAGTAACACTATTTGCTATAAAAATTAGAAGTGGATTACACAGACTTTGACAGCAGGTGAGTTGCATGCTCATTCTCCAGTTGCCCTTTTACATCTTTGGCTCAAAATGCTGTGCAGTGTAATGTCTTCTGCAGCTTATAGCCCTGGGTACTTTCAACGGTTCTTTTAAAAAGTAACATAAGAGTTATCAACTCATCTTGGTGTGAATGATATTCGTAGATGCAGAAAAATTAAGATAAACTGCTACATCAATATTTACTTTCCCCCTGTCTAAACAACTGGTAAAGTTGTCTGAAGGAAATGGCAATCAGACTGGATCTCAGAGTAAAGTGTCCAACAGGGTGAACTTTTCAAAGTGCTGCCTCTGATTTTATATCTGTTAAAACCCAAGGGCATTTCTTTAAAACTCCTCATCTTTTCTATGGTACCCTTATTTGAGATTAATTAGGTATGTAAAATTCTCAGTGTAGAATGCAGCATTCAAGGAACTCATGTTGAGTTTCAGTAGTTAGTCCAGTGATATTAAAATGAAACAGGACCAACTTTGTAGGGGGCAATTATGACACATTACAATGTGAATTGCACACTGTGATTAAACTCATAGGAGGTACTCAGCAGCAGCATTTGCTTTGAAAGGGGCACTGATTACCATTTGTACTATGCATTTTGGTAATCAGAAATCATTATGGAAAATATTACATCAACTAAACAAATACTCCCTTAGCAGCAGGAAATATACAGATTTGGGTTTTTTTAAAGTAGCCTTATGCATGTAAAATACTTTTTTCTGCATGGGACTGGCACTTGATCAGGACATCAAATCAGTATACTGTCAGGCTACAGCAGGCTCTGGGGTTGGTTTTGTCTTCATGTCTTAACTTCAGGCTGGTTGCAATGACACTCTAAACCATCATTAACTTGTGATTTATAAAAATTGCCTTGTGAAAGAATTAAACTAGCAAGAGGTGTTAACATTTACTTTGGAAGTCTTGAGTTATTTCTACTCAATAGCTTTCCCTAGGATTTAAGATGGGAGAGGCTTAAGGTTCTTACAACCTATAAAATACTAAAGGGCCTGTATTGCAAAGGTACTATATTTTCCTAGCATGTTTTGACACCTAATATTTCAAAGGATTTGAAGAGAGCTCTTGTATCATGGCATTAACTGGTTTTATTAAGGCATTTATGCCACTGATTTCTAAGGGTGCTTCAAACATACACACACAGCAGCACAGGGCTTTTGCATCACCATGTGACCCTCCTGACCCAGGGCCACATCTTCCAAATGTGGTGGGTTTCATTGCACAGTAGCAGAGGAGTCAGGCTGATAATAGGTGCCACTTGCGTTGACACAAAGCAAAACTTTGTCACAAGCTAACACCCCAAATATCTGCTTACTTAGAGATTTCCTTCTTACTTCTTTTCTTTGATAGGATGTAATATAGATAAATTTTATTATTTTCTGGTATTTGGGGACTACACAATTGCTTTAAAGATGCAAACTCATCTTCACTGTATCTCGATCATTTTCCCTCTTTCTCATCCTGCAATACCATTTTGATTGCTTAACATAAGGTCTAATGTCAAGTAATAATAAAGCAATTACAGGAAATACAATTCATTCTAAAGTGCATTAAGCAAGAACTAAATTAAGGCATGTAATTAACAACTACCAAAAAAAAAAAAAAGGAAAAAAAAAAAGAAAAAAGATACATTCATAAAATGTTTTAACCCCTATATTTCTTCCAGCATTAACCACCTTGGCATTAACTCAAACCCACCAAAACCGGTAGGGGAAAAAATATGGATTATATGCACAGACACAGTAGGGCTTTTACTTATTTATGAAGGGAGATTTGCAGATCTGTCAGGCATGATCCCTTCTATATAGTAATAGACTCAGTTTAAACTGCCATGCTGTATTTTTTTTCCTTGTCCGTCTGGTCCAATTATTAGAAAATTGTACTCAAGAAGGCTCCAATAACAAATACGAAACAGCTCAATATTTCAAGTTGCCAGTATTTTTCTCATATTTGTTCTTTTTAATTAGAGAGCATGCCAACTTCCAACTGCAGGACCCAGGCATTTATTAAGTGATAGAGAAGCAGCACTATTTTATTGACTAATTCCCCAGGCTTTTATTATGTTTCCTAGCAAGATGTGATTTATAGGAAAGTTAATAAAGGTATCCTCACCTACTGCACCTGGAGATGGGACATCTACAAGGGGCAGACATTCAGACTAATAAGTGAAATCACAAATCTGGAAGCTGAAATTGGATTTTATTTCTGTGAGTGCAGCAAAGAACAGATGCAAGTTTGGGCATTTAGCATCTCTATTCTTAACTGGCTTTGCCTAGTTTTTCTGGATTTTCAGAAACATTATGCTAACTGATTATAGTAGTTGCATTTTTAAAAGTTTTTATGCTGAAAAACATCATTAAGGTTTTGCTTCTATAACACCTTCCGTTTCTTCCCCACAGACGTCTGAGACTTTTTTTAAATTGAATTCATTCCTGAATTAAAGGTAACTACTTGAAAAGTGTGTTATTTCCAATTTCTTGTCACACTTTGACTGATTTTTCTCCCTTTTATAGCATTTTCTTTATCATTTATGCATGAAGGGAGCATTGTGCCATGGGGGCATTCTGTGGGCTCCATTGATCTCTGAAGGGTGGCAGCAGGACAGAGGCTCACTGGGAAGCTTGTCTCCAGTACATACATTAATTCCAAACCCAGCTATTAAAAAAAATTAAAAAAAATCATAGTACAACACAATGGGGCAAAGGCGATTTAAAATAAATGCATTGATTCTGATTCCTAATAAGGTTAGGCATGCAATTGTGTGATGACTAATTTGTGTGCCTAATTACCATGATTGTATGTGCAAATCAAGTAATTAGAGAAGTAAATAACCATAATCATTTATTTTCATGGGTAATTATTCAATTTTATGCACAATGGCAATAATTGGGTGTGCAAATTAAGCATGCAATTGTGCATACATATTCAACACACACTTGTGTGTCTAATCCTTTCATAAATCATTCTTTCTTTCTGAGTATTTTTCTGATTTCCTGTCTTTTACTCTGGTGCAGCATTACTACTGGGCCATTATTGCTCAAGGTAAGGATTTGGAAACTCTTCTATTCCAGACCTACCTGACTTTTTAGTGGTTAGTAATTCTCCACTGCAAACAAACTGCTGTCCTAAAAGATGGCTTTTCATTCTTGGTCTTAGTGCCAGGTATGCTTTTTTTCCTGACTGAGCAGGGAATTTCTAAACAGGAGACTGAAATAGATACATTCCATAATCTCTTGAAATTTAAAATATTTAATTTTGTAACCCATTAAGGACATTAAAAAAACAAAACAAAAAACCCCAAAAAACCCAAAAACTTCTTTTGCATACATATACACAGTCACCTTGGGATTTTAGACATAAAAGTGCCTTTGTCCCTAAGAGGAACTTCATGCTGCACTGCATTGGAGGAGGTGTCCCTAAGCTGCCATTAAAGGCAAGGAAAACACTGTACCTCTGCTTACCACACAGGTCTGATTTACAAAAGCACTTTGGCACTGACCTAATTCAGTTCCCACTTAAGACACGTTGAAAGAAATCCCATTGACCTCAATACAAGTGAAGTTTATCACTGCCGAGCGTTTCTAAAAATGCCACCCCACTTTTCTGTCTTAAGACCTTAATTTGTAGGCACATAATTATCTTTAAGCATACATGCTCAAATTCTTCTAGCTTCAGAAATCCGAGCGACATTGTTGTCTGCAACGTGCTAATCCCCAGGTGCTGTTGTGTTGCTGCAGTGAAGGTCCGGCCCTGGTGTAGCTGCTGGGCTGTTCCCAAGTTATGCTTGTGGTCAGGGTACAGCAAATGCAGCTCAGCCAGTCTCACCGGCTGTCTGGGGGGCCCTGTCTTGTAAAATACGGCATGCCAAAGGGGCTGTAGTTTGTCGCTCTCTTTCCTCCAATCTCTGCTCACAGCAAGGAGGCAGAGAAAGCGCACTGGTTTCAGTCTACCCCGGGAGGAGTGACTCACTGCCCTGTTTAACCAAGGGATTTAATTTCCATTGTTTGTGTCCCTTTTCATTCGGTAGATTTCCCCAGCGTCATTGATGCTAATCTCATTGTCCAGGAATCAGCAAAGGGTAATTAGCCACTGTAATAATGGCCTATCTGTCACAAGATCATGGCATTTCATCGCACATCATCTCAGATGTTTTCTAACCAGGCACAGGAATCAGTGTCAAAAAGGAGCAGAACTGTTTCACTGTGTTCAGTGTCAGCTGCACATCCCATGGGAGCAATCCCCACCACGGAGACTGGGACATCCAGACAGCCTTCCAGTCTCAGCCCCACTTGTCATCAAAGCAGAAAGGGTTCCCTAGTGGTCAAAACCTGACCTTCTTGGTGGGTAAAAAAAGTGGCAAGAAAAAAATCCCCTAGACCTGTTTTGATATTTCAAAGGAAAAACTTTTTAATTTTCTTTTTTAGGTATGAAGTTACTTTTCTCAGTGTAGAAGGATTTCCTATGATAAGAGGCTAGAAAAGTCAAAACCTGAAGACATCTTGTTTTCATTGAAATTAAAGGTCTTGTTCAAGTGCAAAGCATTTCCCCCAGCTGTTGCATTTCATAGGGATTTTTTAAATATTAGAGTCTAAAGCATTCTGAAATTAAAAGATAAAAGACTGAAAACGAGCTTTGTATAGAACAAAACTGGTTTGCTGAGTATTCTCCTGGCAGCAGTGTCACACTTTTGTCACAGCTGGGCTTTCCAGCCTGGGATGGAACCTACTGACTTGTGCAGAGGTGACACATATTGTGCTCCTGTCTCTGAGACTGAACCATCTCAGTCCTACGTGGTGTCACACTCTACCATGCCATTTTTCCCAGTCAACTATGAGCGCTTTCTGAGCTCTTTCCCTCTGCAAAGAGGTCCAAATGCTTCTTTCTGTGTTGTCTTTAATTGCCAGACTAATCTGGCCTTCTACTTGATGTGCCCACCAGAAGGTTGCATGCTAAGTTCTGCATTTGGGAACCTATGTAATAAGTTCTCTAAAAATATAGAGAACAAGAAACCTTCATTCCAGAAAAAGTTTAGTTACACCTTTATGGAGGGCTGTTATTTTTCAATTGTATGTATTCTACCCATCACATTACCACCTTATATATACATATGCCCACACAAACCCATTTTGAATTATAACGTCTAGGAGAAGATAGTTTTCAAAATATCCATAAATAAGGATAATTGAGCTGGGTTCCTACATAGTAACATGGCCACTGAAGTGGAGAGATAAGTCACTAATTATAAATAATAAACATTGGATGTTGCCATTTTACAGTTCTGCTGACTTCACAGGACTGCAGCTGCCTTATGGAAAGTCTCGCTAAATGTTTTTTTGTGTCAGAACAATTCTGCTTATGTACTCTATATTTTCCCTATTTCCTTATCCTTATTCTGAGTTACTGGAAGCATTTGCATTAAAAAAGTATCTTTGTTTCATAAGAGTTCATCTGCTTTCCTGCTTATCATGCACATGCCAAGAAAATGAGCTCAGCAGCAACAAGAAACGCCTGTTTCCCCAGGTCAGGAAGCCTTCTGCCATTAGGAACAACAGTGACCTGGACACCATACCTGACCTGGTGCTCTGCCTCTTGCTTTTTCAGACATAGTCAGAAATAGTACTCAGCCTGACTGTGTGTGACCTTGCAGGACTCTGGAGAATACAGGACAAACTGGAGTTCTGAGTTATTTATTTGGAGTTAAAATGTTACTCTGTCAATTCATGGAAATATTCCTTCTGAAGAGTTATTGATGTTAATAATGGCAGAATAAACAGTTGAACAAGAATCCCAGAAAGCCAGTTGGTGGCTTGGCAGGGTCAGAACAGCAAAGAGTTCAAAGAGCATCTACACATGAAAAGAGGCTCAAAATAAGGTAATTGCATGAGTTATATCCCTATTAAGGAACAAATGCCTGAACAGAAGATGGTTTTGTGGTGAGCAGAATAGCAAAGGCAGGTCATTTCTCCTGGTGAGATTGGGACCTTTTGTTTCTCCATAGCTTAACCAAGAGGAGACAAGTCCTTCCTGGAAAAGTGAGGCTGTTGCCCCACATACAAAGCAGAACATTCACTAGGAAACAAACCCAATATTAGTTTAGTAAAAATGTTTTTAAATGCCTTTTTATGAGAGGCAGCTAAAACCAGTGACAGTCATATGTCTTGAAAATTACTACTAATCAAATCATGCCCTCTTTTTCCCAGGAAAATGCTTTGTGTCCTGCTGTTTGTCACACTTGTCTTGATTATACCTGTTTGAGACTTCTGCTTTGACTTAAATAGAACAATGCTGTTGTCTCAACGAAGCTGTTACTTGTTTCTTAAGACCACTTAATGCCATCCTATGGTGCAAGTTCATTCTTTTGTTTGTACTTGCTCACCTTGGCTTATCCAGTACTGAAATTTGAATAATAATTGATGACTTGGGCATCCTGTTTCATATGCAGCCTTGTCCTGTCCTCCTGGCAATGACAAGAATATTCATAGGAAGTAGGGCTTGCTTGATAACAGTGTCTTAGGCAGCAGAGAGGAGAGTGGCCACTGAGAGAACCTGGCTAAAACTGCTTGTTACACTCATTGACAGTGGGTTTCTACTTTATGTGCATTTGAAAAGTTCACTCCTGCCAGCAGCTAATTGTGCTATCTACTTTTTTTTTTTTTCCATAAATGACCTCTCTATTTGCAGTGGCTGTATTTCACCTGAGTGTCTACTGCACTCTTGCACATGCGGAATGACACAGGGCTGTGGAGAGGGGATCTGCAAGTTGCCAGGAGATACCACAAAGCAGAGCCATGGGAACAAGTACAACACACATAGTCTAAGCAAGGAGCTAACCTAGAAAATGGAAACCCATGGACTGGTAGTTTGCCTGTGCTTATGGTACAGACTCTGAAACCACTTAAGATGTGAAATGGGAAGCTTTGTACAAGAAAAAGTATAATCTTTGACTCACCCTAAAAATCTTAATTTCAAGACAGTAGACAGCTACCATGTATATTCCTTATTTCACTTTGGTTGGGAAGAACTTTAAAAATATGGAAACAGGAATTTTTAAGTTACTGAAGACTAGAGACGCATTTGTAGCCACTAACATGTTATCTGGTAATCACATAGAGAAGCAGGGGAGGAAATCCTTTGCTTCAGACAGTGGAGTTGCTGAGAGAGGCACCACACCTGTGTGCTGCCTGCCAGCACTGCAGGAGAGGTTGCAGCTGTGAAGCCTCTGCCTCCTGCTTTACCACGCTCCTGTTTGCTTCTTCTGGGTGCCTTGGAGAAGGTCCCAGCTCTTCAGTATTAAAGCTAGAGCATCTTCCTCTCATTCCTTACCTACAAAATAAATTCAGAGTACTGCTTGCATAGTTGTATTGTGTTGGTAAAGCAATGAGGAGACTCTCTGTGACCATCTGCTTCTGGGTAAGGTTTGCCTCTGTATTTGTCTTGCTATCACTTAGCTATAAAACACAGGGAGTAATCTTTTCCTATGTCATAGGCATGATATAGACAGCTCAATTAAAATTTATGAAGCATGATCTGCGATCCTTGGAGTCAGGGCATTAGAGATATGCAAAGAAAGACTATAAGTTATTCATTACTGTTCATGATATCTTGCATCTTATTTTTTTTTCAAGCAGAACAGTATCTTAATCAGGAAATGGGTGTGATTTCATGGGAAGGAACATGATTTCAGGTGGAGAGAAATATGGTAATTAATAATTACATATTGTGGCTTCCCTAGCATATAATTTCATCCACGTACATGGAATACACTACATGGACTGGATGGTAGGACTCTATGCTGGGATTTCTCTATTTCAAAAAAGATAATGTTCATGTATGCACATCTGATTTTTCTGTTGACAGTGATCTGCTTGTGGTCACATGAAATACCTTCTAGCTTAGATCTGACAATGAGCACTGAGGATTTGTTTGCAAATGGTTTAGAAAAGAAGATTTACTTTGCTTTGAGGGCAGCCAGGAAGACTCATTTTATTGGATTGCAGAAAGTGAGAGCAGTAAATAAAACCTGATCCCCAATATTTAATATATGAGTGTCATGAAATAAGTAAAGATTAACTGTCATGTCAGGATGCAGTAACTGTAAGTCTGCTGGCTGGCTATTTAACTGATAGAATTAAAGGAGGAGCAAAAAAACACAGCTTCGAATTTTGACAGGCAAAATGTTTTCTGATTATTTGCCAGCTCTTTCTCATCTCACTGATTTGAGTGGTCATGGCAAGTTACATGAAAACAGTACCTTTGTCTCCAGACACTGCTCGAGATCATTGCAGCTCCATTATTTCAAGAGAGGTATATAATTTTGCATTTTCAGAACACTGGTCCTCTTCATTTATGCTCACCATTAAACCAGGAAATCCTTATCTAACATATTTGGTTGCATAGCACTCATGACATTATTAGGAGCAGGTAATGCATCTCCAGCATAACTCTCATCCCCTAAATTGAATCTGAATTTTCAGGTTCATACTTTGTACAGATTGTAATGTTAATGTTTTTTTTTTCTAACTTCATTTGAGCCTCTATCTCAGCCCTAAATCAGTTGTGGAGCCCCTGTAGCAATGAATAAGGTAAATTAAGTACATGGACTAAAAATAGCAGGGTGATACACTATGACCTGCCACAGATTCTTTCTGCATTTATATGAACCCAAATGCACTAGCAGTAACTAACATCCTGTTACCGATCTCTTAGAAGTGATATAAAACCAGTTTTGTTGGCACATCACCGTAAGAACTGGGATCACAGCAGCCTGTTTGATAGCACAGCAGATACGGTGGAAAAGTTCAGCATTCTGCCTCAGAACCTTCTGTTGTTTTCCTGAGATAACCTGGTGTCTGTGGCTTGAAAAAACCCCAACATTTCAATCTGCCTTTAGCTTATATCAGTAAGTCCTGATAAAGAATGAATATTTGTTATTTTGCTTAAATATCAGGCATTTACAAAAAGCATGGGAGCATGGTCATAGTTACATCATAGCTTCATTTTTTCTGTCATCTTTTCTTGGACCTGTGTCAACACAAAAGAACTGTTAAAGGCACTTTGGTTGTAGGCTTAGTGCTGCCACTTCATAGTTCTGGCTTTTGAGCTAAGATTTAACCACAAAGCCTTGGCTGAACTTTGTGGCTATGTACTCAAAAGATGATCTGGCACCTTTAAATCAGTTCAGCCCATGGGCCCAGAGGAGAGAAAAGTCAGCTCCGGAGAGCACACAGATGCAATGATACTTTTTCATCCACATGTGGGAAACTTTTATGCTGAAGCTATATTAAATTGCTAAAGGCAAACAAAGCTACTTTGGTAGGTAGTTTTAAAGTTTATTTTTACCTGATGATGACATTTGCATTGGGAGTGAGGTACAGCAGCAGAAAGCCCACAAGGACAATGGAACGGATATTGAAAAGAACAAAAAAATCCTGTTTCTTTTTAAGTCCTCCATACTTGTAAATGTGAGACCTATTGCTGTGATAAATGAAAGGGTCATGAGAAAATGCACTAGAGGATAATGAAATAGCACAAGTGTATGAAATACAATACTGACTTTCCAAAGTTTGTTTAAAATGAGGGCAGCCTGTCCAGCCTTGTCTGGCTTTGCCCAGGGTTTACCAAGGGAAAGGATGCACATCTCACTGCCCTGGGCTGCTCTGCAGGTCAGGGGTGGTATTTTCATAATCACCAGTGTATCACCAACTAGTGTATCACCAACTGTATCTATCACAGCCCGCTCTACCCCTGGAGCCTGAAGTCCTGGCTCCCCGCCCCTTCCCACCTTTTCCCACCCTCTCCTGATGCCATGGAAGATAGATAAGGGATTCCTTTCCTCTCTCAGGCCCAGATGGCCCGTTCGCAGCCCCGTGTAAAACGCCCAGGCGGATCCCGCTGCCCAGAGGCCGCCTGTGGGCTGCAGGGAGCATGCGCTGTACGCGCGGCACTCACAGGGCCGCTGCTGCAGAGGGCGGCTCGGACAGGCAGGGAGCAGCGCTGCGGGAGTAGCTGCACCTACGGGTCTGCTGCCAAAGTACTTGAAAGGCTTGTTTTTAAAAACCAATCTGATTGCATGTAGGAGTAATTTCAGTGGGCCACACTTCTTAGCTCTTATTTTGTGTACTGCAGTATGTGTCAGTGAGCAGAGCTTAATAATACTTCACCTGTATGAACCTCGATGATTGCATGCAACTTCAACAGAATAACCAAATTATTTCTCTGATGACTTCACAGTAGATTTTGAAGATAATAAGCTGACCTTTTGCATTTATTTTGTACACAGAAAACACTACAGATTCATTAAAATAGGCATCTGCAGATTAATGTTTAAAGCATTATGGAAAACAACAAATTTTGTTACTTATAAAGATTTAAAATTCTAACTCCTTGAAGCTGTTAGTGCACATAGTTTAAAACACAAGTATAGAAATGTCATATAAGATTCAAATATTATAGGCTTATAAAATGTACATGCTATGGATAGCGACAACAAATAATGTTAGTGAAGAATACAAATTATGTCAACCTTTATTGGTTTCTATTCTGATGATAAATCATACATTAATCACTGTTAGTCTATTGACTTACTAAAAATCTGCTGTGTAGTTGAAACACGCTCACTTTTAGGTCAGTCTTTTAATGAGTAATTCCACTGGTATATCACCACACAATGTCACAGTATGATAATCAATCAAAATAATAAACCACTAGATTATTTAATACCTAAACATAATAAATATTGTTCTATATAGATCAAAACTTCATTTCCACCAGAACGATAACAGAGCCTTGTCCTAAGAGTCAATATAGCTTCTCATTTTCACTATGAAAATTGTTACAGCTTGACAAAGAAATTTATACAGATGTGAGTTCCATTATTTGTTATAATCTGTTGCTCATGCTCGTCATTGCCTACTCTGGGATGTTTTGGTCCTCAGAGTGGGGATTAGGGCCAATGCTTGCACTACCATCTCAATTGCTTGAATTCTCTGGCCCACTCTTTCTATTAGAAAAATGTCCAAGTGTACAAAAACATAGTCCATTTTTATCTAAAAGAAACTAGTCAGGAGGTTTGCTGACAGCAAATTTCATTTAGCTAGTTTTATTATTAGCAATTTACTCTACAGGTGCATTTTGCATTCAAATTGTTCTTTACGAAGATCTTTTCCTAATAATATGAAAATATGTTTATAAAACCTGTAAGTGGTTTCTCTAATAAGATTTTTAATGAGTTGGAATATTAAATTAAGTTTCATAGAAGTGCTTGAGGTGTTGATATAACTAACTTACACACCATACACCATTAACTTTATCATAAAGAGAAATTTTAGCTTCTCTTCAAGCAGCAATATACAGCTCTGCAGGAGTAACTATCAGCTACTTTGCACTGCAAATTGTGTTTTGATGACTGTTTAGCAGTATTGTCTGTGGCTGTGATACCCGAGCCCTGGTGCCACAGTCATCCAGCTGTTCAGTCAGCTTGGTGTGGTCTTATTCTGGCCTGGTCCTGGACAGCATTCTCAAACCCTGTGCTCTTTGCTGCACTACACAAACGAGAGTACTCCAGCGGCACTGCAGCCTGGTCTGCTGGAGTACAGCTGACAACAGCCCCCTTGTCCCGTGGGAACTTGGAGATTCACATTCTCACTCCTTTGCTTGTAGATGAGACTCCTTGAAAATAAGAAACTGTGGAAATGACCCCACAAGTTTGCTGTCTGAATGGCCAGAGCACAGCAGATGAAGCATGTCTTAACTTTACCTTGAGTGTAAATCAAAATGAGGGATGTGATTGTATAGCAAGCAGAAAGCCAGAATTTTCCAGAAGTATTTTTGCATTCTGTAGTTAATACTGAAGTGTCTGACATTATATGTGTTACCATCTACTGGTTGTATGAGAAACCTATGCTCCTAACTTTTAAAAAGCAGGATTTTCCCTGCTCAGGGGAAACCTACCTGTCACATGAAAGAGGAGGATTACCTGACCCTCAGCATGGGAAGATTTTCTCAACCCTTAGTGATTTATTTGTCTGTCAGCTCCTCAAGAAAGCCGAGACCCTTATGTCTGACCAGTCTGTCAGTGTCTTGTAAGGGAACCCTTCACTGAACAGATTCATTGGCTCAGAGGGTGATTCAACTGCCCTTTTCAGGGAGGCTAAGACAACAGCGTGGAGACCCCCCAGCAGGTCTTCCCAATGTGTTATGTGCTACTGGCAACTGCTGGCACCTGTAAAGGACTGACTCTAACAGTTTATGAAACAACACTATTTATTAATAAAAATGGTGACAGGTTAATAAGGTTCAGGGGTTGCCGGTGATAGTATCTGACTGCAAAAATGTGTTTAAAGCAATCTGCTATACCATAAAGCAAGTTCTAGTCCTATAGCAGCATTTAATGTGCGTAAACTGTAATTCTTACCCAACAGGCATTCCTATAGGGGTGGAAGACAGGTTCAGCCCGCCAACTGATTCCCGCAGTTTTGCTGGAGTCTTGCCCAATTCGCCCTCTATTCTCAACTTACTTTTATACTATTTCTTTAGGTTTAGGTGGAGCTTGAGTGACCTCAGTCATGAGTACTTTTATGTCTGATTGATGTAAAATTCTCCCACTTCTCATGCTTAATGGGGACGGTCGGATCTTGGCATCTGAGGAGATGGATTTTGACATAGTTATTGTCTCAACTGCAGAACATCTTCACCTATCTCCCTTGCTTGACAGGTACTATACAGTCTTATGAACTACAAAGTACTACCATGTTCCCATCTCTGCAGGGATTTCTATGGAGGGAGACCATGGTGTCTCCGCTCTACCATCCATTCTGTCACCCATGGCAGGGGCTTATCATTGTATGGAGAATCTTTATGGAGCATGCTGACTGCATTCTACCCAGGGAGATGCAGCTGCATTTTACCCTATGGCTCTTAGTCTCCTCTAATTTCTAACCCTAGTCATCTTCCCACACCAACCTCAGGGTCTTCCAGAACAACTGATCTTGCTTGTGAGTTGCTGCTCTCTTTGCTCCTGGCAAAAATGCCGTGTACTACTGCATGATGATCACATGCCTGGTCATGTAATTAGGACTCTGTGTATATGTCTTATCGTATGACCAAATGT
Organism: Grallaria varia; assembly: GCA_013396735.1. NCBI lineage: Eukaryota > Metazoa > Chordata > Aves > Passeriformes > Formicariidae > Grallaria > Grallaria varia. The sequence goes on along the minus strand of VWZG01011231.1, from coordinate 472,569 downwards.
GTCTTACCCATAATGGGGAATATTTCTCATTGCCTGATGGGTGAGAGAATGGGGTGTGCTCCATTGTTTGGATAAGAGGCCAACAGTAGATGAGGAGTGAAACAATCTTCATGGTACCTAATTTGGATGCCAGAAGTTGCACAAACAGATTATGTGAGTACCTTTCTTAGAGGTCTACTAACTCTTTTGTAAATCTGTGGTCACATTCTGTTTGTTGACCACATTTTGCTTCATTTCATACTCTCTTCATTTGCCTTCTCCTGATTTCTTCTTCTGTCTGAGTTTTGTCATGCCTCAAAGTGGCAGGCCACTGAAAAATCTCCCAGTGAATTGGAAGTATAACATATGTTTTGTTTTGATTTTGATTTTGGCTCCAAGAAACTTGAGATGGTATGAGAAAAGCTCTGTTTCTCCACATCCCTGTGCATGCTCAGGCACAATAGCTTGCCATATCTCAACTCCTTGAGCGACCAAAGGATGTTAGTGTGATGTTAATGTGTACCTCTGCCAAGTGCTTGGAGAACAACAGCATTATAAATAAAAACAAAACATTGCAATGATCTACTATGTAGATTTAGCACCTGGCATTAGTTGAAGTTTCTAACCCCAACGAAGCAAGGAGCTGTTGGTTATGCAGGCCTGGAAGCGTAATACTGTGTGTCGCTCTGGCAAGATCTACATCCTAACCAGTGAATACAATAGCTAGAAAGGATGCTTTGTGCCATAGGGATAGTAATGGCATTCTCACTCCAAACAAAAAAGGAAAATAAATGATTTTTTCATTTATAACATTTGGTTAAGGTATATGGTTATTGCCACTCAGTCTGAATTAAAAGATACTAAATTCTGTCAGTGAATTGATAGTGCTGAGCAACACAGAGCTGCTGCTGAATATTCAGCAAGGTTAACTGTAGCTATTGAGCCATGTACCATTGTAGCAAATGGGCTGCAACGTCAGATTTTACTATATAGGGGCAATGCTCTCAAGCTGTGGTATAGCTCAGTCATACTGCCTCCCTTCATGAGATTGATGGGGATTCTGCTGTGCTTGCCACACTCCAGTGCAGAGCACTGGAGGGCATTCAGCATGTTGAGAAAGGTCAAAACAAGACTACATCATCTTCTGAACCTAAAAACTCTGAACTCTTTGCTACCTATTAGGATGAACGAACAAAAGCTGTGTTTTGATGTGTGACATCCCAAAGAATTGCTTGAGGCAGATGAGAAAGTTACTGCTACTTAAAGGAAGGAGCACTTTTCTGCAAGCCCTATCTCTAAGAGCAAGCATACCAGCACAGCTGCAGCAAGCTGCTGTTTCAAACAAAACTATGTCCTCAGTGAACTGGTTGTAGGTTTGGGAATGAAGTACTCATCTGAACAGTCATTAAAATTTTGCCATTCTTTAATCTGGTTAACAGGAAAAACCTCATTGTTTATTTTCATGTACTTTGGAAGCTGGAATAAACAATGCTTAGAGAAATACACCATGGCCTGGCATGTGCTACCAGTAAATGACACTTTCTGCATTTTCAAAGCTCATAATATGCACTGTTCCAGCCTGTTGAGAGATTCGAGAATCTCTCTTGCCAGAACACCAAAATAAAATAAAGATGGCTCAGAATGCAAAACCTCAGTCCCAGAGCAGGGGCAGCAGCAGCAGGAAAGGCAGCATCTCCCAGGCCTGGGCTGGGTCATCCACCAACTGCCCAGAGGTTCTCCACTGTTTGGGAAACAATCAGATACTAATTAAGTAGCTTGTTTTCTTGCAATCAGGGAACCTCTCTTCTCCTCAGAGCTGAGTGTCACCATAGCTGGGCTCCAGTCTTGCCTGTGGTACCACTTGATGGATGAGTCACTTCAACTCTCCAACTCTGACTGGTTCTTTCATGTGCCAAGGACTCTGGAAGGGACTTCTCCTTGTCCAAGAGCCTGGACTGTGTCCAGTACTGGCTCTGCAGTTTCAACTTCTGTCTCTGTGCAAAGATGGGTAATACACACTCTTGATCTACGCTTATGTGTAAATATTTTAATTTTTTGCAGGTCACTAACTGCCCAGTTTGACTGCAAAAAAGTATTTTTCTTTTATTTCTTCCTCACACAAAAATGGTATTCTAGCCCCTGGCTTCTGATATTCTGACTACAGGTTATCAGCACTGATGGGTTTAAAAAGACATATTAAAAAAGCAAAATCAATGTTTATCTATTTGTTTATGTCCTCATTCATGCACACTCACTCTAATAACTCTGATACAGTATTTAGACAAGCTGATACAGTATTTATACAAGCTATTTTCTTCTATTTATATCACATTAAATGAAGGGTGCTCAGAGAAAAAGGAAGACCTGTGCTTGTCTGGGAGGAATGTGATGCATAACAAGCAAGGGACTGACCAGCTTACTGTCATGCTGCTATTGGTGATGTGCTTAAGTACAGCTTCTTTCTTTATAAGGATGTAGGCTGAGGTAAGGCAGCCAGACTGCCATGGAGTGTGACTCAGAGAACAGCTATGTAACTAAAAGCTTGCTGCATCACAGCATTACATCCACCAGGAATTTATTCTGGCAGCTCTACCAGATTGTGAAAGAAATATTGTGGAAAGTTTCTGTTCCTCAGCTTTCCCTCTTGTCTGATCAGAAATTGCATTGCATAAATATAACAGTTTCACAGAGGGGCTCCCGTAATCGCTTTACTTCTTGGTCTTTTCAGGACCGCAGTTTTCTAGTTTTTATTAAAATTTTAGTGGATGGTGAATTAATATAGTGTATAATGTTTTTCAGTTACAAGTCATGTTTGAATTTCTCTTAGTTCAATTACATTTACATTAAGCAAAAACCTGGGCATAGAAGCAGTTATCCCTGCCTTCAAACCACATTTACTCTTGTGACATTTAATAAAGGTCTTATATATCCAGAATTAAGAACAACTTAAATCTTGCAAGCAGATCTGTGGAGTCAGTGCTACTTCATTGGAACTTAACACCACTTTCAGCTTAATTAAAATCTGCCTGCTTTTATTAATTGACAGAGAATGGACCAGAATGTAGCTATTTTCTGGCACTCTTCTCTCTCTCTTCTGCATGTTCAGCTGTCTGCATGGCTCATGCAGGTCATCCAAGGAAACTTCTTGAATCACCATTGCCTAAACTGTGCAGTTAATACAATACCAGATGCTTAATGCTTTCAATACTTAGAGAAAGGAAGACTGGGCACTCCAAAAGGGCTCTAGTAAGCTGGATTTATGGATCATTACAGGTGCAGAGACGGAATGGCGTGAATTTGGGCACTAATCTTGAAATCTTGCTCGTAAGGGAAACCATGTTAAAGTGCAGCATTTCTTTACAAAATCCAAAGTAGACCAAGTTACAATGACAAATACAGAAACAGAAGTACACTTATCTGAAAATAAAATTTAACAGTTTGTCCTTCTTATGCTCTCTTCTCTGTATGCAGTTGACAGGCTGTGGGCATCTAACGAATCCATGCTGTAAGACACATGCCTTCCCTCAGACCCGGCGCTGCAGAGAACTACCAGCTGATGCCTGCCAGCCACCTTCCTTTTCTTCCCCCATCCCTGTCTTGTGGATTGCACAATGGGTTATTCAAAATCCCATTTTCTCTTCCCTCTGCTTTGCTTCATGTAGTACCAAGTCTTACCTAACTTTCAGGAGGCAATTTCCAACTTGCTCTGTGTGATTTAGGAACCCTACTTTTCTGGAGTTGCTTATTTCCCTGTGGTAGACTTGACACCAAAATCCCCTGTATTTAATGAGACTAAGTTAAAATCATTGGCCATTGGGAAGTGATATACTTTCTTAGTAAGACAATGTCCAAATCTGCACTGAATCTACAGATGTGTCATGCTTTATAAAAATCTATAATGGAGATTAATGCGTATGGCTTATTATTGGCTCTTGATAGACACTATGCAAGATAGGTTGATTTTAGGATCATTTTAGAATGATAATAGATTTGAGGTGTTTGACTTCATGTCCAATGTTTTAGACATACTCTGATAGTCTCTAAACCACTTAAAAATCTTGATACTTGGATTGCTGAATTGATGTTTCAGCTTACACACCTCAGGTAGCTTAATATGCTAGGCTGACTGTACCTCCAGGAGTGAATGGTTTAAAAATTGTCTTTATGACTATAACCATTGGGATCATTATATTTTTCACTGAAAGCTGAGCATATTGAGTGTAATACTACCAGAGAGGAAGGAGCCTATAGCCAATCAGAATCCTCTTGGGCATTCTTGAATACTTTAAGAGTTCAAAATACAATTTTTGTAAGTCCCATAAAATCTACTTTTTAATTTGTTTCATGAATAGAGTATTTTATTTTTGCAGATATGAAATTCAAAGGCATGACTGTCCTGTTACCAAAGAATCCCTCTGTATGTATTACAGTTTTGTAGGTACCATTGTAGATACAATGAGAGTCTTGGACTCAACCCTAAACCTCCTTTTCTTCCTCTTCTACTGTGCTGCTGCTCTTGTGACTTGAAATGAATCAGTTTGTCTGACAATGAAAATACATAATAATAATAATTATTAGATGTTTGACAAAGGGTTTGTGAGACTTCATTTATTCTGATATAGCATTTGTGGTCTTTGGATGAAAGGTCCTTATGTGTTATTAAAACTTCACATCTTACAGCAAACCTCTCCAAAACAGTGCTCCAGTCAAGCCTGCTTTGTTTAGTATGTGTCCTTATGGAGAAAAATAGATCAAAGCCAACTGAAAGTGAAGAAGACAGAAGACTGTGAAAATGAGTCCTGAAGTTTTTGTTGGCTTTGCATTTCTGTTGCTTTCAACCTGCACCACTGATCTATTGTCTGGCTGAGTATGATTTCAACAGGGCACTGAATAGGGCATCACATCTAATTCCAAAAGTGATGGACTGAGGAAGCATATTGCAAATAAGAAGCAAGCCGAGGAGCAGACATACCTTGGATACTACAATGACAGCCTGATGTTTTACTCTACTCTTTGCTGGTAATAAAAATATGTGGCGTCTGAATATGTCGTGCACTCAATCCTTCCTTTTCAACTAAGCATGTGTGCCTGCTGTGTCTCCACCATTAAGAACATACCTTTAGCACAGTTAACACAATCAAAATCCGGAGTTTTTAAAGTTTAGCTTTAAGTCTGGGATGATCTCAGCAACATTTTGAATGTAAATAAGAATTAAAATCAGTGCAGGGCAATTTCTGTCTGAACTAAAATAATAAGAGAGCTGAAAAAAGGAGTCTAGAGATATGTAAACAGCTTTATAACTATGTTTGTGTAGAGCTATATTATGTTCAGCAGTGCATGCCTTTAATCGGAGGAAGCTGCATTGCCTCAGGTTGGGTTGGAGTCGTGAGATCTTTTGTGCCTCCAAATATCCCATTCACCCTGACAAGCACTTGTATGTGTCAGTGGCCTTGATCCCTTCTCACGCCAGTGAGTTCCTGTGCCCCGAGGCCAAGGCTTAACTCTGGCTGCCCTTGTGCAGAAAACGGGAAGGATATGACTACCCTGACTCCAATCCCTTTGAAAACCTGCACTAGGACTGCAGCAATACAGTATTTTGATTACTTATTACAGGGTGATGACATCTACTTTACATGCTCTGTGCCTACAATGGTTGTAAATTATCAATTTTGCTCTTTTAAAATCATATTTTACTTCTGCGAAGTACCACATTAGACAGCAAGCACAATATTGGACTGATAGCTGAACTAAGAAATTAGTAAAGAGATATAGACAGGTAAATTTGACATAAAGGTGATTGCTATGGGCCAAGCCTTGAAGAGTCAACATATCACTTGACTGCATCAGATACTGCTGATGGTATTTGTTAAAAGTTGCTGCTGTTCATCGTGGGAGTTGAGATGATAGCTGCTGTTTATTCTGAAATGCAGATATCTTTGTTGGGTTCAGATATTGCAAAAGGTTAATAAGATATTATATGACATGTGGCCAGAAATTCTATGAAGTTTGCAAGCAGACAGTTAGTAATGTAGTGTGACAAGCTGCTCTTGTTCTCCAGCTACATCAGAACTCCTAAAGGACAGCAGACTACACAGAAGATTACTCTTGAGATTAGAAAGCAAATTAGTTTTGAGGATGGCAAACTGAAATTTAAAAAAAAAAAATCTATTCTGGATACATAATGAATTTAAGAACAGGATTATTTCTGACTTCCATATCTAATCTGTAACTCTTCTACTCAGCACCTATTTCCAAATTTCCTGTGAGTAGATGTACCCTTTATCACTGAACGTTTCTGAAACAGCTTACGTTACAAAAGAAAGGAAACTGTATTTGCTTTGTATGGTCAATAGAGCAAATTACAGTTTTCAAATGGAAAAGATCATTTAGTCTACAGAGGAATACTTGAATCCCTCAGAAATACTCGAATTTTTCTATTATTTCCAAATTAAAAAGGTGAGAAGAGTTAGATTTGACAAGGATTTGATTGAGGTGGCTCTATCTGTTGCCCCTACTTGGCCATAAGTGAGATTTTGGTTTGCTGTAGCAGGTCACCTTTAAATTACAGCTAAGAAACCATGAAATTCCTGTGGAGCATGAGGAATAGGAAAAAACCCACAAAACATTAGTTTATGGATTGCTTTCTGGTGCTTTTTTAGCCTTGTAGCCTCAGGCATGGTAGAAGTCACTAATTCTGCTTGTGATAGTGAAGTCCCATTTTATGATTATTCAGGCATTCATGCCATGACATCACAGCTCCACAATCGCCAGAGCCACCGTGCCATACCACAGCTGTGGGGGTACAAATCTTGTTTGAAGGGTCCAGTCCAGGCTTGAGCAAGAGCCTGGGAAGGCGCTCTGTTATTTTCCCATGGACTTGATTTGAGGCACTGGCTACAATGCTGAGAGAGTTTTAGATGCAGAAAAGCTCAACAGTGCCTTCAGTTAAGGTCCCAGCCTAAGGCATCTCTGGGGTGCAGAGAGGTGGAGAATGTTGCCAGTGTCCTCAGCGTGGGCTGCTCTCTGCTTCAGCGTCCATGAAGGCAGGGCAGGGGAAGCCTGCAGACTAGTTCAGGAGTTTTGTTGCTTTGAGAGGTAGTGTTACAGAAAGGTTTTTATGTGCAGCCATTTGGGCAGATTGTCTTCAAATGGTCTCACAAGGTTTGTAGCTTTGACTTTAATTCTCTAAACATTGTCACCTGCATTGACTTCCTGCATTCAGTGACAGAAAAGACTGTAATAGCAACTGAACACTGCAATTGGTCCTTGCAACTTTACTACTATTAGCAAAAACCACTATTCACATCTACCTTATAGCAAGCAAGAAACTTCTACTTTTTGTTGTTGCCTTTTTTCCTAAAACTCAAACCCACATCCCAGTTATAAGCTCTTATTAAAGAACTCTGTCATATAGGCTATGCTGATTGGGTCAAATTTGCCTTCTATGTATACATATTGAATCTCCCAGTACTGCACATTACAGAAATCACAGTTCTGTGAAATTGATAGGCTAAAAAGTATTTCAGTTGAGTAGATCTGAAAGAATAGTTTTATCTAGAATATTTAATACAAAAAGAAAACTAAGTGATCCCAGTTAAATTTGCTGCTAGACAAATAGACCAGTGGGGAAAGTACGTATAGTGAAGCAATTAAAAACCAGAATGCCACAATACATCACCTTAGCTAGATTTTCCTAAGGTTGTTTATGATAACCAAACCCTGAGGTGAGGAGTGTGTGAGGACAGCATGAAAAGATAATATGGCAGAGTGAAGGAGACACTATGTTGTTGAATATTTTTCAGTGTAGGAACTGTGTGAGGGTGGTTGGTGCCATTGTATGTTCACACAGCGAGTAGAAGGTGACTAGAATGAGTCTTGTGCATAAGAGAAAAAGTGGCCACTCAGGCAAGCAGATATGTATTTTATTTGCTAATTGCTGAATTTCTTAATTCAAAAAAGACTCTATCTCTCCAGGAAGCTTTAAAAGCCAATGTTTTACCCTGCAAATAATTCTGGTTTGCCCTTGGCTGTGGGTCAGCTGCAGTTCACCACAATCCAATAGCTTGTCTAGTACCCCAGCAGTCAGCCTCTTTAAATAATACTATAGATCTATCTCATTGCATTGCTCAAAGAAATGCTTCAACTGCCATCACTGGAAAGACCACGACATTTCAGTGTAGCAAAATGAACAAACTGTCTTCTCATAGTTTCATTTCTGAGTTATATATAGGCTATTTTCTTTGCTTTGTTGTAACATCCATGCTCCTACATCGCTTCCCTGTGAAGCTTTTGACCAGAAAGCACTCCATGGACTATGCTGGTTGGAAAACATTGGGAAATGGATATCCATCCTGGAAAAATAGTCCAGATTCCCAAAGTAATACTATTCTGAACTGCAAAATTATACTGAAAAGCTGCTATTTTCTGTCATACTTCTAAGAAAAGAAAAAAAAAAATTACTCCATGGGAAAATAATTCATAGAAATATTTCCAACAAGCTGCACTCCATGGACTTATTTACTTACTTACATCTTTTTAAATGAAGAAGCTATTTTTAAGTCAACAACTGCCTGTCCAGTGATGAAAGAGTATGCTGCCACCAATACTTTTTATTGTTAAAAATACTGTAATAATGTATTTTAATAACTTTGTGATGATGATAAGGTTTTTAAATAATACTTATTCCTTCTTGTACGAAAAGTAAGCATTGATCACCTCTATTGTTAATGATGGTGCAGTTATTTCTCTCTTTAAAAACACTCTATACTCTGCCAAGGAAATACTGCTTTCAGTTTTAGGAATGGTTTATTGCTTTCAAAGTTTTCACATCAGTTAAGAGATTTCATTTTCAAAGATTCTCACTCTGAAGAAATGCCCCTTTGAGGATTTCCTCACAGAAAGAGGTGTCTGCTTTGAAGATTTTAATTTCTTGAGAAACAGTCACATTTCTGGGGTGTCCTCTTTGAAGACATTTTTCTTAACACTTAAAAGGTTTCCATTTTAAATGTCTTTTGCTGCCATGGACAGTGTCCGCTTGAAAATATTTTTCCTCTGTGATATTCTTTTTTATAATTTATACAGTCTTGTAGGAGCCCATAAAATAATTGCTATCAAAAAAGCCCAGGAACATAACGCTGTTCCTACATAAGGTGCTAAAGCATTTGGGAGAACTTCTGTAGGGTGGGATGTTACAAGAGGCCAGTTGTGGAAAAATTGTAGAAAAATAATTCCATTTTCTAACACCAAAGAGTAAAGTGGAAAGGTGAGCAATTTGTCACTTATATGGCCTTTTAAAAATTACTGTGAGACACTTTTTACTCATTTTAAATTATTTGAGTTCAGAGTTCAAGTTCTGGTATTCCTGAAATCAATAGCAAAAGTCCCATTTCAGTACAGCTGTGCAAAGAACATTTTTTTGAAATTGCTATAAGCTTTCTTTGTTTGAGAATGTATTGCTTTAATTTACTACTATGTTATTGGGGATTTGAAATATCTTCCTTGCTGGTGTTGTATTTTTAAAAAATTTGTGTTATCCATTACTTTTTTGGTCACCTTTTTAATAATCATAATTATCATGTTTGCAGAACTAGACAGCCTCAGACCTTGTACAAGACTGTGTATGTTACATAAAAGTCTTCTGTCTGAGGTTGGTCTGTGAGATAGAGGGTGAGTGAAAATACACCTTAGTACACCCTTAATTTTGCATCTAAGACCAGTTTTGGAATATTAACTTGGGCTGTGGCTGAAACCTCTGGCCTGTGCTTGCTCCTGTCTGCAGGGCATAGAGCAGGAAAGGCTCTCAGGCTGTAAATGAGCAGCTGAAGGCAGGAGGCCTGGGGGCTTGGGGGCTCTTCTTTGATAAAAATGACTGTGAGTCTGTCTAGATTGCATCAGTGCAAAGTCAAACCATGTGAGTTTGGAACACCTGAAGCAGTGGATCTACCTGATTTTCCACTGGAACAGAAGAAAAGTCTCCCTGCCAAAGCAGGCATATCGGATGAGGGCTACTACTCACCACCTACTTGCTGAGACATCATGCCTGACTGGACACCAGTTTCCACAAAGCAGCAGCTTGCCAAGGTATCACTGGACTAAACACTTGAGCTCAGTTAAGTTAACCATACTCTTACATGAGTATTGCTAGCCAAAAATTAGGCAGCTTCACTTCAACTCAAAAATAAAAATCATCTTGAAGTCCCTAAATTTATACCTTGTTAGATCCTCAAATGAAGAACCTTTGTTACCTGTAATACTGGTTGGCAAAAGCTATGTATTAATGAAGCAGGCTCTAAGAATTAAAGCCAGTCTTTTCTGATTGTGGGTCTTTCATGTAACCCACACATGAAACACTGATTTTAAAAGTACAGTGCTTAGAGCTTTTTTACCAAGTTTTTTGACTGCCTGGTAGGCAGGACAACCATGCTGTCTGCAATGCAAAGGTCTAGGCTGGTAAGAACATGATCATCAAGGGAGCAGTCCTCACTCATACTGGTCAGTCATACTGAAGTCAGGGGAAAACTAGGTTCTCACTACCCATTAAATTACTTTCCTAATGTACTTGGAGAGCAACCATAGGTTTGGAGTTGGAATATTGCACCTATGTCTTGTAGAGCCAGGCCAGCACTTAGCCACCTGTTTGTGACAATAGAAAAATCCTTACACTGTTTTTAAGTCAAGAAGCAGAGAAGTTCCACCCTTTGTTTTATAACCTTATCAGACACCTTTGCATTCAGAAAAAAACCCAACCAACCAACCAAAAAAAAAACAACCCCACACACCAAAAAAACCACCACCAAACAATAAATCATTTCACTTCTTTTCTGTGCTGGAAAACAGCACTCTTCTCAGAGCTGCAGCCTTGGCTGTGTATGACCCACAATATGATCTACCACCAATAAGCTAAGACAAAAACCAAGAAATCCAACGGAACAAAAGACATTTGCAATCACTGGTGGCATATAATGTTTGTAATAAAATGTAAAACTGATTTCCAGTCCTGAAGAAAGTAAATGTACAAGTCTTTGATCACAGTGATAGAAAAAGGTGAAGTTGCTGTGGATAATAAATTTCCAGGTGGATATAGTACAAGAAAGAGAGGGAAAGCAGGCAGGCAGACAGACAATAATCTAGTTGTCAAAAATAGACCTTCAGATCCACACGAACATTCACTGAAATACAGTTTGAGCTATGTCACGTTTCAGTGTTTGATATGGTAGAGAGCAGTAACACTCCCAGTCTGCCCAAGATAAGCTGTCTTTCTAGCAAGGATGCTAGAAATAAAATGCTGGAGAGCAGCCTAAGGAATTCAGACCAGCAAGATGACTTCTGACCTGAACTTGAGAAAGAGACATTTATTTAGGGCACTGTGCTTGTAAGAGCTACACAATAGCTTCAGAACTTTGATTAAGAAAACAAAGTAAATCAACATAGACTGCTGGAAAGAAATGTTGATTAAGGACATTGTTTACAGGAACACAAAAAGATTAATAGCTACTAATAAATGTTGGGACTTTGCTCAAAGGCATCTGGGGAATTTATGAAGATGATAAGGACTGGCTTAAGATAGAATAATGTGGTTTAATATAACAACAACTTGTGAACCAAATTATCAACCTTTCCATTAATATCCAGAGTATCTGTTGTTCTAAACAATGCCATTTAATGACACTATCATTAACAATACAGGGAAACTAAATAGATGGGGCTATTTAGTTTGGAGAGAAGGGAAAAGGGATACTCTGTAAGTGCATCTAATAGTAAGAAGTATCATATCCTTTGAAGGAGTCACTAAGTTTGAGTTTTCACCTAGTCTGATTGAAACATGATATAACCCTAAAAAAAAAAATTTGTTGAAATTCTCTGCCCAAAGCTCTTGAGAGAAAGTAAGCTGATACAGTATTAACAGGTACCTTCTTTGATATATTAATAAAGTGTTAATTATTAGTTATTAATACTACATAATTAAAAGATACTAAATGAAGGACAAGGAAAATTATCTATTTTTTTCACAGTAGAGGGAGGTCACTGGTAGTGTACCACAGGGACCTGCGCTGTTCAGCATATTCTTAAATGATATGGAAAAAAGAGTGATTATCGAGGTGGCCAAGTTTGCTGATGATGCTGAATTATTCATGGTAATAAAAACAAAAGCTGACCATGAAGAACTGTGGAAAACTCTCATGATACTCTGTGACAATGATAAAATGGCAAGTTGAAGTCTATGCTGAAAAATGGAAGTAATATGCAGTGGCTTCCACATAGCAAAGAGTGCTTGAGTTGTGGAGGTGTGAAAACACGAGCTCATGGTTGTGTAGCATTCCAACATGCAAATGAGATTGGTATTATCAGAAAAGAAAAATAATATAAATCCAGAAAGCGTTTACCATGCACCTATATAAAGCAATTACATTTATAATTTGAATAATTAGGACCATTATGGATTTCTAGAATCGGACTAAGAAAGGTATATAAAAAGGCAAAACAAATTATTGAAAACATGGAATGACTTCTAATAGGGAAGACATTAAATTTACTAGGACTCTTGAAATGGAACTGAAGACAATATGATGAAAGTATATGCATTCATGAACTTCATGTTTAGGTGAACAGGGAAAATTACTCATCTATTTTTTAAAAGAAAAGAACTAGTGGACATCAAAGAAAAGTATTAGGCAGTGGGCTTGACACAAACAAAAGAAAATATTTTTTCACACAGTGATTTCCTAAATTGCATAACTTGTTGCCTTAGAACGCTGCAGATGTCATAAAGTACTCATGCACATTCTTGGACAAGCTATTCGCTGAGAATGTGGATGCTGGGTTTTTTCCCCAGCACCTCCAGAGATTCAGTCGGGGACAATGTACAGCAGAAAATATCTTTGGGTGTTTTCTAATTCCTACAATCTTTCACTAAGCATACATCATTAATTACCCATACAGCTGCTGAACTACATAGATTGTTACTTATTAGCTGTTTTTGAAATAAAAGGGAAACAACCCATCAAAGTGAAACAGCTAAGTGTATCAATGATCAAAGGAAATTATTTTGGAAAACAAAATATTATTGCAGCAGTAAGCTTACTAGGATTTTAAAAGTATGGAACTTTTGTACAGCCTATAGTAGTATCCACACTTAAATATTGGTTACAATAAAATGGATCAAGGATATAAGCCCTTGTGTTTTTTAATGTGACAATTGAATGTGGAGGGTTTTGCTTGAAGTGTTACTGAATGATTTTCTCTTACTGGACATTACAGCTGCCTTCTGAAATATCTGATGAAGGACTTCAGCAGAAAATTGACAGATCCTAAGGACAAGGGGGTGTATTTTTGGTGACTATTTTTCCGACCTTCTAAAACACTGGAAAGTCAAAGCAAAAACAGAGAAAAATGATGACCAAGTCATTTTTGTGCTATCACAATGTTCCAAGTTTGGCAGACATTTCATCAGGCATCCAAAAGCATACTAAAAATGATCTAATAGTATAAAAAGGCAAAGCTACTTGAGGAGGAAAGCGGAATACCACATTGCACAAACAACTGAGCAAGAGGGTGCCCATGGTATTTTATTAGTACACACTGAATGTTGGTATCTTTTTTTTCTCCTTCTAAAATTAAATGCTCTAGGTAAAATCCTGATTGATTTATTAGCAATTTTATTGATGGTTTGTGGGAGACCAGAGTTTTGGTCTGTTATTTCAAACTCAGATTTGCAAACACAGTTCCAGTGCCATTTCTACTATAAACACTCAGCAGGAGCTCCTCAGTCTCCCTTATATGGAAGAGCATCTAACTCAGAGGATAAACTGAATGAGTATTAGCTCACTTGATTACACAGATTCTGGTAGGTGTTATGAAAGAACAAGAAAACAGAAATGTTACAGAAAATTAGGTTTGAAGATGGCATTACCATGAAGACAAAGGAGGTAAGCAAGTCAGGCAGTGAGACAGAGAAGTCAGATGGAAAGACACCTTTTCTCCTAATTACTAAGAAGTAGAAGGATTAGATACAAAACAAAGCAAGACGTATTTAGATTTATAACAGGGAAAAAAGACCCCAAAAAAAATCCCCAGGGCAACATGGCAACAAATACGATTGAACACAGTGGCAAATGAGAGAAACCAACTATAAACCCAACTTCCAATGGTGCAAAGCCTACTAAACATTCCAGAATCTACAGGAATTACATATATGTGGAGTAAATATATAAAAATGCACTGAATTTATAGAGATTGTTAAAAGTAATTCGAAATCTCTGATGTCATTGGTTGCTTTCAAACATAGTAGTTTAACACATGCAATCAGTAAATAATGTTATAACCAGTAACTTTAAAACAAACAAACAAGCTAAAAAACAAACAAAAAATACTCCAACAAAACAAAACACCAAAACAATATAACAATGTGGAAATCAAAAACTTTAAGAATAGCATTTGGCATGATGAGCTTTGTACACAATCTTAACAAATGAAATGGTTAAAAGGGATTTTATATAAAAGAGAATAGTAAGTCATTTAGTGTAGTGGTCAGTGACAGTGGGGTGCCCAAGCCAGTTTTTGAAAGGGAAGGTAGTTGCAGATATCCAAGTGATAATGGCAGTTAAGAGAAGCATTAACAGTTATTTTCCACCTAGTAAACTGATTGCAGCAGTGAACCAGAGTGACTTTTCCAGAACAGAACAACAAAAAGTCACAGAGTAGAATGAGAATTTGTATGTACTCCTAATTGTTAAGTCAGTTAGAGAAGAGGGTATTAAAGCATACTGAAAATTTTCTAGTTATTGAGGTATGCATAGTTTTTTATCAGGCTTCATTGCATAGTTTCAGTGACTGACTCCAGGGGACTTACACTAACCTGAAAAAATTAACATGCAATCAAGTAAAGGGCTACCTCATCAAAACGTATTTTTGAAACTAGTACTGGCAGATCAAAATACAGAAATCATGGAAGACGTTTTGAATACTTTCTAATATTCTTCTGGGTTTGGGATCTTACAGGAACATTTGGATCACATTTTCAAATTTTCTTTCATAGGTATAAAACCTTTATTTTGACTTTAGATTGAATGCAATCATGGATGGCCTCATGCACAGCCCTTTCCCAAAACACTCTATCAAACCTTCTAAGATTTGTAATGAAACATTGGAACCTGTCAAAAACTAAGGGGAAGAAAGTGTGTATTTCCTAATGGCCCTGTAGGGCGAAGAATTTGTATCCTGACGTGATTGTTTACAGAGAACAACGGCGTCACCGATTTCTGTGAGGAAACAACGCAACTCACTGCAATGGTTAATTTGTACGTTCATCCTCAGTATTTCTTATATAGGACTAGTGATCAGCTATGTAGTCAACAGATTGTTTTCCTGTAGGTGACTCCGCAGCCGGGGGCACCGAGCGATGGGGACAGGGCTCCCTGTCGGGGACGGGGGGCTGCCCGCGGGCCCTCTGGACGCGTTCCCTGAGGAGATGGGACGAGCTCCCGGCGCTGCCAAGCGCTGGGACCGAGCGCGGGAATTCTGTCCACGCAACAAGTGGGGTCCGGTGGCCCAGCCGCGGCCCCGGGCGGCGCTGCCGGGGAGGGCGATGGGCTGAGGAGCCCCCGGTGCGGGTCCCGCTGCCTGTCACCCCAGCCCGCAGTCCCGCAGAAGCGCCCCGGGGGCACGGCGGGGCCCGGGGGCGGGGACGGAGCTCGCCGGCGCCCCCGCCCCCGGCGCGGGCGGGGCAGGCTCGCACCGCCTCACGGGCCGGCTGGGGCCGGGCAACTGAGGGCAAAAGCTTCAGCGGCGCGCGGGGCGCATGCGCGGGCGGTAGGCGCGTGCGCGGTGGTGGCGGGGTCGGGGAGCGGAGCTCGACACTCGGCGACGCTCGGCGGTTTCTGTGCAGGCCAGGCCGCCATTTTCTCTCAGCCTCCCCGTGCGCGGCTCCTGACCCGCCGCCCGCGCTCTGCCCTGCTCGGCGATGGACGGGTGAGTGAGGGCCGCGGCGCTGGGAACGAAGGGCCACCGCGCTTCGGCTGCCTGTCGCTGGTGGGATCCGTCCCGGTGCCTCGCTGGCTGTCGGCGGGCGTCTCCGAGGGCGTGGGGAGCGGCGGGCTTCCCGACGCGGGATGGCTGAAGCCCGAGGTCCCCGTGCAGGCTGGGAGCGGGGCAGGACGGAGCTCAGCTTCTCCGCAGCGCGGGCCCCTCGCTAGGATCTCCGGGCGAATGGCCGGGGGCTTTGGGCCGCCCCCAGCTCAGTGCAGTGCCCGAGGCGCCGCGTCTCGACGTGAAGAGGCAGCGCGACCTACCCCCATCCGTCCCCCCAGAGCCTCTCGCTCCTTCCTTCTCCCCCGCCTTTGGCGTGTCTTCCCCCGGCTGTAGGGTGTGGAGGGGCACGCTGCAGGGCTCGGGTGTGTTTTGGAGCTGGCTGGAGGGGAGGAGCGATACCAGCAGGAGCCGGACGTCGAGCTCTTTTGTTTTCAGAAGCTGCCTGATAAGCCCTTTGCCTTCCCCCCCTCCCCAGGTAGAAAGATGTCTTTGTATATGCTGTGGACTGGCTGTAAAAGCCAAAGAAGGGAAGGAAAGGAGTCGACCACACGGGACAGCTAGGGCTGGGATCGGCAGGCACCACACACAAGGCCTGCTTTTTGTTGGACCTCGAAAATGGGTCTGCTGGTTGTAGCCCTTGTGAGTGTAAATATGACAGCTTCCAGCTTGCACATTTTCTATGAAGTTGTTTACTGTACTTCAAACAAAGAAGCCACCCAACTGTTATGCTTAAAGCATATAACCTTTCAACTGTGAAAAGGCTTTTTATGGTTAGTTGTGATTATAATGTTAGGTTTTACAAATCCTGTCTGAGAAGTCTTGTCAGTAATGAGTACTACATTGTGGAATGCTCTTACATACGCACGTTTTCATTTTGCTTTTTTGTTCGTGTGAACTTAGGTTTCTCTAGGGGTTGTGTTACACACTGAGTGGTGATGTCACAACCTCTAAGACAAACATGGATCTTGACATACCTGTTGCAGAGTTTTCTATAGGTGTACGTCGTTAAATTTCATATAGGTGTAGCTGCCAATGCGTTCTTTTTTTTTTTTCCCAAGCTAATTTAAGAAAAATGTTTTCATTGTTTTTTGCTGTAGGAAGATCTGTAGGCAGGTTATGTTGCTGAACTGTCTAATTAACAGGTATGTGAGAAAAGTCCTGTACTTGCTTTTAAATTATTTTATTTCCATCCTACGATCTCTTGTAGTCCAGAGACCTGAGTTTCCTAACAAAAGTTCCAAACAGTGCTGTATAGGAGTAACGTTTTACTTGAAACTCTACTCCTTTGGAGTTGCTTTTAAACTGGATGAGCTCAGTGGGTTTTATAGGTTTCTTTTGTACCTCCCCTCAGTCCTGCTGTGCTCTTGAAATGTAGTTTCTTGATTAGGGTAGCTGTTGGCTATTTGTTTCCTCATTATTTTGTCATTGCAATACATTGAAAGGTTGAGTTTGAGGATAAATTGGTTGACTTATGTTCTTGTTTTTTTTCTTTTACAGCATTGTCACTGATGTTGCAGTTGGTGTGAAGGTAGGATGTACACTTAACAAATAAGGGGGCAAACTGTTGATACAAAATTAACTACTTTGATCATCAGTAATTGCAAATTGGAAGATTTTAGCTAGTCATTGTGAGCTCTTATCTAGTCAGCAGTATATGCTTTATTAACCAGAAATCCCCAGGGGTAAATTGGAGGCTCTACACAAAAGACCTTTCTAGGCACTGAACTGTAAACAGTGGTTCTAGATGAATGTAGTGGTGTCAACTTCTAATTTCAAGGTTTAATTTTGCATATTTTTTTTTCTCATTGTGGTGTCATGACTGTAAAAGTTGTGTCTTCTTCTCTCCCTCCTCCTCCTTTTTTCAAAACAGTTATAGCTGAAGTTAAAAAAATAAGTGACTGTCTGTAGTAGGACTCAGAAATATGAGAGGTAGAATTTGTTACGTAGACTTGCTTTGCTTTACGTTTTATTTCTCAAGTTTTCTTGTGAACTTATACTTTTTATAGCAAGGAAAAGGCTTCCAATGCATTGTTAATTTACTGTTTATTCACTTTTGTATTCAAATCTGTCTCGGGAATTAGATCAGTACTTCATAGTAGCAGACTGATAAAGCAAAGATATATGTGGGACAAGGGAACTTGAATGCTTGTGAGCAATTCTATTCCAGAGGTAGGAACATAGAAGTTTTCTAGTGCATACAGTTAACTCTTCACATGTGTTCAGGGACTTTTTAGCTTGTGCTATGTACCTGTCTTTTCACCTGAAGCTGTTTTGTGTTAACTGCTTTGTCTAGTAAGGCTGTGTTGCTCAGGTCCAGTATTGGTCCTGCTGGATTTGGACTAGTTCTTATATAATACAGCCAGCCTCTAGATACAGCAGCTGTTCAGTCAGATGTACCTGTATTACGTCCTGAGCAAGCTTGCTTCTAGGAAGAGCTATAAGTCAGTTTTGTGGATTCTGAACCCATCTGGCTCCATATGTTTGTGCAGTGTTGGAAACAGGCTTAAAATCATTCTCTGAATCGTGAATCAAGTGTAGTGATTAAAGCACTTCTGTGAGAGTTAATCACAATAGAAATACGAACTGGCATGATGGTTTCTCTGTTGCCTGGGAGGACAAAATGTTAGCTGATTAAAACTTAAGAATGTATTTAGTAGTTCGGAGGAATACCTAAGGAAGTTCCAAGTTTTTCTGAAGTAAACTGAACCATGTGAACAGCGTTGGGGCAAAAAAGATAAAACCATAAATTGCCCTCAGTTGTGTCTAGTGAAGAAGCAGTTTCAGGTAAACCGTGTATTACTTGAACCTTGAATTCTGACATTCTCACTTCAGGAGAAGTAAATGGATTCAGTATTCCTTTCATTCTTTACTATGAGCAACTTCAATCTATGAGATTTTGAGTGTGATGAAATATGTTACAATTTTGGAATCGTATTTTCAGATACTAGCCAGACAATGAAATAAAGACACTCCAGAAGGCACAACTGCTTCTCTTTGCTGATTATAGAAGTTATATTTTGAATGTAAGAAAGAAGGCAAGCCAGATGTGTTGATGGCAGTAATGAAAATAAATACAAGGAAAGGCACAGAAGTGTCAAAAAGTTGTGCTCTTTGCCTTGTAAAAATGGACTTGTCCAGATTTTAAAAGAAAACTAACTATATGTGGAAGTAGTGGAAATAAATAAGGATGATGATTTTCTGAACAAAGCTGTTAAATATGGGAGGAGTAAACTGGAATGTATTCTGGAGCTTCTGTAATAATATCAAGATACTAATAGTGGAAAATAGAATTTCTTGCTATTTGGGGGTGGGTATACAGTGTGGGTATCAGGCTTAATGCCAGCTTCATTCATGTTTTGTGGAAAGCCATGTGAAACATTTTTCCTTTTTGTTCTCTGGTGACTAGTCATTGCTCTTGATGTACTGATGTAAAGTTTTTAAAGTTGAGGAATACTTTACCTATAGGTGTATATAAACAACTGGGATCATTCATCCAGCCTTTCCTTGGCTGTTATGTTTTGGGGTGCTATGGAAACATGCAGGGATTAAGTTTTGAATCCAAGGAATTGCATCAGCAGTTTTAGTGCTCTTCCAGCTTTGCTTTTATTGTGACTGGATAGCCATTGGAGGTGGGCAGGGATCTACCTGTGTGAATTCAGCTTAGCCAGGATATTAGTTTCACCCAGTGCTTTCTTGAGATTTTTCACCTACAGTGTATATGCTGGTCAGTTACACAGCATGTTTGTGATATATTCAGTTATACTTAGAGAAATGAATAGTGATACAGGACTCTTCTGTTTGGAACATTTGCTTTATTTTATCAATCAAGTCAATACAAATTTGACAATTATATTAGCTATTGTCTGGCTGATTTCCTCTCTTAAACAGAAAACTGAGCATGTTAGTTATATTTTTAAACCCATTCGTAAAAGAGTAACTGGAGTTAACTACTGTAGCCTGGGTATTGTCTTTCAATTAAAAGAGGGCTTTTGAGCTATGAGGACTTCATATGGGCAAGACAAGTATTAAGTAGAAGGAAGGCTTGCTTATAATGTTTTATTAACAGTTTTATAGTCTGAGTTGCCTATTAATGAGGCTGATAACTTTGAAGCTATTGACATCTTTTTGTGCTGTACACTTGATTTAAGATATTTTTGTTCATCTGATATTCAGTCTTCATTTTATTTACATGTTGAGTCACCAGAAAATAACACCAGAAGTGGGTGAAAACAAAACTCACCATGGAAAAAATGGCAAATACTTTTTGAAGACTTGGTTTGCATAGAGTAAATGTGGGGATTTGTGCAAGTCACAATATGCAATAGGAGCACACTTGCTAGCTAAAATCTGTCAGAGGAGCAGTGTGCTTTAATTTCTGAAAGCATTAGAACATATCAAAACCCAGGCATCTTGTAAGTACATATGAAATAACTCAAGTTTGATTTGGTCTGTAATGTCTTGTTTTGCTTACCCAGAATTCATGGAGGCAAGGAAAGATCACTCTTCACATAGTTCACCCCTTACAATTTACAAAATAATGCAAAAAGAGTGAATTATAGCTCTGTGTCTGATACTAGTTTCTGAACTCACACTGTATAGAAGTGTATTACTTAAGGAAAAGTATACCTGAAGAGAAGAGAGCTAAGAATTCCTGTAACGGTACTATATTACATAGTTCATTTTTTTAAAAAAAATCCAGTTTCTTGAAGAAATTCTATGTTTTATGGATTTCTTCATGCATAATTTTAAAAATTGGCATGTTATATAAAATACTTGCTTTTTTGTTTTAAAAGGGTACAGTACAGTTCCTCTGCTTTTATCACGTGAAGTCCTTAATTACTAAAAATAACTTCTTAAGATTAGTGTAATCTTCTGACAGCTTGCTGGAATTTGACTTTTCAATAATTTTCATTATGCAGTGTACAGTTGAAATAAAAAGTCACAATGTATCCACAGTATTTGTTTCCACCATGAAGGAATTCTCAGTTATTAGTAGCAAAAATGGGTCAGTGTTCTATAATTTTGTAAGAGAAGACTACCCTTCAGAACCTGAGTTAAAAAAACCAGAGTGGACAATGCTTCAAGAGTACTTATAGACCACTACTTTGTACTCTCTCCCTTCTCTCCACCAGCTCCTGTCTCTCCTGGTTTTACCTACTGTCCTTCCCCCACACTACTGTACTCCATGTTAAGTTTCAGCGACCAGAAGAGAGAGGGAACCTTTGTGACACTTTACTGTTTGGAAAATTTAAAAATACTAAGATAGTGCTTCTTAGCATAGCCAACTAAATATATATGAACAATTCTCTCATTTCTTACTCACTGCAAAGGCTGATGCCCTGACTTTTGGAGAAAAATGCCATCCCCATATCTTAAAACATTACAAAACTATCTTTACTGGAGTATGAGTCTGCCTTCCTACCTGTAACTGGGGCTGTCTATGCTTGGCAGCTGGAGCTCGGTTTCTGGCCAATGTAGCCCAAAATATTGTCAACAGTATCAAAAATTCCCAAATGTTGTGTACCAAGCAATGCATCCATGAAGAAATGACTGCTTCTTTTCTCCTCTCAGGCAGAAGTACACCTTAGCCATTTAGAAACGTGCAATACACATACACAGAATGAGTCGCCCAATTGTTCAGGCACTATTTACTGCACAGCTACATGTGTCATCCAGAAGAAAGATGATACATTAGACTGAAGTGGCCCACACTGAAATACAGTGCTGTGGATACGTTGTGACTTTATTTCAGCTGTACACTGGATTATGAAAATTTGTATTGAAAAGTCAGAAATTCCAGCGAGTTGTTAGAAGATAACACTAAACTTAAGAACTGAAAAAATTTATTTCAGTAGCTTGTTCCTTTCAGTTTTTTCTTCTTCCAAAAGCTTTTGCCTTCACTGTTGTCATTTTGGCTACTTAAAAGAAGGAAGTGGTAGGATTAAAAATTGATTTGTTCTTACCAGCAAATGCCATGTTACGGTCTGTTTTGTTGTATTTAAATTATTAGAATTGTAGTTTTGAGCTATCTTTATGTGTCTAATATAATTACCAGTAGATTGCTGGTGGACTAGACAAAGAGGCAGTGATATGAGAAAAATTGGTTGGTTGTGATTTGGAGGCACTGTTGTAGTTTTGTGTTAGCTATTATGGAGTTTTTAAACAATTTTTTGTGTTCAATGATACTTAGTCATGATAGTAGCAGTAAGCAAAAAATGTGTGGAACGTTATAGCAGTGAACTAAGAATGAAGTGTGACCGTGTTCAGAAGTTTAGAACTGGCATCTGGATTTGTCTTTTCAGCAGTAGCATGGGGAACATGGCCTGGGTGACAAAAAGTAACTTCTTACAGTGAAAGACATCTGCTCTCTTTCTAACAGCAACTTCTGTAAACTGACCGTTTGAAATGGCTTTTGTATTTTTTTCTCAGAAAAATTTACTCCAATTCTTTTTTCTTTGTACCTTTTTTTTTTTTTTTTTTTGGGTTGTTCAATTTGGTTTTCTATTCTTTGTAATACCTGTGTGGCATTGCAAATGAATACCTAATTGCAAATACTAAGGGGTAATTTGGAGATGAGAGTGCTAGACTGGATTTCAGGGGAATGCAGTGGCTGCTGGCACATGGTGACTTTTCTGGTCATTATGGCGGTGACAGTATTTTAAGTTTAGCTTTTGAAATCTTTATTCCAGGAATAAAATTTCTTAACCAAATATTTCTGTTGCATTTTGTTGGAAAAACATTGTAAATCTATTTTATGGAAGTCATTTGCACATCTTATTGTAGAAACAGAGTACACACAAGCTATGGCATATCAATACACCCTCTAAATCTCCCAGAACTGTTATCCAAGGATACTGTNTTTACTGTTTGGAAAATTTAAAAATACTAAGATAGTGCTTCTTAGCATAGCCAACTAAATATATATGAACAATTCTCTCATTTCTTACTCACTGCAAAGGCTGATGCCCTGACTTTTGGAGAAAAATGCCATCCCCATATCTTAAAACATTACAAAACTATCTTTACTGGAGTATGAGTCTGCCTTCCTACCTGTAACTGGGGCTGTCTATGCTTGGCAGCTGGAGCTCGGTTTCTGGCCAATGTAGCCCAAAATATTGTCAACAGTATCAAAAATTCCCAAATGTTGTGTACCAAGCAATGCATCCATGAAGAAACGACTGCTTCTTTTCTCCTCTCAGGCAGAAGTACACCTTAGCCATTTAGAAACGTGCAATACACATACACAGAATGAGTCGCCCAATTGTTCAGGCACTATTTACTGCACAGCTACATGTGTCATCCAGAAGAAAGATGATACATTAGACTGAAGTGGCCCACACTGAAATACAGTGCTGTGGATACGTTGTGACTTTATTTCAGCTGTACACTGGATTATGAAAATTTGTATTGAAAAGTCAGAAATTCCAGCGAGTTGTTAGAAGATAACACTAAACTTAAGAACTGAAAAAATTTATTTCAGTAGCTTGTTCCTTTCAGTTTTTTCTTCTTCCAAAAGCTTTTGCCTTCACTGTTGTCATTTTGGCTACTTAAAAGAAGGAAGTGGTAGGATTAAAAATTGATTTGTTCTTACCAGCAAATGCCATGTTACGGTCTGTTTTGTTGTATTTAAATTATTAGAATTGTAGTTTTGAGCTATCTTTATGTGTCTAATATAATTACCAGTAGATTGCTGGTGGACTAGACAAAGAGGCAGTGATATGAGAAAAATTGGTTGGTTGTGATTTGGAGGCACTGTTGTAGTTTTGTGTTAGCTATTATGGAGTTTTTAAACAATTTTTTGTGTTCAATGATACTTAGTCATGATAGTAGCAGTAAGCAAAAAATGTGTGGAACGTTATAGCAGTGAACTAAGAATGAAGTGTGACCGTGTTCAGAAGTTTAGAACTGGCATCTGGATTTGTCTTTTCAGCAGTAGCATGGGGAACATGGCCTGGGTGACAAAAAGTAACTTCTTACAGTGAAAGACATCTGCTCTCTTTCTAACAGCAACTTCNAGAAAAAAAAAAAAAAAAAAAAAACAAAAAACCAAAACAAGTAGGTGTACTCCTTGCATGTAAGTTTCTGGTGAAGTGATAACAAACTGATAGTTTAAGCTGTATGCTTTGTAAAATATTTATGAACCTGCATGGAGTTTTTTTGGACTGTGCGTTCAGACNGGAGAGCTGAAAACGGAAAGAAAGGAAGAATATTGAAAATTAGTTTGTGCTCTGTAGGAAGTATGCATCTGTGTAAGGAAGGTTTAGTATACCCATTTGATGTGTTTTGATGTCTGTCAGTAATTGGAAATCACCTGTTTTTCATTTGTAACAGAACACATTTGCATCTTAAGGGGGAAGGGAGATGGCTTGTAAAAAGAAATGTTTTGGGACAATCCTGAGCAGGGCCAGGAGTGGGACTCTGTGGTCCTTGTGGATCCCTTCCAACTTGGCACATTCTGTGATTCTGTGGTCTGAAAAATGTTAGCTAACACCAGCATGAAAATACCTTTCCCATTTCTTAGATCTTTGCACTGTGTTTTCATAAGCAAGTCAAGCTTCATTGGAGTTTTTTCTGTCACTGTAATGCTTGTGCAACAGATGTTTAGGTAGCCAATTCACAAACCTCTCTTGGAAAGTTAACCAGGATAAAGCTAAGCTGACGCAGCAGTGAGTTACATCTTTTTACTCAGATTTATACCCAAGTGTGTGGTTGCATGAGTGCTTGTAGCAATAGAGAATTGCAAAGGACAGGATAAGAGCAGGTTGCTAGTGCCAGGGTGAAGGTAGGATTGCTGCATATGGTGCTCGTTGATTCAAATGAGGCTGTGGTTCCACAAGCTGTTAATGGGGCTGTGATGTTTGATTTAGGGGTTTGGGTATTTTTTTATAGCTGTAAGTACATGCAGCTGTATTTACCTTTCCATAAAATCAGTTTTTCTCTCAATGTGTAACATGAGTATTGAGTTGTAGGCAAAATGGCACTAGTGCTTTTAATGTGATAGTGGAAAATAGCAGATAATCTAGCAGAAAATACCTTCCACGTGGATAACATTTTGAGGTGTGGAAACTGATACTGAAGGACCAAATCTGAACATCTAGGTGCCATGATTCTCTGCCTGGAAGGCAAAGAACACATCCAGATGGTAAGTCTAGTAAGTTGTTCTCACTTATTCTAATTTACTACCAGTAATGTACAGCTGTTTGAGAGTAACACTTTCTTTCCTGGTAAAATAGAAAGTCTGAAATGCTAGAATAATTATTTTGCTAATGTACTTCCTCCTGGGTGTATGAAGTGTAGATTTATGTTAAACAAAATGGTTGCCTTCAGTGTTTCATTACAATTGGAAGTTTGAAACTTTCCAAATGGAGCCGTGTGACATGGTGCAAGTGGAGATTTAATTCTTTAAGCTTTGGCTTTTTGGTTTAATAGTCTATCTTGATCTTCTGGTGCTTTGAAAAATTTGTCTCTTTTCAGGGGAATTGAGAATTGTCTCATTTAAATCTTAAAGGCCTTTCAGATTCTGCTGAATGGTCTTGCTCTATTTCTACAAACTTTTTGTGTTTTCATAAATGAGGTACATGGCACATACTATGTGAATAGCTGCAAGAAAAAGAATAAAAGCTTAATTTTCTTTTAGATCCTTTCTTACTGAAAAATTGAGTGTTAAAATGGCAAAGTTAGGTGTTTGGCTGTATAAACAGTATATGCTTGGCCGAGGAGAGTATGAAAAATAGTTGAACTAGGGTAAAAACCAAAACATACGGAGAATAAGTATGGAAAAGTGGTCATATTGTATCCAGTTAACATCACTTGCTTTTCATTCAGTATTAAGTTACAAGTGAGTTATTGAGCACCCCTGGATTTCGTGACCTTTTTTTGA